>OY986435.1:140284279-140771779 GCA_963920525.1 Dichetophora obliterata
ATCATCATGAAGATATAAGGCAACTGAAGATCCTAGGTTTAGGTCCATTCAGATTATTTAGATGTTTATTCACCAAAATTTTCCATGTTACGCTTAGGTCCATTTATCCATTTAGATTGTTATATTAATGTGTTTACAAATCACCAGATGCATCAGATATATGTTTGAAAGAACTTTACATAATCAACGACGGTACTGCAGGTAATCTATAATTTTATGTTTAATTGAGTCCATGGATTCACTTAAGGATATAACATCAGATACAAAATTAAAATCACCGCAAGCGCTTCTAAGAGGTTCATTTTGCAAATAATTAGTTCTACAAAAGTTCATGTGGATTAACTCAAAAGATCTTCTAGGACGAAGAGGAATATTAAAATATACTTTACTCAATAAATATGGACTGTTGACATATCCATGTAAAAGTTTTGTAATCCAACAAGCATTTATCATAATTCTCCGATTTTTTAAAGAAGGAAGATTTAAGAGTTGTAACCGATATTCATAAGATGGTAAGTGAAAATCAGTATTACAATAAAGATAGCTTAAGCAGAACAAAATAAATTGTTTCTGCACTGATTCAATGTCGTCTATGTAACAACCGTATCGTGGGCACCAAACAACTGAAGCGTATTCTAAGATAGGCCGCACTAGAGACGTGAATAAGGTTTTCGTTATGAATGGATCATTAAACTCTTTTGCCCAACGTTTAATAAATCCTAAAGTACTATTTGCTCTATTTATTATTTTATTTACATGAATATTAAAGCGTAGTTTAGGATCCATTGTAACTCCAAGATCATTGAAAATATCTAAGGACTCTAATGGGTAACCACAAATTTTGAAGGTACATTTAATTGGTGGTTTGCGCGAGAAAGACATATGCTTGCATTTCTTCATGTTGAGGTTCATACGGTTCGTTTTGCACCAGTTATAAAGATGATCAATGTCGGCTTGCAAAAATACAGCGTCATTATCATTTTTAAAAGAAAGGAAGAGTTTGACGTCGTCAGCAAACATTAAGATGCTGGAATGCACTACGACAGATGGCAAATCGTTTATAAAAAGTAGAAACAGAAGGGGCCCAAGATGACTTCCTTGAGGTACTCCTGAAGTAACAGGAAACTCATGTGATTTATTGAGCTTAAAAATAACAGACTGTGTTCTATTGCTTAAGTAAGATTCAATCCACTTTACTAACGGTATAGGAAATCCAACAAGATTTAAGATCAATAGTTTGTGATTTACAACGTCAAAAGCTTTGCTAAAATCCGTGTAAATAACATCAGTCTGCATGCCTTTTCCAAAGTTTTCTATAGTTTTTGATGTAAATTCAAGAAGGTTAGTAACAGTGGATTTTCCAGAAAGGAATCCATGTTGGAAAGGAGACATTAAAGATTTAACGCAATGCGATAGTTGTGATGTAACAATTGCCTCTAAAAGTTTAGGCAAAGCACTTAATTTTGCGATGCCACGGTAGTTATCAATTAAAGACCTATTTCCGGATTTATGCAGCGGAATGATAAATGAATGCTTCCAGGCTGCAGGAAAATAGCAGGATTTTAATGATGAAGTAAATAGTAAAGAGATTGGAGTTACTAATTCTTCACAGCAGTATTTTAATATACATGAAGGTATGTTATCAGGACCACTTTTATATGATGTTTTAATATTTTTTAAAAATGATAAGACTGTGTTTGTGTCAATTATTGGGAAATAAATATCCCCAGATTGAATATTGAAAGGATAACCTAAATAATCATAGGACGATGATGAATAAGTCGTCTTGAAAAAGTCAGCAAAAAGATTGCAAATACTATTATCATTATCAGACTCCACAGAATTATATTTCATAAAAGAAGGATAGGAATCAATCTTACGTTTTGTGTTAACAAAGTTCCAGAAGGATTTAGCATCAGATTTGATGTTTAATTTTACTTTTGTTAAGTAGATATTATAGGATTGTTTGCATAACTGTTGGTAACTGTATTTAATCGAGGTATAGCATCCAAAATCGCATATGTTATGTGTTTTTTGATATTTTTTATAGTATTTAGATTTCAAGTTTCTCATTTTTCTTAATTCATTTGTGTACCATACCGGACCCGATGTCAAAGAGGCTTTCCTTTGCGGAACAGCCTTAAGAAAACAATCATTGAGCGTTCTGTTAAACGCATATACCGCATCATCAAGACTCTGAGAAGATAAACTTTTTGTATTAATATTTAGAATAGAATTCCAGTTTATATTAGACAAGGTATTCTTCAAAATCACGTAGTTTGTTTTTTTGAAGTTAAACTCAATAGGCGGTTGAGAATCATAGTACTGCACAGATGGTTTTGGAAAATTTAAAATAATTTCTAATGTTGGATGATGAGAATCTTCGGGTGTAACCAGAGGATCTGATTTAGACACAGAAGCGATATTGCTGTCATCAAAAAACACCAGATCGAGCAAACGATTATTTTTGTTACAGATGCAGTTAAGTTGGAACAGGCCTTGGATTGAGAGCTCGTTTAAAAAATAATTATCGGATGAACATTCAGACGAAGGTAAAAATATTCCAGGCATTTCAGAACAGCAGTTCCAAGAAACGTTTGGCAGGTTAAAATCTCCAGTTATTAAAATATGATCATTAGATTGCAGTTTTGAGCAAACTTTACTAATAGAAGCCAAATGTTTGCTATAAACTTCTAAGGTAGAAAGGGGAGGAATATATGAGCATGTAATAAAAAGGCTCAAGGAACCAAACTTAACATGAACACAACAGAATTCAATGTCCAAGGATTCTGGAATTAATAATTCTTCAGAGAAATGTGTCGCTTTGACTGCAATCAACACACCCCCGCCTTTAGAGCAAATACCAGGAATGGAGTTTCTATCTTTGCGATATATGTTAAATTTGTTGCACAGAATTTCAGTATTTAGAGTGTTAGGTTTCAGCCAAGTCTCGCTAAAAGCAATTATATTAAAGTGTAGGTTGTGACTCAAAATTAATATATTATTTAGTTTTGTGTTCATGCCACGAACGTTTTGGTAAAGGATAAGGAACTGAAAGCAACAATCTAGTTTTTTTGATTCTTGTTAAAAACCGGAAAAGTAGCCAAGGAAGTTGTAGGCCGAGGTCTAGAAATAAATTCATGCACCATCGTATTGTCAGGCCAAAACTTTTGATCCAATACCTTGTGAAAAAGATCACCAGGCAAAGATATTTTAAAAGAGGACGTAATACGCTCGTATGAAAAATTGAATTTGTAAACGGAGATATTTTTATTTACAACATTCAGCTTAGAGTTTATATAGAATAACACGTCTTCACTGGAAGTATCAGCTGCAAAACGAGAAACAAATATAGATTTTGCAGGCTCAATAATCACAAGTTCTTTATGAACAGGGGCTTTGATACTGCTATTCGATATTTGTTTCGGTATCGCTCCTGTAGAAACCGAAGTAATTTGGGAAGGTGCAGGGACCACATTTGAGGCAATACAAGTTTCAGCATAAGTTTTTTGTGTGCCAGAAACGCGAGGAGAATCAGCATTTTCCTCTATGATTGGTATTGCTTCAACAGAAGGAGAAATCTGATCAGCTGACGCAGCGACCTTAGTTGGCGCGATATTATCTGTCATTTGATCAGTATTGAAAGCTCCAATTGATTGATCTTCAAGCTGTATTATCACATTAGGGAAAACAGTTACAGTAGAAGGTAGAACAGAATTATTATTTTGCGATGGCACGGCTATATCAGTAGTTTTAGCTGAACTACGAAGATTTTTGTTTGAACGTTTACGTTTTGGAGAATTGTAAGCTTCATCCATAATTTTAAACTTTTTAAACAAATCTTCGTACTCACTCAGTCTATCTTGTGCTACCTTTAGATCCTTAGCCACCTCCAAAAAACCTTTCCGAGATTGTCTAATAAGTTTAAAGATCTCAACGTTTGTAAACCTGCAATCTTCACATGACCAACGAAGACCCTTACTTTCGTTGAGTGCATCGAAGATCCTCGCAGTCAACGCTACACACTTGATATGAAAAAATGAATCACACAACCAGCAAGTAACCAGCCGGTCTGATTCACCTTTTACAGCGCAGTTTCGGAAATTGCAGATCATTTTCAGTTTAATAGAAAGTTTGCAATATAGATGAAAGTATAAGGAGAAAAATGAACTTAAATGCTTTTAATGAAAAACAAAAACTGTAGAAACTTTGCAGCCCTGATTTTGTAGAACCAACGAATTGAAAAGTTTTATAAGCACTAGAGTTTTTGCAGTAGCGTGAAAACAGCTGTAAAAGTAAATACAATAATTTGCTCTATAGAAACCTGTTTGCGCTAAAAACAAAACAGGAAGAAGGAAAGAAGCAAATTATAAACAAATATACATATATATATTTATATTGAAAATTAAATTAAATATCATGTATTTTAAAAGGATAAAATCCACGTTATCACGCTTCCAGATGTATGTGCAAGTTGATCAAAGCTATTTATTTCTATTTATATTTATTAATTTAGAACTTTTGGCTAAATATAACAATAAAAGTTAGAGCTCGCAAAAACACGTCTGAACGGTAAGAAGAGAACGAATGAAAATGAATGAAACGAATGAAAGAACGAAATAATAATAATAATAATAATAATAATAATAATAATAATAATAATAATAATAATAATAATAATAATAATAATAATAATAATAATAATAATAATAATAATAATAATAATAATAATAATAATAATAATAATAATAATAATAATAATAATAATAATAATAATAATAATAATAATAATAATAATAATAATAATAATAATAATAATAATAATAATAATAATAATAATAATAATAATAATAATAATAATAATAATAATAATAATAATAATAATAATAATAATAATAATAATAATAATAATAATAATAATAATAATAATAATAATAATAATAATAATAATAATAATAATAATAATAATAATAATAATAATAATAATAATAATAATAATAATAATAATAATAATAATGATAATAATAATAATAATAATAATAATAAAAATAATAATAATAATAATAATAATAATAATAATAATAATAATAATAATAATAATAATAATAATAATAATAATAATAATAATAATAATAATAATAATAATAATAATAATAATAATAATAATAATAATAATAATAATAATAATAATAATAATAATAATAATAATAATAATAATAATAATAATAATAATAATAATAATAATAATAATAATAATAATAATAATAATAATAATAATAATAATAATAATAATAATAATAATAATAATAATAATAATAATAATAATAATAATAATAATAATAATAATAATAATAATAATAATAATAATAATAATAATAATAATAATAATAATAATAATAATAATAATAATAATAATAATAATAATAATAATAATAATAATAATAATAATAATAATAATAATAATAATAATAATAATAATAATAATAATAATAATAATAATAATAATAATAATAATAATAATAATAATAATAATAATAATAATAATAATAATAATAATAATAATAATAATAATAATAATAATAATAATAATAATAATAATAATAATAATAATAATAATAATAATAATAATAATAATAATAATAATAATAATAATAATAATAATAATAATAATAATAATAATAATAATAATAATAATAATAATAATAATAATAATAATAATAATAATAATAATAATAATAATAATAATAATAATAATAATAATAATAATAATAATAATAATAATAATAATAATAATAATAATAATAATAATAATAATAATAATAATAATAATAATAATAATAATAATAATAATAATAATAATAATAATAATAATAATAATAATAATAATAATAATAATAATAATAATAATAATAATAATAATAATAATAATAATAATAATAATAATAATAATAATAATAATAATAATAATAATAATAATAATAATAATAATAATAATAATAATAATAATAATAATAATAATAATAATAATAATAATAATAATAATAATAATAATAATAATAATAATAATAATAATAATAATAATAATAATAATAATAATAATAATAATAATAATAATAATAATAATAATAATAATAATAATAATAATAATAATAATAATAATAATAATAATAATAATAATAATAATAATAATAATAATAATAATAATAATAATAATAATAATAATAATAATAATAATAATAATAATAATAATAATAATAATAATAATAATAATAATAATAATAATAATAATAATAATAATAATAATAATAATAATAATAATAATAATAATAATAATAATAATAATAATAATAATAATAATAATAATAATAATAATAATAATAATAATAATAATAATAATAATAATAATAATAATAATAATAATAATAATAATAATAATAATAATAATAATAATAATAATAATAATAATGATAATAATAATAATAATAATGATAATAATAATAATAATAATAATAATAATAATAATAATAATAATAATAATAATAATAATAATAATAATAATAATAATAATAATAATAATAATAATAATAATAATAATAATAATAATAATAATAATAATAATAATAATAATAATAATAATAATAATGATAATAATAATAATAATAATAATAATAATAATAATAATAATAATAATAATAATAATAATAATAATAATAATAATACATATATAATTAATAATATGTAATTTGATGTTATAAGAATGAATGGATGTATTTTGTATAAGACCCATTTTCTTGCTTTAGAGTTCAATATTACGTGCAACCCGAAAGCATTTTGGTCTTTTTTTAATAGCCTAAAGAATACTATGAGTATCTCAAAAAATATGTTTATGAAGGATAGAATATTCAATAATAAGATGAAAAAAGAAATAATTGACCTGTTTGCACTCTTTTTCCAGTCGAATTTTGTTTGCTATAACCTTGTTTGCTATAACCCATCGAATAATCATGTTGTACAGAGCAGAGAATAACTATGCTGCTATTACTGATCTAGGGTCCTTAACCTTACATGGAGAAAAGGTGTATCGCGAATTATCTGGCTTAGATACAAAGAAAAAATGTGGTCCTGATAATATTCCACCAATTTATCTAAAATATTGTGCTTTAGTACTAGCTCAGCCTTTAATATATGTTTAATCAATTCCTACAGATTTTGGAATTTTTAGATATATGGTAAGTTTCGGAGAGTACTCCAATTTATAAATCAGGATCGAGGCAAAATATTGAAAACTATCCACCAATATCCAAATTTTCCTTTATTCCAAAAATATTCGAAGTTCTGGTAAAAAGGAAGATTTATGCATGCATTAAAAATTGTAATTCAGAGGACCAACATTGCTTTATTTCTGAAACAAAATGTGAAATAAATGTGAAACAAATGGTACGATCGCGAGCTGACTAATTTAAGCAAAAATAAATATGAAATATAAAAAATGTAAAAATTTGGAGGGAGTGCTACGAAATAAAAAATTACTGCAAGAAACGAATCAAAATTAAAAAAACCTATTA
Organism: Dichetophora obliterata; assembly: GCA_963920525.1. Taxonomy (NCBI): domain Eukaryota; kingdom Metazoa; phylum Arthropoda; class Insecta; order Diptera; family Sciomyzidae; genus Dichetophora; species Dichetophora obliterata. The sequence continues at coordinate 140,291,845 of OY986435.1, forward strand.
TGGAACACAAAGTCGATATTTATAGTGCAGATGTTAAACTAATGTGGAAATATCTAACACAAGCGGTCAACTTAACAGAAGAAAAAGATACAGTAAATAAAATTATTATTATCAATACAGTTTACGTTGACTAAAATTAAATCGCAAAAACTCTAAACAAATACTTCGTAAAAAGCATCATGAACATCAGATATTTGCATGAAACCATTCGTTATTGTTGCCACTCGAGTAACAATCGTCGTCAGCCGTACACAAAAAAAAAATGCACAAATACTGCTCAAGTTCGTAAACAACGACTGCTGCAAAGCACAGTTTGTCACGATTGCAAATTATGTCCAAAACTCAATAGTGCGTTAGGTCGGTCGGCCGTTGATCGTACTTTGCTCTGCGTTGTAAAAACTTTACGATACAAGTGTCAAAACGGACGACCTCAAAACTTTGCAAAACTTAATGTTGCGTTTACAGATCGGGCCTCTGCCATTTTGGTGATGCCAACAAAAGCAGTTATTCAAAAAATCCCATAAAACTAAACTTTTTTCCTAATTCATGCAATTTTTAATGGATGCGGATTTAATTTTAATAAATCAATGAAAAATAAGTAATTATTGTTAATACAAATGATGTAAATACAAATTCTAAATGTTTGATAGTTTAAATCATTCTTGATTTCAAATACAAATTCTTGTTGTTTGATTGTTTAAAATCCTTTATTGAGCTTAATGTCAAAGTTAGAACAATCATTTGCTCCATCGAATTTTTTCCAAAGAAACAACAACATTTTTCAATATGAAAAGAAAAACATCACTAAGTAGCTGATTTTATTGCAATTTCGGCCCTGCTACAGACTTCATCAGAAATGTGGTATTAGCTGGTCCTTTTTCCCCTCAACATTTTTTCTGAACACACCTACACAATACACTCGAAAAAATTACTCTCAATTAAGTTTTCGGCATGTTCATATTTAGTTTATGGAATATTTTCGTTTCATTTGCAACACCTGATTCTGACAAATAAGACATACTGCAGTAACTTTCTCAATCAAGAGTGTTCACGAAAACCCAACTGCACAACTACAAGTCCTAAACTGCACTGGAAAGTGCACTGAATCGTGAATACCCCTTTTTTTGTTATATATGTATAGCAGAGATGCAGTGATTGAGCTTACTCATCGTGGTGTAAGTTCGCTATCAGCAAAGAAATTTACTATTAATTTTCGAAGAAAAATCAATCTTTTATTTATAATGTTATTCTCCACTCTTGATTCCAAACCCGTTTTTTGACACACTAGGTCCCTTTTCTCGGAGAAGGTCACATATATTAATATATGCATTATAGTTAATCTATATCTATACTATTATATAAAAGGAGACTCACGAAATTTCATCCAGAATAACCTCGGTAACCGCTGAACCGATTTTGATAATTATTTTTTTATTTGATTCCTATGATAATATAGATTGTTAAAGCTTACCAAGGTTTTCGAAAAATGTATTCTTTAATTATTGCAAAATCAAACATTTTATTTGATGCCTATATTCAACCAGTAGCACAATATAACAGCAAACAAAGCTTTTCTCTCTTTGTCGAGAGAGCTTCTCTCAATACAACACGACAGCCATGTTGTGTAGTTAAGCTGAATTCACTGATAACCTTCAGCATGTTTTTGTATGATTTAAAATAATGTTAATCAAGTTGAGAACGTGCAGAAATTTTTCTCTCTAAGCGAAAACTTCATATGAAAAAAACTTTCAAAACATGCTGAAGGTGATCAGTGAATCCAGCTTTACTTTCAGAGAGATTCTTGCTTTCATACAGTGTTAATTAATTTTCTTTGTAAATGTTTTGAGGGGAGTTGCCAGAATTTTGTTATCAGCATTAATTATGTTATGCAGCCTTGCCAGCCAGCTTTTCCCCACTTGAGATTGTGTTAGTCTATCTATACGAATATATAAAAGCATTGTGACATTGCACGGACGTTTGACAATCACGCAAGAACCACTGAACCGATTAACACGATATAGTTATCAAACGATTTTTTATTCCAACTTTATCGTAATATGCTATGTTAGATTTGTCATGTCTACTTTCCATGCCCACTTTTTGCAAAAAATGCTATATTTCAGACGATATTGGTCGTATGAGACTAGAAATTGGTAATCTACGTTGTATGGTTACGTTCGCTAACTTTACTAAAAATGTACATGACCCACTTTAGTTAAGTCCACTTTTCGGGGGATAAGCTTGGAGTAAAGCAAAGCGCACTAGGTTTAAGCTCAATTGAGCTCAAATTCTGACATTCTATTGTTTCGAGTATGAGATGGTTTAAGTGAAAAAATTTTGCCACACCCCTATTACCGCCCAGAATTAATCAAATGTTATACTTCGAACGGTTTTGGTTGTTTTAGACTAAAATTTGATAATTAAGTTCATACGGCTACTTTCGGCAACTGTACTAAAAATGGCGAATATATAAATTTTTTTTCCGAACAGCATGAAAATTTGTATATAGCAGTAAGGTGGTCTGCGGCAGGACAACGTCTGCCAGGCAATACTATACATCAATAAGAATGCTGTATATATCAGAAAATTCTGATCGTCATGCATTGATGTTTCAAACGGAGACGTCTAGCATGTGTTTTGTTCGAAGGTCAATTTACACTTTTACAAATTCACAAAACGATCACAAAAAATTCATTGAATTGGGTCAGGATAAATTCTACTATAGCTATAACATTAACTATGAATATATAGATAAGGAAATAGATTAAAATATAGATTTATGTATATAACTTTGGAATAGTTTGAAATATTTGATATAATTTTCACAGAATTATTTTGTAAGCTATATTTGAAAATGTTTTTCACATAAATTAGTTTTTAAGCTGTAGCACATTGCAAAAAATATTACAACATTTTAAGCAAATTAGTTTTCATCAAAAAATCATAGGGGGGGGGGGGAAGGTGGCCCATGATTTTTAATGATAGAAACTGTGTGTGTCAAAACATAGCAATTTTTGTAGGTAAATTATGTTATATGAAAGAATAAGGAAAACGAAAATTAAAAAAAAAATTAAAAAAAAAAAAAATGTACAACAAAAGCAACTCTTGGCCTATTGTTTAGTACAAGTTGGATATTTTAGAGGTTTTTTGAAAACAATATAAAAGATTGCATTGGTTAGGTAACGGTAAACCTTTTCTCATTTTCCCAATTTACTTAATTCCTTAATTTTCTTAACTTTCAAACAAAGAAAATTGGATGAAAATCGATTTGAAAATGGCGGAAATGTTTGCTTGCTAAGTCAAAACATGAAATTTCAATCGTTTTTTTCTCATTCTGAGGCTTATGAGTTATACTGAGGAAATCTATTGTTTTAAGATATCGCAAGAATTTTAATATAATAATAACAGGTTTTTTTTAAAACATACCTAATATCCGTACAAAACATTTCCGAAAAGAAAAGAAAATTACCGTTAATTTTATTAATCAACGACTGTCCATACAAAAATGCATTGTTATGCATTGAGAAAGTCTATAGTTTTTGAGATATCGCCAAAAGTTTCATGTCGTTATAACGGTTTTTTTTTAAATTTAAGAAGAATTGTTGTTTGGCTGAAGCCCAATAACAACAATTAATAACTGAAGAAGGCCGATTAACTACAACAATTGAAGAAGAATATAAATTATTATCAGAATATATGTAAAAAATTATATTTTTGATTAAAAATTTTAAAAATTTTTTACCCAAATTTTATTCTAATGCTGTTATGCAGGACTTTTTCAAAAGTAAAAAAAAGAAAGCCAGGTAAATTTATGTCATCATAACAATTACCGTTTTAATAAGTTATTCACATTGAATAAAGTAATTTCTTAATATATATGCCATTTTTTCATAATTAAACAAAACAAACACAATAATTTTTATATTTTGAATTTGTTTTAATACAACTAAAAACTTTAATTTTGAGATTTAAAATTTTTACATGATATTTAATATTATTATCGCAGGCGAAGCAGCGGGTATTTGCTAGTAGAATATATAATTAAATTATATTTATATCATATTAAATTCATCAAAATCGTTATTATATTACTTTAACAACATAAAATTTTAAAAAAGTCATACAAATTATAAAATTCCACGATTATCCCATGAAAATATTTGTTATCATCGAAATACAAGAAATATTTAACGGAATATTCTGTCCAGCGTACGCAACAAAAAAGACAATTTTTTAAATTGTGAAAAGCCTCCTGAAAACAAATCAGGAAGAGAAAAACAAACAAATTGTGCGAGTACTTCTTTTTGCTCTGGAAATGATGGTCACATTATGTATGCGCCTCTATGGCGAACCGTTACCTTTTACCCTAACCTTAGTGAAAATAACACCAGAAAGCAAAAAAACTCACATTGCAATTTTTTAATCGTAAACTTTTTGACAGAGTAGACTTTAAAGTAAGATTGTTTCTAAAACTAAATTTTGAAAATTTTAGGGTGATTTAGGATTGCACCGAAAAATCCAATGACTGATGTGATTCGGTGTGACATGACATTTTACGAGTGTTCCTGTGAGGTTTGGTAACGATTGGACAAGGGGACGTGGTACCTCCCATATAAGCCAAATTTGCGATATCGACCACAAACCAAAAAAAGGATATATATCAGACGGAAATATTTATTAGTTTTGTTCAGATGTTTACTGTCTGTTACTGTACAAAAAATGGGTGTGGTTGCAATATATATACGCCCACTTTTTCGAAATCATGGCAATTCCGGAGGTCTACACATTTTGATCACTATGTGGTCACTGTGGTCACTATGTATAAATGTTTTCACGCCGACCAGAAATCAATATCTATATATATAAAAAGCAAAAGGATGTTTGTCTGTGTGTGTGATGCCGATAGACTACAAAACTACTGAACCGATTGATCTGAATATTTGGCAGTCGATTTTTTTCAGGTATGAGATTGTTGAGGAAAAAAGTTGTCACACCTCCCTTTTACCGCCCCCAAATCAATAAAAATGTCATATTTCAGTCGGTTTGGGTAGTTTAAGGCTAAAATTTAGTAATTTAGTTTGTACGGTTACTGTCGCCAAATGTGCTAAAAATAGATTTCCACGCCCCCTTTTACCATCCGCAAATCAATGAGAATGCTTTATTTCGGATGGTTTTGGTCGTATAAGACTTGAATTTGAATAATTTAGTTTGTGTGGCTACTGTCGGCAATTGTACTAAAAATGTTTGTCCACGCCCCTTTTATCGCCCACAAACCAATGAAAATGCTTTATTTAATACGGTTTTGGTCGTGCAAGACTTAAATTTGGTAATTTGGTTTGTGTGGTTACTGTCGGCAACTGTACGAAAAATTGGTTTCCACGCACCTTTTTCCGCCCACAAATCAGTCAAAATGCTATAATTAAAGCAGTTTTGGTCAGGGACCGAAAATAACAGTTATTTCCTAAATTTCTATTCAAAAAGTTAAATGGAAAGAGATTCTAATTTAAATATAGCATTGTGATGCTTGATCTTTCTGATTTTTTTAAAAAGTCAATAAATAATCTTCATTTTTTGACCAATTTTATTTCTATCAAAAATAAAATTTAAAATTTGACTTTTATTGTTTTGATCATATATTGGGGGTTGGAATTAATTTTAAAGGTTTTTTTTCGGCTTTTGAGCATTTATTTAGAAACAACGGTACAATGTATATTATTCAAAGTATTGTCCATCGTTAGCTATAACATTTTCCCATCTTTCTGGCAGCATATGGATTCCGCGCCGGAAGAACGATTCGTCTTTTGAGGCAATCCACGAATCGACCCATTTTTTAGTATCCTCGTAAGAAGTGAAGCGCTGCTCAGCCAAGCCATGCGTCATCGATCTGAATAGGTGGTAGTCGGAAGGGGCTATGTCTGGGCTATAAGGCGGGTGGGGTAGCACATCCCAATTCAGCGCCTCCAACGTTTCCTTGACGGTTCTTGCAACGTGTGGCCGTGCGTTGTCATGTTGAAAAACCACTTTGTCGTGTCTTTTGGCATATTCCGGCCGTTTAACCTTTAATGCTCGGCTCAATTGCATCAATTGTTGTTGGTAGCGTTCCCCAGTGATGGTTTCGTTAGGTTTTAGCAGCTCATAGTACACGACACCCTTCTGATCCCACCAAATACACAGCATAAGCTTGGCGCCATGAATATTCGGCTTGGCCCTCGATGTTGGTGCATGGCCGGGTGGTCCCCACGATTTTTTTCGCTTAGGATTATTGTAATGGATCCACTTTTCATCGCCAGTGACAATACGATGCAAAAAACTCTTCCTTTTATGCCGTTGAAGCAGTTGTTCGCACATGCAAAATCGCCGTTCAACGTCTCTCGGCTTCAACTGGTACGGCACCCAATTTCCTTGCTTTTGAATCATTCCCATGGCCTTCAAGCGTTTGCCGACCGTTGATAAGTCGACTCCCAATGATTCTGACAATTCTTGAAGGGTTTGACACGGGTCTTCATCGAGCAAAGCCTCCAATTCCTCATCTTCAAACTTTTTCGGCTGGCCCGGACGCTCTTTGTCTTCCGAATCAAAATCACCACTTTTAAACCGACAGAACCAGTACTCACAAGTAGAAATCAATGGAGCATAGTCCCCGTAAGCCTCAGTAAGCGTGCGTTGTGCTTCAACCGCTTTTTTCTTCAAATGGAAGCACAAAAGTAAACCTTCCCGCAAATTGCGTTTTGTTGGAACGAAAGTCGACATGTTCACAGAGAAAAAAATATATGTTGTTTACACTTCAGTGGAATGACACATACTGAAAAATGAAGCTTAGACAATGTGCTTTGAAATGAATATAGTCACAGGTGTGCCCGATGCGATCTATTGATAGTTACGCCATCTCTTAGAAAACCTTTAAAACTAATTCCAACCCCCAATACAAAGCTAAAATTTGATTTTAAGTTTAGAGCAATAATATGAGTTAAAATTTGACTTTTATTTTTTCGATCAAAAATATAAGTTTAAATTTTACTTTTTTGTTGATCAAAACTAAAAGTTAAAATTTGACTTTAATTTTTTTGATCAAATATAAAAGTTAAAATTTGACTTTTGTTTTTGCGATCAAGAGTAAAAGTCATATTTTAATTCTTATATCATCTGCTTGTAGCCACCGTTTGCGAAATTAATGAAAGTACAATGTGCAATAATAAGCAAATAACTGATGTCATTTAAATATGAAGATCGATAGTAATGCTTTTTTCTCTTTGCAAAAATGTTACGAATAGGGGTAAAATAGTAATAATTATTAAATTATATGATAAATTTAATTATACACATAATTATAATTAATTAATAACTAGATATAATAAATTAATAATAAATTAAATAATAACTTAATTAAATTTTTATTGGTAAAAATCAAAAATAAAAATTATTTCTTACTTCAATAGAACAGTCATTAGGCAGCATATTGATTTTTTTTATATCGAAAAAATAAAAGTAAAGCTTTAACTTTTATTATTGTTCGAAAAAAAAGTAAAATTATAACTGTTATTTTTTATGGGAAAAATAAAAGTAAATTTTTAACCGTTATATAAATAAAAGTAAAATTTTAACTTTTATTTTTGATCGAAATAAAATCGGTCAAAAAATAACGATTATTTTTTGACTTTTTGGAAAAAAATCATAACCGTTACGGTCCCTGGTTTTGGCCGTATAAGTCTAACAATTGGTACTTAAGTTTGTATGGATACTTTCGGTAACTGGACTAAAAATGGGCGTTATCGCTATATATATATCGCCACACCCACTTTTTGAGAAATCATTAAAATTGACTATTGGGTCGATTGAGCTAAAATTTTGGCTGAGTTTGTATGGTTACTGTCAGCATCTGTACTAAAATTGGTTTCCACCCCCCCCCCCCCTTTTTACCGGCCACAAACCTATGAAAATGTTTTATATCAACGGTTTGGGTCGTTTTAGACAAACACTTTGTAATTTAGTTCATATGGTTACTCTCGGCAAGTGCACTAAAAATGGGACTGTCCCACTTAAGTTGAACTCACTTTTCGGGGGATCAGCGTGGAGTGAAGCAAAGTGCGCCAGACCTAAGCTAAATTGTGCTGAAATTTTGGCAGTCGATTTGTTTTGAGTACAAGATGTTTAAGGGAAATAATTTTGCCGCACCCCTTTTTACCGCTTACAAAAAAACAAAAATGGTATATTTCGCACGGTTTTGATCGTATTTGTAATTTATTTCATATGGTTACTTTCGGCAGCTATACTGAAAATGGTGAATATATTTGGCATTTCTTGACATTTTCATATATGGCACCAAGGCGGTCTGTGGCAAAACAACGTCTGCCGGGGAATAGTAGTTATTAATAATAAAATTATGAATAAATTTTTAAAAAAATCATTAATTTCTTCATTTACCTTTCTGATTTCTGGCATGAGAGCGTGTGGTTGTGTGATTTTTAAGGGATCAGCATTATTATTTTTTGGTCATAAACGTTGATCATGGTTGGGTGGGCAAAGGTGAATCAAGGTCATCATTGATCACCACATATAGACATAAATTCTTAGTAACCATATATTATTTGATATTAGATGTACCTACTCTCTTCTTCTTCGTATCTTTCACTGTTTTTTCATAATTTAATTTTCTCTAAAATAAGCACGCAAATTTTAAATAACTTGTAAAAAGCAAAATTTTTTGAGTTGCGGTTTGAATTCCACTCCGAGCCGAGCCAGAGCCAGAAGTTCAAGAGTTCATCCACTTTCCGCTCACAAGTACAAATTATTGCATATCAAAACATTAAATGTTTCAAGTTTGAGAATTTTCTGGACTTTTTTTCACGTCACGTGCTTATATTTGTATTTAAGGCTTTGTCTTTTAGATGCCGCATTGATAGCATACATAAAAACTTATATTACATCTAGGATTTTGAATCAAGCCTTACAGGGAGGTTCTAAAACTCATCTAATATGCAATGTATAATAATCATATAAATTTCAGGTCGCTCGTAATTGGCTTAGCAGTTGGCCACCAGAGTTAAAAAATGGCCTTAAAATTTGGTTCTATTTTTAGTTTTCAAACAAAGAAAAATTATGTTTAATGTTGGGAAATTTTGGTATTCTTATATGAAAAGTTGTAAGCTTGGGGCTCAATAATTATTAATCCTCCTCCAAAGGAAACCATTTGAAAAGTTTTCCGCAGACTACGGTTTTATAGCGTATTTTTTATACGATATTACATGAAAAAAAAAATTAAATGAAATTTGAAAATCTTTTGAGCAAGACACAAGAAAGATTTTTGTACCATCTTTAAAATATATTGGATTTTCTTATGTGTACAATAAGGCGCCTCACGAAAAAAAGTTGTTCGGCACAGATGCTCAAGATAATCCTTGGTTTATGTTATGATGATTCTCCAAATATTTCTTGTGAGCAATATTTCGGTTTTTATTCTTTTCGTTTTTTGAACGTGTTGAGTGCATAACAATTCAATACTGCTTTATTTATTACTCCAAATATGTAAATAAAATACATATTTGGATCTGTTCGAAATGCATCACGATTTGCAGTATGCTCACAACTGGCCTTGGTGAGTGAATTTTTTTTTTTTTTTTTGATGAGTGACGCTTTATAGAAGCATTACATTTTCGAATGTTAGACGTTTACAGTGCTGCAAAATTGGACTTTTCCGAAAATTTTGCTTGTGCTGCAAAAGCAGTTGACACACCATGATGCATTTCCGAACAAACCCTTTATCTTATTTACAAACGGTGTTAACGTTTCCATTTGGATAAACTGTATTTCACTTCAAATAAACACCGATTGCTGTTTAGTTTCGCTCCGTTTTGGATATTATTATTATATCCATTTTGAGCGACACAAACCGATAAAATAAAATTAACACTGTTCAGATGAACAATATGTGCTATAGGAACGCCGTTTTTATTTTAGTATATTTTCACTAAATTTAAAAAACTTAATTATTTCTAATGCGATCCTCCCTTTCAAGATATCGTTTGAAAGATTTTAAGTGTTCGCATTTATTCTGAGTCAGAATTGCTTAAATTGATTTGTATTAAAACTAAAATATTAATTATAAAATAAACACGTACTGAAAAAATATTGTAAGAATTTAAAAAAAAATAAAGAAATTAAGTTATTTGAATTTTTAAAGTTTTTGTATTGAAATAAAATACAAAGATATCAAAAATATTCATGAAAAGGAGCGTTATCTTTAATCTGATTGCAAACATTTACAATTTTTTTATACAGATTGGACGAGCTGTTTCCGGCCTATAATTTCTGAAAATTAATTTTCTTACAATTATTACACTAGCCAATATTTTTACAAAAAACTCGATTTTAAGAGGTTATTTAAAACCACTCCAGCTCACGCATGGCTGTATCGAAATATTTGGGTAATCATCATAACATAAACCAAGTACCATTTTGAGCATTTGTGCCGAAAAACTTTTTTTGTTCCTATGGACTGTGAGGCTCCTTAATGTACAAGCGTGTGTCAAACCAGTTGTAGTGTGCGTATCATGTTTACAAAACTAGTACCAAAAATATCAGCAAATAGCATTATATAGCTCACATTTTCTTTAAGCGCATTCTTATGCCTTGCCCCCCTAGAACAAATACTGCGTACGCCCATGTACATCACTAAATTAACTAAGAGTAGCTGTAGAAAATAGAGTGCAGTTCCTTCCATATATGTTACTCTGACAATTCCTTCATTTTTAAATTAAGAACTGGGGTATTTATAATGGCCACAAATAATATGAATGCATTTTGAAAATCAAGCGTAGTGCTTTAAAGAAGATTTTTATCAAACAAGAAAAATTGTTCGCTTCCTGAAATTAAATTAATAACTTTAACTTAAAAAAGTATTGAAAAAAGAAAGATTTCTTTTATTACGAGGCTTAATTAACTGCATTAAAATAAGCAAAATAAAACATTCCACTAATACATTTATATAATTAAATTTTCAAATTTTATTAGTACTTAAACAAATAACTTTTTTGCAAAATGTCCTAATTTAAAAGCTGTGATGAATATGCTCAATAAATATTTAGTTCAGAAAAGGGCGTGCAAAATAACAAAAACATCACGCTTATTGTTAAAAAACCTTGCATCTGTATACAATAAAAAGAAACTTCCTTCACATACTACAAAGTTTATTTCTAAGTGTAACATAAGTAAAAACAGCATCCTAATCAGATGTAGAATTTTCACAGCAAATGCTGCAACATCACTTTAAGTAACTTAGTTAGTTAGTTGCATGCAACACGGCGATGCATCAAAATTTGATGTAAAACGAATGTATACAAATTGTTCAAATCTCACTGTTTTGTACCCGCCAGACCAGTGTTGTTTTGGCCCGCTATAAAGGTACTATTATATACAACTGACTTGTTTTATGTGCAGTACTTCTGGAATTTGCACACAAACAAAACTTAGCCAATTTAAAAGTCAATACGGCTCGTAATAGAAACAAATTTATGTGCGCATGCTTATAGCTTGTGATTTGTTCCTTATGTATGCTTCCTAGAATGCATTAAATTACGTACAACACTAAAGGTGCTGAAGTTTTGCTTTCTGCAGCAATCATCTTATGTTTCGCTGACTCGGAAGTTATTACTAGGCAGGATTAAATACAGTTGCAGGGTTAACGTAAATCATGTTTTGTGAGAATAGTACATATTGCCCTTATAAAATCTTATATGATATCTAACCTTCGACTAAGCTTGATCAATTACCGCTTATAAGAAGGCGTGACAGGTATGGACAAGTATTAACACTTAGAAAAGAGTTGATTCTTATGACTAAATGTATTAAGTCTAACAATTTTAATTGACTATTAACAAATTTTGGAAAATATTACCAAGTATCAGGAATGTGGCAAGATACCCAGGTTTGACTATTTTCGGAGAATTAAAAATAATCACTAATATTTACATTTTTTATTATACATATTTCATATTTGCTAAATCGGCTTAAGGGACGGTTCTCATGAAACTCGACCAAAAACTCAATCCTTTTTTTTTATTTTTCGATAGCTTATGATGTGTAGAATATGTTCTCAAAGTGGTTTGGCCGATTACGATTGCATAAAAAGTTTTCGCATACGAAAGGAACCCATCTATGTATATAAAAATGGATGTATGTGTGTGGGTATGTGGCTATATCACGTATAGACTCTAAAACCGCTGAACCGATTATTTTAACAGCTCAGTTTCTATTAGCTGAATACTTACGATTTATCCTTTATTTAAATAATAGATTTGAATTTTAAAGATTTTAAATTTTTCGTTTTCTTTTTTTTTTATTGAACCTTTTTGATTCTATTTTAAAATTGAAAGTAATATTTTTTCTTTGACATTTTTTCGATGTGTTTTAAAATTTGTAAAATTTGTTAATTTTAAAAAGTGAAAAAGTATATATCTAAAAATAATCATAATAATTATGAGTCGGTTTCAACACACTGCACCCTTGAAGTCTCTGCTTCAATATCAATTGGAAGCCGACACAGTTTTTGAACTGGTCGCTTAGGTGGTTTCCTCCTCATTATTTTCCGACTAAGTTCCCAGTCAGATGAGGTCACTCTTAAACTAACGTTCCGAAGAAGTCCGTCCATACCATTAAATACATCTATGAAGCGAGCCGTCTTCCACAATGTCGGCGGTAAATTGTCTTCGCGCATGAGAACTTGTTAGTCGGAACTTCTTGCAAATGATAGCCAAATGGCTGACTTATTGGCTCACCAATGAGAAAATGTGCTGGCACATCCGATCCTATGTTTGCTAGCCATATGTATTGCATAATTATTTTTGCCATAATCACGACTGGTCCAACGTAACCATTCGGATCAAATATCTGCGCTATGTGAATAAGTACTCGTCGTTTCGTTGCTTCTTTTGCTTTTGCTTTTAGCATTGGTGGAGGCTGAAATTTGAACATTTATTCATCAGTGCTAAGTAACCAGCGTAAACCGAGCACTGTTGTATCGCTTATTTCTCTGAGATGGAGCGCATCATCCATTGTAGGTTATTCCTGCCATTTGGCACCACACCTGATCTATTTGACCACCACTTGCTGAGCACAAAACCATACGATTGAAGTAGTGCATCCATCTCATGACATAGTTGCTTCGCTGATACCCAATCCACTGCACCCGTCAAACAGTCGTCCATGTAAAAATCGTGTTCCACTGATTTCGCTCCCATTGGCTACTGTTTTCGTGACTCCCGCGCTGCTTGAATCATCGCGCAAGCTGCGTAGTGCGGTGAAGAAGCAAGACCGAAGGTAACTATTGTCAGCCAGTATTCTTGAATGTCGCTATCGTCTCTTGCTCTCCAAAAGATCCACTGCAGATCCCACTGTTCTGGATTGATGCGCACTTGTAAATACATTTTTTTTTATGTCCGCCGTCACGGCCACACGATGACATCGAAATCGCATTGTAAAAGGCGCTAGATCCTCTTCCAATTTTTCGCCAACTAATTGCGAGGCATTTAAAGACATCCCGCGATCGGTTGGGCATAAAGCTTCATATACTATCCGAAATTTCTTCAAAGCAGCGTGGTGCGGAATATGATAGCATAGCGGCCCAAGAGGTAGATCGACCAAGCGCATTTTATTTGCTGAGAGCAATTCTTGGATTGCATTGAAATATTTCTTCTTAAAATTTTCATCTCGTAGAAAGCGCTTTTCCAATTGATAAAAAGATAAAGTGCGATAGCTTTCGATGACCCAAGTTGACTAATATCGCTGCGCAGTGGAATATCAACCTGATGCGTTTTTTATATTAACCTGAGCACCGGTGTCACAAAGTGCTCGTAACGGTGGAGAAATGTGATTATCTATTTGGAAGCGCACTATTGCCGTCGCCAGCAATGCTTCCCCTATATTTTCATTGAAGCTGATGGCATTTACCATCAAGGACGCACTGAGGCCACTGCTCCCATGACATTCTGTTAATTGCTACTTAGTTTCCTGTTGCGTTGTCATCCTCTGTGCACCACGAAATGTCTCTATATTGCGTTCTATGCGATGAGGTGCCTCCAACGAACCGACAAACCTCGAATTTACTGGACTTAAGCAACTACTATGTTGTATGGCATCGCGGACACGGTTTATTCGGACATTTCGTTGCGATATGTTTTAAACTAAAACAATTGTTACACATGCGGTTCTCTCTGATATATTTTTGTCGTTCTCCAACTGGCATTGCTTTGAATTTCATGCATCGAGATGGCCAATGATATGCCCCTGAGCATAAAGCACACGCTGGACGCGATTCATCACCCCGACCAATGCTCGTGCCTCGTTCAGCAGTTGTGATTAGTTTGCTTGATGAAATAAAACGGCGATCATTATTTTGCGTTAGTAATCGCGTTGTTGACAGCTGTTCTAGCAAACTGGCTCGTGTCTCCAAAAAAATTATTCAATTGCTTCAAGGAAGCGTATAAGCGGACCGTCGTGATGCCCACTGCGTTTGGCTGTCAGCATCTAAAACACTTTAGAGCTGATGAAGCAACATGTGTTCAGCTACTTATTCAGGGGCAAGCAGCAATCTTAGTTGGCGGAAAGCACTCCTGGCCGTGTCCAGAACCTTTCGCAACTGTTCGCAAATTGATGAATACAACATTTTCAGTGCATATAGTTCTTGTGCATGTTCTCTTATAGTGTTGTACTTGTTGCTGTACTGATGGCATATTGCTGTCCAAAGTTCACTATAGCTGCCATCATTTGCAATTGGCCAATTTTTGTATATTTGTCCTGCTCTTCCTTTCAAGGAATTCAACAAATATCGCATTTCTTTTGCGCTTGAAAATCGATCAATCGATTGTTGTGTACTTCTGCTTCAAACATTGCTCGAAAATTGGCCCAATCAACTTCAAGCCCAGACTTTTTGGAGACTATTTTGGAGGCTCTGATAGCTGAATTTGGATCAACTTCAGAAGTCATCAATGGTGCCCGTGTGCTTAAGTTTGACCCACCAGTGTTCTTTTCACGCAGCTGAACGAGTAGGTTTGCTTTGAAACTCAGATACCTGATAGTTCCTTTACCTAAAAGTTTGTTAATTTTGTTTAACATCTGATATGAGTTTGAACGAGTGCAGGAAGTCTGCCAAATTATTTTAAATGCCTGCCATAAACTTTCCAAATTATAGCTGCACTCTATACAGCATGCATGCTTTGCACGGAATTAAGGTAAATAGCACGCTGGACGCGATTCATCACCCCGACCAATGCTCGTGCCACCGATCTTTATGAAATTTTCAGAGAAACTGAAATCACATCTTGAAAGCGTTCCTGTGAAGTTTGGTAACCATTGGACAAGGGGGCGTGGTATCTCCCATACAAGCCAAATTTGCGCTATCGACCACAAACTAAAAAAAGGGTATATATCAGACGGTAATATTTATTAGTTTTGTTCAGATGTTTACTGTCTGTTACTGTACACAAAATGGGTGTGGTCGCAATATATATACGCCCACTTTTTCGAAATCATGGCAATTCCGGAGGTCTACACATTTTGATAGTTAAACTTGCTGTGTAGGTGCTCCAAGAGGCGGTCACTATGTATAAATGTTTTCACACCCACTTTTACCGCCCACAAATCAATATCTATATGCATAAAAAGCAAAACGATGTATGGCTGCAGTCGATTTGTTTCAAGTACAACATGGTTCAGGGAAAAAAGTTGCCACACCCCCTTTTTACCGCCTCCAAATCCATAAAAATGTCATATTTCAGTTGGTAGGGTCGCATAAGGCTAAAATTTAATAATTTTGTTTGTGCTATTACTGTCGACAACTGTACTAAAAATATGTTTCCGCCCCTTTTACCCCCCACAAATCAATGAAAATGCTTTATTTAAGACGGTTTTGGTCGTATAAGACTTAAATTTGGTAATTTAGTTTGAATGGTCACTGTCGGCAACTGCACAAAAAATGGGATTCCACGTCCCCTTTTTCCGCCCACAAATCAGTGAAAATGCTATATTTCGGACGTTTTTTGTCGTATTAGACTAAAATTTGTTAATAAAGTTTGTATGGTTACTGTCGATAATGTATTAAAAATGTGTGTCCGTCATTTTTGTAAATTTCAACTATTTATTGATTTTATGTTCAAGATCCAATAAACATAATACGGTTTTTTAAAAAAATTTTCATTTTTAAAGATGACATGAATGTGCTTTGCGATGGAGACATTTTGGGTACCTTTTTTACGTAAAACTACGCCTTAAAGCGCGGTTTGTCAAGGGGTCATTTTCACAAATTTTTTCAGGCGCATTTAAGGATTTTAGTTGACAATTTGGGGTATACCTACAACCTTTAATTTTCATAGTTCAAAGAAAAAATATATGCCAAAATATCAGTTGGAGTACGATTAAAACGAATATCTAACTTCACATTTTGTCACTTCTTTAATAATCACAAAATAGCAAAATCTAAGAAGAATAAATTCATATATACGTATGAGAAAAGTTACGCACAAGCTGCTTCAGTAGCTGCTTATATTGTTATTATGACTGTTGGTTTGATTGTTCTTATAGTTGTTGTTGTGGTTGTTGGTTTGGTTCGCAATCGTGTCGTTTTTTATTGTGCTGCTTTTGTTGTTGTAATTTATATGCATGTAAAATGTACATATATAAATAAACATCAGTTGCTTTCGTTTTTGTCGTTTGTTATTGGTTTTGTTTATTTTCAGCAAGAAAAATACTATAGAGAATACAGACGCGTGTAGTACAGAGCCAGTTTGTATTACTACTACGCAGGTTTGCGCATGCGTTACTAAGCATGCGAACTGATTTTAAAACGCTATTTTTGAAATGCTATAATAAATTCAAATTATTTATAATTACGCATTATATTTTTCCTTATAAAAATATACTTTGTTAACTAAAATTTAAATTTTAAATTACTTTTAAAATATACATATACTCTCTTTACTACAGGAAAAATAAATAATTGCTTTTTTTCCGATATATTTATTTCCATTTATTAAACATAACTTTGAATTACATTTAAGTTTAACCAACATAAAAATGAACAAAAACAACAAATTCAACACTTAAAATGAGTATATAAAACAAATTTGTTTTTAAGGGGGTCCTCTGGAAATCTATGCCAAATTTTAGCCTTTTTTCAAAATATTGTGGAAAGAGAACGAGTAAAGATATTTTAGTTCCGTTTTTTGATTTGGGTAGCTTAATTTATTGATAAAAATACAAAATTTTGAAAAAGTGAATTTATGGACCGTTCAGAAAGTTCTCGGCCTGGTAACGAGGTTCTCCGGAAAAAAGGTGGGTCCAAATTGCGCACGATTCCAAGAGTAAACATTGTCTGAAAAAAAAAAAAAATATTCAGTTACTTAGAATGAATGTCCCTATAGCCCCTACCTCGGAAACAAAAATTGAAATTTTTTTAGGGGGGGAGCCGCCACTTTGAAAATGAAAAATCGAATTTCGACCTTTTTTTTGTAGTCTAGTGTAGAAAAAAAATATTAAACATTATTTTTTCGGCAAGTTTGAGGTAGGGGCTATAGCGGCGTAAATTCTGCGTCGTTTCATGCCTCATATATCAAAATCGGTCAAAAACTGTTTGAGTTATCGTGCGCAAAGTTTTGAAAAACATGGTTTCGAGAAAAACGCGTTTAAAGTTTTGACTTCAATTTTGAGGCACACAAATGACATTAACACATATTTTTTTAATACAATACTTACGAATATTAATCGGCAATTCCAGCCCCATAAAGTGTGCCTTCCTCCATCTCATAAAACGAGTTTTCCATGGCTTTTTGGGCTCTGCGGGCTGTGCGACCCTCTTTCGATGATGCGTACGTTTTTAGCTCTGAGCGTTGAAGTCGTTTTCCGTCGCGAGATTCAGCATACATCTCGGCTTGTGGGCCGATGACAATACGATTCGTACCATTCTTCGAAGCCTGCAGAGTCATTTTTTTTTCCCCACATTTTGCATGCCTGGCAAAGGCTTGATTTGACAACGGAGTCAACCACTTTTTTGGTATGTTTACCGACGAGCGTAGTGACACCAAAAAGAGACGAGAATCCCCGTTTTTTCCAGGTGCCATCCCCTGAAACGGTCAGCACTGAGGAGTCACAGTCAGGATTTTTTTCTTTCTGCTGTTCCTGCTCTTCTTTAACCGCATTCAACAGGCACTGCTTGTAAACTGCTTTAGCAGACACATGCATGTTTTTCAAGGTGCCATAGTACGCATCAAGGCACAATCCTTGGCATATGTCCATTAATCCGCAGAACATATTAATACCTTCTCTCCCTATTCCAAGCAATCTCATGGCAAATATCAACCGGCGATTTACAACAAAAGATTTACCGACCACCGGCGAAGAATTAATATACTGTGTAGCTTTACATTGGCACTGCAGACTCACTTTGAAGCCGACTCCACGCATACATGTTTTTCCAAATCGAATTTTTTGTTTACATTGGGCGCAGATAACCAGAGCAGCAAGCGTTTGGAAAAATGAAAAAAATTCCAAGAAACAGAACTGGAGGTTGTTTTCGATGATGACTTCATTGTCTTGCGTTTTCTTCAATTTTTTGGCCGATGTGCTGGCAAAGTCGGTGTCCTCTACTTGGGAGTGCTGGTTTCCACGGAAATGCCTCTTTTTTGTTCTATACGCGTACTTACGCGGCGCGTTTGGGTGGCTTTTTTTATCCATAGCAAAAAAAAAAACACAAAACGATTTTTCTTTTATTTTACAACAGCAGTTATCGCGCACGCGTAGCTTTCAGCGTTCGAAAATAAACTGAATCTCGTTCGTTTGCTTCTTTCATGTGAACACCTGGGCTCAAAATCATTTCAACCCCTAAATCAAAACATGCATGTATACATACTGCATGTATACATACTGTGTGTGTATATTTTGTAATATCAATACATATTTTGGAAGAATTCCACAGAATTTTCGACTAATGACTGCAGGCAAATAAACAACTTTGCTGATGCGTTATTTTGACGAAAACATACCTACACAAAAATGCCTGTATCTCCTAAACTATTTCGAATTTTGAAAAATCCTTTTGGGAAAATGTTTTTGAGTATCTGAGCAATAGATATATGAAAAAAAAAAATCGAAAAAAAATTTTTCGGATTACCAGAGGACCCCCTTAAATAGTTTTTATATAGAAGATGAAATGTCTTAAAATAGTTTTGAAAAATATAAATGAATAAAACCAGAATTTTTCTTTCCTACTGTATAAAAAGGAATTCAACTTCTATAATAACGATACTATCGAAACTGTGTATTTTTTTCAACGTGGCGTTTGACACTTCACACTACTTTTTTTATGCACCAAAATAAATACTTTCCTTCACCATCATACATCAATACATACATGCGCGTACACAGAAAACAATTTTGGGGGTTTCTTAATTTTTTTTAGACTTATTCCAATTTTTTTATATTATATAATATAGTAGTATTCCCCGGCAGACATTGTTGGAAGTTGGATCTACTTCGTCTCTTGTTTTCACTTTGATCTGTTTCACTTATGAGAAACCATGCGTAGTCGCTAATTATGGACTCCGTTCCAGGAGCCATTGAATCGGTGAAATCTTTCTCCCTGCTCATCGCTTTCATAACCAAGATTCGGTGAGAAAAATATTGTTTATTTCAAAACAAATACTTTATAGGTAGAAATACCTTGTAGAACAAAATGCGTTTCCAGAAAGTCAAGATTTAAGTGGTTTTGAATTAATCGATTTTGTGATCGATTTTTTTCTATTTTCACTTAGGTAGTTTTTACACTTGTATTTAGTGACAGATTTTTAAAGTCATGTATTCGTAATAGAACATACTTTAAAATAAAATTATGAAACCATAAAATTTCTTTTATTTTTGTAACCTTCTAAACAAACTTATTTTCCATTTTATAAAAATGAAAAAACAAAATAAAACTTTCAAATGTTTTAAATAATAGAGCCTAATAAGTTTATCCAATTGGAATATAATGTAGTAATAAATGATAGGTATTTCAATAACCTTTTATTTAAAATACTACTCATTTAAATCAATTCATAAAAACGTGATTTATTTGCAATAACATGGGATCACCTTTTCGGAATTCACTAAAAATAATAAACTATCGACAAATTGAAAACGGTGTTACTGAATTATTTTGTAACCTAATATTTGGAATCAGCGTCCTGTTTTAAATAAAGATTGCCTAATTTTTAACACAGATCTGAATGGGTGTCGCATAGTGTAATCACACATTTACAAAAATAACTAAAAACGAATACATGAATTCAATTGCTAGCTTTAGATCAAGTGAGTTTTTAAGAGGGCAACAACAACAACAAGCACTCTATATAGAGTCAATCACTTAGCTGACTAGACAGTCTGTTTCGGAAATCGCTACATTTTCCTCTTTAGTAATCTTTGAATGATTAAGCTTTGATCAAATCACTGTTTAAATTAGTATATGACCTCGCAGATTTATTAATTCATTCTTTTGAATTGTATGGCTGCTAATCATATGACATTTTTCGTTTTAAAAATAAATTTCTTTGTTTTTAACTGATTACACTATGACACAAAATGAAGGTATTTGTCTCGGGGGTGAACCAAACCAATCTCAAACGATAGCATTTTACATCAATAACAAAAGCCAAAATCCCTTTTAAAAAATGGAATTAAACAATATGAAAAATTATATGTTAAACTTAATTCAGGGTGGTTCTTGTTTTCGAAAGCCTAAATTAAAATTTCCATGGACCTTATGTCCGTGGACATTATGTCATCCCACCGAAGATATTATTATCTCACGATGCAATAGTTGTTTAAAAATAAATGTATTATCTTTGCGGTGCTATATTTGATAATAAATGGATTATTAAATTCTTAGATGAGGCTAAGGCCGACATACGGTTGTAGTGCCAACTAAGTTATTAAGTAAGTAAGTAGTCTTTTCGGTTCGTATTTTATGTGTAACCTTTAACTCGTAGAGGTTGCTTGCCTTGGGTGACTTCTTGTGAAATTTTCTGTAGAATATTTTTTTTTTAAGATTTTAACATTTGACCTCCCTCAAAAGTTGACTTATAGGGTCTTTTTTTTAAAAAAAAGATCAAATTGACCCACACTGGAAGGAGGTAGGGGATTAAAGTGTCCAAAAAAATATTCCCCAAAAATTTTAATTTAGGCTCTCGAAGACAAGAACCACCCTATGTTAAGTTTAACTTATTATTTTTATATTTTTTAATTTAATTTTCATCAAAAATGCAGGATGGAACCTTTTAGTTTGGGACAAGTTTTGGGGTGTGATATTTTTACTTTTATAAAAAAATCACAATTTTTTGCACTTCAGCCCAAATTTAGGTACCAAGGACGATAAAGCGGGACTTGAGAATAGTGCAGCTCGATTAAACACATAAAATACATTGTAGAGTGGAACCTTTTCACCTTTTAATATTTTTTTGTACACCTGACCGCCATTTGTCGATAACTAAACCGCCAAAAACCAGCAAAACTGTTTTTCTTAGAATATTTTAAGAAAATTACACAAACCATAATATTTACATAACGTTATAAATATTTTTGTTATATATCGCTTGTTTCGAGCAAGACTGTCACAAGTTAAAATTCAGTATTTTTCAGGATAGCCTTATGAAATTTTGAAATGACATCACGACTATTAATTGTAAAGGTGCTAAGAATATTTGTAGGCCTCTGTATTTTCTACCAAAAATATCTTAAATTTTTCATTTTGCGTAAATAGTGAATTTGTAAGCAATATTTTTGCAAGTACCTGCTACAATATTATAACAGACTTTTAAGTTAGAGTGATGTCACGTTTTCCGTTGGTACTTTATTACTACAAAAAATATTAGGTTACTTGCTTGGATTTTTATTTAAAAAATGGTTTATGATATAATACGTCCTTGTTGTTGGAAGGTTATGCAAAAATTTAAAATAAATTTCGGTATAAATAGTAATGAAACGTTACTGCTAAAAAAAGGTGAAGAAATTGCCAAAAGTCAAAACATCAGTTAACAGCAAATCGGTCTGGTATACACTCAAATTAAAGAAATGATAACAATGCATATTTCTGTAAATTTAACTCACAAACCCCTTATTTTGAGTTGTGACGGTCTTGGACGAAATGAGCGATATGTGCATTTGACAAGAAATTGCAGCTTTAAGCTCTTATTTGATGTAATTAAATATATTCTTATTAATATAGTATCATGTAAAAACCGCACATAAAACTAAAACAAGATCCACGACTGGAATATGTTTTATAAAATTATAGAAAAACGACAACAAAAAACTATACATAAAGTAATCAGTAAAAACTACGTATGGAGAATAACAAATCTATAACATCCAAAAAATTATTGCTGGTTTCTAACAAATTGTAAGCAGGTACTTCAAATTCTTCACTGTCTTAAAGTTCAGAATCTTTTAGTTTAGGGTGACCTTAAAACGTTTTGACATTTCTTTTGTAGACTTTCACAGCATCTATTAAAGTTATTAGTATAAATTTTTATTCTTAAGAGAGTAAGTAGCTCACATTGAATTTTATATCGTTTCTTGCTTTTTATGTGGTTACTAATGTCTACCCCATCCTCATACAAAACTTCTTAACCTGAACCCAACTTGTATTTCCTGATTCAAGTCTTTTTTATATTTTCTTGTTTCTTCCTGATTTCTTGGCAATATCAGCAATATCAACTGTGAAATTTATGATTAGCTGATTTTATGTTGTGATAGCACTGTTGCTCTGTGGATAAAGTATTAGAGATGGAAAAAATCTTGGCTTTGTAAAAAATTTTGTGTAATGGAAAATAAGGATTTAGTCTCTTTTTAAGGAATCTCGCCAATATATCGCCAATAAGATATTGAAACCGCCACTTTTCCGTCATCACCAAAATTCTTCTCGCCAAAGTGGTCTTTCAAACCGCCCGTTTGGCGAGATATCGCCATAAGTGGCATCACTGATAGTATCGATAGCTTCATATTTTTAAGACCATCAGTACTCATTGATAGTTTTTGTTTTTTATTTAAGAAATATCGATAGTTCAGTAGGACTATTGAACATCTTTACTAAACATTGCGAAATAACCATACCGCGCATAAGTTGTTTTTAGCGGAAAATTTCGAATTTTGTTATAATTTAAATCACAGATAAATTGCGACTGATTTGGCTGACGGTTCCCCTTTGTTGTGAGATGGTAACTGATGAAAATAGTTCTGCAGGTTTGTCGTCATACTCTGTTCATACTTTTTTACGCACAGAAACGGCAACTATAAAGAAGCCAAGAATATCCGATTCGGAAATTTGGAAGCATTTTCAGTTGAATCCAAGCAAGAAGTTTGCCAAATGATTAAAATTCCAAAAGTCGTATTAAACAAGCGCAAACACGTATAATCTTTTGGACTATTTGAAGCGTTCTTACACTTTCTTTGATGAGCCACGAAACTTAAGGCCACGGTGATGCAGTATTTTCAGAAAAGTAGCTCGTAAAAGTAGAAAAATTTCTGGAAAAGAGAAAATCTAAGAGAAGTTTACTATAGCGGAATTATTAGCCTTTGAAAAACATATGCTTGGTTTTTGCATTTTATTATTTGTAATTGTTTTTTTTTTTAATTGTTACCAGCGACTAAAAATCCGATAGTGCCATCGGTAGCGCTATCGATGGTTACTTTTTTTTAAGACTAGCGTGAGTATTGATAGTTTTTTTGAAAACTATCGATTGTGAGACTATCGATAGTTTGACACCTCTCACTGAAAGTTTGTTGATTTCGTTTCGTTGTGGAGCTCGTGCTTTTTTTTCAAGAGCAAACTTTAAAAGCAAAAGCTTTACAACACAAACAAAAAAATGTGTATGGATAAGTATATGTGTTCGCACCCTTGGTTTAAAATTACAAACTGCTTATTTCCTTAACAGTCAATTTAAATTTTATTATTATTTAGCACTTATTTGTGCAAAGTTTATTCGTTTTTGTCTTTATACTATTCCAAGAACTAAACTCTACTAATATTTTATTTAGGTTGGTTTTATCTTGAACTCTGTACTTTTTGTTTCTTTTTTCATACTATCAGAGGCAAGAAAAACACAGTGGTTATGCATTTAGTTCTACAACAGAAAAATAAATAAAATAATAAAAAGTCAATCCAAAGCATACATCTTTTGAGAATGTTTCTTGAGAAATAGTACATTCTTCAGCATTCTTGTCATTAAATTTGCACATTGCTGGCAAACGATTTAGAGCTCTGACCAGAGCACTAAACGGTGTTGGTTTTTCTTATAGTTTTTTTTATTTGATTTTTTAAGCTGGTTACTACGTTAAAAACATAAACGTAATAAAATGTGAAGAAAAAACTAACTATAAAACCTTAGCCAACTATTAGCTTTTCGGTCAATAAAAGTTTTTCTTACTCGTATTACTTCTTGGATTCGATTATTTAATGCTGTCTTTAAAAGACATGTAAATTATTTCTCACACTTCAATATCTGCATCTTTAGAATAGGCTTTAATAAGTGCTATTATGGTCTTATGCTATAGTGAAAGCTTCAAAATTAACCAAATTTTTAAAAATTTTTTCAAGACATAAAAAACTGTTTTTCATAAAACAAAATAAACCACATGCTTACACATTTATTAAGGTACAGATATTGATTTTTCAGTACAGTAAATTTTACGAAATGCGGCCGCAATGCATCTTTCAAAGATTAATATTTTTATAAATGTGCCTCAATACTGGTGGCAGCATAACTTAAGTAAAATCTATTTTTTACAAAAAAAAAAAATGCATAATCTACTAATCTGAAAAACAACTACGGAATTTTGAAAGCATTAATTTTAGGAAAAATTTTAGGTAAAATAAATATAGTTTTTCCATAAACATCTCTACAAATTCGATACGAGTTTCTTCAGAGAATCTAATATAAAAACTGCAGTTAAAGTCAATAGAGTAAGAATAGTTTGAGTTATTTATATTGCCAGCCGATTTTAAAAATATGTATTTTTAAAGCTGCACTGTGCCGCCATTTTAAATGTATTCCATGTATTCCAACTAAATGTATTTAGTTTTTTTAATAAACACTTTTTTATAAAAATTAATAATAATAAAAATTCCTTTTTACTACTATTAATGTAAGAGGCAAATAAATCTGTGTCTATAAGCAATAAATTTTTAAGACAGAACTAAGTTATTAATGTAAATGTGCTCCTCGCATATAGCACTATAAACATACAAAACCTGAAGCTTTTAGCGTAACCTTACCCAAAGAATTGACAAAAATTAAACAAAAAGACATTTATATAACTTTATGGCGATTGAAGACTTTACAGCCCATCCAAAATATATTTAGGAAAAAAATACGAATAAAATCTTTGTAGAAATACAAGCAGAAGCTAATCGTTGAATGTACAAAGGTTTGGAACATAGCACAAACATTTGTAGTGTTTGCCGCATGACAAACATTTTTGGATTCGTAACTTTGTACATTCTACGAAAGCGCGTTTGTAAAATATATAATATACTAGTATTCCCCGGCAGACGTTGTTCTGACACAGACCGCCTTACTGCCATATACGAAAATGTTAAGAGATGCCAAATATATTCACTATTTTCAGTATAGCTGCCCAAAGTAACCATATGAACTTTTTTTTTTTTTTTTATTTAAAAATATTGTTGGCATTTAAGACTTGAGTCTTTTGCACGCCGCATTTTTAGAATCAATAGCAACAATATAATACTTATATACTAAACTATTTAAAATTTTATAACTAAGATTATTATCATTAATGACAGAAATTCTCAACTCATAAAATGATACCAATAATTTTTTTTATTAAAGAAAAAGTTAACATTTAAGAATTAATTATCATGTGCATGTTACAGTGAAAAAGATATTTAAAACTATTGAAAATATTTTTAAAAGATGTGACATTAATATAAATTGACTAATCAAATGATTGACCTGCGGTGAAAAAATGCTAGAGGTAGAATAAGAGGTTGTTCTAGAGCTTAGACTAAAAATTAAGTTATGTGAAGTTAAGAAAAATATTTGAGTATCAATTGCTTAAAGGCTAATCTATTGGAGACTAATTTTATATGGTTGGGCAGTGAGTTCCACAGCCTTATTGCGCTAACGAAAAACAGTCTACTTGAGGCTGTATAATTAAAACGCGGTATTAAGAGATTCAGATTTCTACTTGATCTGCAGAACTGAAGTCTTGCAAAGAGATATCGTGGACATTGCGAGTATATTATTTTATGCAAGAAAATGCAGTTCCTTGCTTCGAAAATATTGTTCAGACTACGGCCAAGTAATCGAATGGAAAATGAGGAGACATGGTCATGCATCTGCAGACCATAGACAAAGCGAGCAGCATTATTCAAGGCAACTAACAGTTTATGTGAGGATTTTGAGTCCAGCTTGCTATACACGACTTCTGAGTATGTAATTATTGGAATTAAGATCTGCAGGACAATTTTACGTTTTTACTTAATAACCAAATTTTAGTCTAATACGATCAAAACCGTGCGAAATATTGCATTTTTGTTGTTTTGCAAAAAGGGGTAAAAAAGGTTAACCATCTCGTACTCAAAACCAATCGACTGCCAAAACTTCAGCTTAATTTAGTTTAAGATTGGCGCACTTTGCTTCACTCTACGCTGACTCCCCGAAAAGTGAGTTAAACTAAAGTGGGACAGTCCCATTTTTAGTGCACTTGCCGAGAGTAACCATATGAACTAAATTACAAAATATTTGTCTAATACGACCCAAACCGTTGAAATAAAACATTTTTACTGGTTTGTGGTCGGTAAAAGGGGGGGCGTGGAAACCAATTTTTAGTACAGTTGCTGACAGTAACCATACAAACTCAGCCAAAATTTTAGCTCAATCGACCCAGTAGTCAATTTTAATGATTTCCCAAAAACTGGGTGTGGTTATATAGCGATAACCCCCATTTTTAGGACAGTTGCCGAAAGTAATCATTCAAACTTAAGTACCAAATGTTAGTCTTATACGGTTAAAACTGCTTGAAATATAACATTTTCACTGATTTGTGGGCGGAAAAATGGAGCGTGGAAACAAATTTTTCGTACAGTTACTGACAGTAACCACACAAACCAACTTACCAAATTTAAGTCTTATACGACCAAAATCGTATTAAGTAAAACATTTTCATCGGTTTTTGGGCGGTAAAAGGTGGCGTAGACACACATTTTTAGTACAATTACCAACAGTAACCATACAAACTAAATTAGCAAATTTAAGCCTAATACGAAAAAACGTACAAAATATAACATTTTTATTGATTAGTGGGCGGTAAAAACCCATTTTTAGTACAGTTGTCGACAATAACCATACAAACTAAATTACAAAATTTTAGCCTTATACGACCCATACCGTGTGAAATACAGAATTTTAATTGATTTGAGGTCGGTAAAAAGGGTGTGGCAAAACATTTTTTCTTCTTAAACCATCTCTTATCTAAAACAAATCTACTGTCCAAATTTCAGATCAATCGGCCCAGTAGTTTTGGAGTCTATAGGCTTCACAGAGAGAGAGACAGTGTTTTGCTTTTTATATACAATATATAGATTAAAAAATATCAATTATCATAAATTAGTCATGCCGCTGATGCAACAATTTTTTGCAAAGACATAAACTCTAAAACAATTAATTCCAAAATTTTTGCCTTATATCCTGTTGATCTTATCCACCATAAGAAAAATAAACATTATTGTTTTGGCCTAAAAACAAAAGTCTTGCATGTTTCATTATTGACGTCAGCTCAGCTTTAAGTTTCGTTTCAATTCAGGCCGTAATTTCTGCCGGGTATGTAATATTCTGAGTAAATATGGGAACATGCTAGAATAAAACAGATCACATTTTGAATAAAAAAAAAATCAGAAATGTTCGAAAAAAGAACTCCAGTTAATCGTAGTTTTAGGATATTTGTAAAATTTAGCTATTCAAATCGAAAATCGAGTAGAGTTGTACTAACTATTAGTGCTTTGCTGACAAGGAAATTGTCGAAAAACTTTTTCGAGAAATTATTTTAAGAATCATGTATATAAAAAAACAAGTTTAGTTTTTTCTTAACTTTGGAAAAGATGTCCAATAATACTCTGGATGTATCGACAATTTCACCACAAATATAAACAATTTAAATTTGTGCAAAATTTTATACACCAAAAGTTTTTTAAAAACTCTCAAAATCCAAATTATTAAAATAAATTAAAATAATTAAAAAGAAATTAAAATATTGTCATAATAATGCAAGTCATCAGTAGATTTTAATTATTTGGAATGTCCCACGATAAAAATTGTAAAAATTTTGAATTGTCGTTTGGTAGAGACAATTAATACAGTCAATAGAATATGTTAAACTTGTCATGGTGCATAGCTCTCGGAAAAAAATAATCCAGCAATCTTTGTTTGAATCAAGCAAATATTCTATCAGCTTACACTCAAACGTATTTTTCAAGCATTATTTTGCTATAATTGAGCAAGTTTGAAACACATGATTAGGGCAAGGAATCTCATGCAAATGCATGTTTTTACTGGTAATCCTAAAACCAACACGGTTAAGTTATCTTTGCGAATCGTGGAATTTCCTTTAAAATGGCATTCATTCATTTTTGCATATTTTGCATCTTTTGCAAAAAATATCCTATTTTGCATATTTTAACAAATTTTACAATAACTGCATGGTTTTTTTTTTTGCATATTTTGGTTTTTTTGTCTATTATCCATTTGAAAAAGTAAAACGCCCCTGATATTTAGTGCGACATCTTTTGGTTATAGTTGGCACATAATTTGTTACGAAATATTCGTCTGAACCACCCTGTTGATCTGTCAATTTTCATATTTATACAACATTTTTGCTGTTTTGCTTGGGAATTCGCTGAAAGTTTGTAACTTTATGCAACAAAACAAGTTTTAATTGGAAAGTGAGTTGGTTTTGAGATTCTTTACTGCAAAATTATCGAAGTAAACATTTGATAATACTTTCAGAGTGCAATGCCGAAAACCAAAGCAACTTCATCGTTAAACCTCAATAAATACGTGTCTGAATATCCGAGTGTATTTCAAACGGATGGAATCGTCCTTTCCTGCAAAATTTGCAATAAGACTGTGAAAGGAAATTTCAAGTTGACCAGCATTTGAAAAGCACGAAACATAAGGAACTGCATGATCGACGCTCCGAAAAAATACAGCCTTTGATAACTACCTCCGTAGCAGCGGGGCGAAGCAAATTCTTCATGGACTTATGCGAAGCTTTCATATCAGCAGATTTTCCATTGTATAAGCTGAACAACCCAAAACTAAGACATTTTTTGCAAACATATACCAACGAGCTTATTCCACATGAAACATCAGTGCGCAAAACTTATATCGACGAAATATATGTTTGCTCATTAAACAAAATCAAAAATGCTTTAACTGACCATTTCCTATGGATTTCCATAGATGAAACCACCGATATCCAGGGTAGGTATGTGGCAAATGTTACTGTGGGAATTTTACATGAAAATGAAGATATGTGCGACAAAAAATTTTTACTCAATGTCGTGGAAATGGATAAAACTAATCACGCGACAATAGCTCGTGCCTTCAATGACTCCATTGCCTTGCTCGGTGAGGATTTTGACAAAAATAAAGTTCTTCTTTTTTTAACCGATGCTGCGCCATACATGGTAAAAGCGGCAAAAGGGTTATCGAGGGAAAAGGGTTATCCGAAGTTATTGCATGTTACTTGTATCGCTCATGCTGTCCACCGAATAGCGAAATTCGAAGTAATTTTAGTGAACTGAATTCTCTTATATCACATGAAAAAAAAATATTTATAAAAGCACCTTCGCGTGAACACATTTTCAATGAAAAATTTCCTGGAATTCCGCTTCCTCCAGAGCCAATTATATGACGAACGTGGCTAAATGCTGTCAAATATTAAAGCCAGAACATCGAAAAATTTGCCGAAGTAGTACGGGAACTTGACGATTCCGACTCGATATCGATTAAGCGCGTAAAAGAACTGTTAGACTTGCCTTCTCTCAAATCTCAACTGATTTTTGTGCACAGCAATTGTGGTTTTTTATGCGAAGTAATAAAAAAACTACAAGGACGAAATTCTTTGGCAGATGCAGTCGCTTTAATAAATAATTCTGTTAAGAAAATAAATGATGTAAAAGGCTCAATTGGTCAAAAAATTATTGAAAAATTAAACAATGTTCTCTTAAAGAATAAAGGTTTCCTTGAAATAAGGAAAATAGCAGGAATATTGGAATTTGATGAAAATTTTTCTTACACCAATTATACAATAAAAGAAGTGTGTGCTTTTAAGTATGCTCCTGTAACATCTGTTGATGTTGAGCGCTCCTTTTCTTTGTACAAGAACTTTTTAAGACCTAATCGGGAAAGCTTTGTGTTTGAAAACCTTAAAAAAACTTTTTTGTTGACGCCAATAACGCAATAAATTAAAACTGATTTCTCTTCTATGGACTTAATTGCTTTAATTTTATTTAATTTTAATTTAACATATTTTTGTTGTTTATGGTTTTGTTTTTATTTATACTTATTTTATTTGTGCACATATTAATTATTTGTTTTCCGCCTTTTTTGTTACATTAAATGAATTGTTTTCAGACTTCCTTTTTAAATTACTTGCAATATATTGTTTTAAATAAAATATTGGAAAAATATTTTTAATTGCATATTTTCTGTATTTTTAGTGTATTTTTTCTAATTTTAAGTGCATGTTTTATGCACATATTTTCGATTTTTAAGTGCATGAGATTCCTTGCCCTACACATGATATTAAGAAAAATTTGAAACTAGAATTTGTATTTAAAATCAAGTATGATTTAAACTATCAAACATTTAGAATTTGTATTTAAATCATGAAATGAAATGAACGTATTTTTATATTGTACAAAGACATTCTTAATATTTAATAATTTTCTTTGGCAGATGAAACGAAGGCGTTTGTAAAATATACAAATTTTTTTGGTACAATGTACAAACGGTAGTCTGAAAAGAACAAACGGCTCTGTAGAATATAAAAATTATTTTTTGGTGTTCGCATTAATATTTTTATATGGGCATTTCCATCGAAACTCACGCGGCATGCGTACGACTTAAAGCTTCGTTTTCTCATAAGTTGATGTTATTAATGTAAAAAAATTTCTTGTGAACATATATGCCTTACAAGAAATAGTAATGGTATGATCTATCAAAATTGTCGTTCCTGTAACTAATTTAGAATGGCAGTGGTAAATATGCAGTGGACAAAAAAAGGAAGTGTGTTTTACAAGCAAGTTTAGATTGTAAAAACTTAGCGAATTTATTCATATAATTTGTTTTTGATTTTAATTTTTAAATAATGGGAAAACAGTGAAGTTTCGTAATAAACCCACTTTACCTATGGACTTTGCTTATTTAAAAATATATTGAGTTTCCAAAAAATATTTGCCGTAACTCACGCGACTTAACCCACGCGACAATCATAATAAGCTTTCTCTAAATGAAAATAAATGCTATGTTATAAGTTATTCTCGTAAAAAAGAAATGCTTTATAGTAGTTTTGAGCTAAATGGGGTTGAACTAAAAAGGATCAATCACATTGCAGATCTTGGGGTTATCCTAGATTTTTAGGCTGAGCTTTAATCTTCACCTCGATCATATTACATCAAGGGCAAACAAGCTTCTCGCATTCATTAAAAGACGTGCAAACGAATTCAGGAACGTCTGGGTAACTAAAACCCTATATTGCACACTAGTGCGTCCAATTCTTGAATATTGTTGCACAGTATGGAACCCAAGTTTTAAAGTGCATAGTGATAGAAAAGAATCTATTCAAAAACAATTCATACTTTTTGCCTTGATAGACACGTACGACCCTCGGGACTATAGAAACCTGCCACCATATGTTCACAGACTGAAAGCCATTAACTTAATGCCGTTGTCAACAAGAAGATCGCTACTCTGTTCATGTTTTATATTTGATGCCATTGCCCGAAACATTGACAGCGAATATATTTCCAACAAAAAAAAACAAATAATGACCCAATAAGGAAAACTAGGCATACAAGATTTCTGAGTGAATCACAGCACCACACCACGTTCGCTTTCAACGAACCAATTAACAGATGTTGTATGATTTTTATTACTATCAGCGAGTGCTACCTACAACCTACGTCTAAATACATATTCAAGCGTACCCTATCCAATCACCTCTTTCCACCCTAAGCATCTATCATTATCACGATCACCGATCACCATCCATGCCTCTTTAACTGTTCCCTATTAATTATAAGATAACACAATAATTTTAATAGTCATCTTTTCTACTACTTTGTATAAAATATGGTACGTAAGTTCCTTCTGTTTTTTCTTTTCTTCTCTCCTTTTCTTTTTGACGTGTTCTTGAATTCATGTCATTCAGGTGGGCGGATTAAGCCCACTTTGATTTGCATATCTTTGTACACCAAAACAAGGAAAGGTGTGAAGAAAAATAATAAGTAAATAAATAAATAAACAACCTGTTAGAATAAGTATATTTCTTGCTTGTATATCCTTGCTTGGCCAAATAAATAAATAAATAAATTTAAATTGTGTAATTAAGTAATTAGGTAGTAAAATAATGATATAATTTAGTAAAAAACAAACAAATTTAATATATTTTCCTTTTCTTTCCTCAACCATATTTCTATTATCTTTAGCTAATGCCTTTCATTTTTACTAAAACAAAAAAGTTTACGAAACATTACAGTGAAACAGTGCAGACGATTTGATCATCATGGTTAATGAATTTATGAAGAAATGTTTTAAATTAATAATATTAAAATGTTTCTCTTAGATAATATCATAAAGTAAAAAGTTTTAAATAAGTTTTAATTTGTTGGTCACGGCAGACTTTTTTGTGGAAATGCCCATATATGTTTGATGAGGGTTGCCACAAATTTTTTTATATTTTATATATAATTAATGGATTACTGTCACAATTGTTTCATTTAATACAAAGTTTTGCTATATGAATACTTTTATGTATCTAAATAGAAAGTAATAGTATGTAATGGTTTTTTGAAAGTGGTGCGTTAAGTATGCAACATAAATCGTTAATCAGAGAGTGCCTGGATATGTTTCATTTGGAATTTAAGAGCAGAACAAAATCAATACAAGAAATTAAAAATGTATTTGAAATAATCCTGCTATCGAGCTTGCTAACTGCTTCTGAAAATTAACTGAAGATCTTAATACAAAGATTAGTCACACTCCATTATAAGATCAATGAAGAGTTAACGATTGAATACCAAGACTTAGGAGGCACCTTAAAGCTGCAGACATTGCACAATGGAATGAAACGGCATGCTAGGGGGAAAAAGTGATAATCGAATTTTATTTTGTTTTATATAAGAATATGTTAACAAAAATACCTTGACCTGGGAAATAATATTTATTTTTTACATATTTCTTGCAAAAATTGAATTTTTCCATTGAAGCTGTTGAAAGTGACACTTTTTTACAGAACTACTTGTAATAAGTTTACAATAAATTAAAACATTACACCCTTTGTTGCAACTAATTTTCAACTTTCGGTAAACTTAAAAAATTTGGGATCCAATGGAATCATGGAATAAAATACACCAAAGTGAGCACCAATGTTTTATCTTTTACGATAATTATGATTTATGCCCGCCCTGGTCCGTCCTTTTAACAAAATTTTCAATTTTGCCATAAAACTTGAGTATTTTTAAGATTTTTCAGTATGTTTCAATAAATTTAGTGAAAATAAGCAAAAAAAAAAAACCGACTTAAAAATCACTACAAAGTAAAAAGTAATTTTAAAATACTTTCCTATTAGTTTGATGGTCAAATTTGATATTTTATTTATATACTAGTATTCCCCGGCAGACGTTGTTTTGCCACAGACCGCCTTTTTGGCATATACGAAAAAGTCAAGAAATGCCAAATATATTCACCATTTTCAGTATAGCTGAGGAAAGTAACCATATGAACTAAAATATCAAATTTTAGTCTAATACGATCAAAACATGTGCGAAATATACCATTTATGTTGTTTTGTAAGCGATAAAAAGGGGTGCGGAAAAATTATTTCTCTTAAACGATCTCGTACTCAAAAAAAATCGAATGCCAAAATTTCAGCACAATTTAGCTTAGGTCTAGCGCACTTTGCTTCACTCCACGCTGACCCCCCGAGAAGTGAGTTTAAATAAAGTAGGACAGGCCCATTTTAAGTGCACTTTCCGAGAGTAACCATCTCGAGAAACAATTTGTGTCCGTACCAAACTAGGGATGTGCAACTTTTGCTTGATAATTTTTGACTTTTGATAATCGACTTTCTGATATTGAAAAAAGTCGACTTTTATTTTCGACTTTAACTTTCGACTTTTCTAATTTTATGCGAAACAAAAACCTTAATGCTTATCTAAGAACTGTTTTCTCTAAACTAATAAACGAAATAGCTGTTTAACAATAAATAAAACTGCGTTGGGAACTCTTGATTCGATAAATGTAAAAAATGGTTGGCAAAATTAAAAAAAAAGAGACTGTAAGTGGAAGTATGACAAAGCAATTGCGTGTTATCTTATAACAAATTTATATTTACAATATTCAAAGTACGCTCAAATCGATTAATTTTTTATCATAGAAAACAGAGGAATATTTTGCTTTAAGTCAAATTGGCAAGAATTTAAAACGAGTCATTGAAATTACAAAAGAAATTTACGATATTGAATTGGTAAAACCATACGCTTCTTTAACACTTCAAGATCCTAGGTTCAAAAAGCACGCATCAAAAAATTCTCAAGCAATCTTTCACCTTGGTAAGCAGCGATACATAAATAATTACTGCAAATATTACCCCCCCCCCTTCCATTTAGGTGATCTTGATTTAGGTGATAAGACAAGCAAGAATGTTAAATGAAGAAGTGATAGCGGCATCAACACCTAATAATCAAGAATCCGATAACTTACATAACATATTATGTTTTTTGGATGAGGTGGTTAAAACAATAATGGACTCTACAACTGATTAAATTGAAGGGATGCCTACTCAGGTGCGCCTTTATATGGCTCGCCCAGCTGTTGATCGAAAACTTTATAAAAATCCGCTTGTTGTCTGGAAATGCATGAAAACTGAGTTTCCTTTTGTTTGGGCCATTGCAAAAAAATATTTATCAATTGTTACAACTTCAGTGCCATCCGAAAGGTTATTTTCTCATGCTGGTCTCATAGCGAACAAATTGCGAAACAGGCTTTCGCCAGAACATCTTAACATGTTGGTTTTTCTGCGTTCAGTTGGTGAAGACATGTGGTTTCCTTGAATGTGCATTCACTTGTGCACAAATATATCGAGCCCTAACCGCCGAATTATTGCAAGCGCCACTTTTTCGAAATTAATTTTTAAATGGTAAACCATAGTACAACAACAAAGTTGTCAACTCCAAAAATTTCACATCTTTACGTTAAACTGTTCTAAGGTTATATCTAACACAAAAATAAAATTTACATGTACTTATGCAAAAAAAAACAAGGAAAATGCTTCTCTTGTAAAATTTGGCTGTGGACGAAAAACCAAAAATGTTTCATTACCAAATCAGACCAATTAATGTTTGATTTGATGTTGTCAGCTCTGGTGATGGTCGGTTTGATCAGTATTTCCTCAGTTCTGTGGTCTGATCTTAAAAAAATCGCCTATTGCTTATTGACACAGAAATATGGTTGAAATAATTTTTAAACCTCGGCTTAAAAATAACAAAGCTGATAGCTTACCTGCTGAGCTGTTCAAGAACGGATGTGAAGCTCTATTTAAATGCATTCACAAATTACCGTATGATAAGCCTTCCTAATATCGCATAGAAGGTCCTGTCGAGCGTTTTATGTGAAAGATTAAAGCCCATTGTAAACCAACTGATTGGACCTTATCAGTGTGGCTTCAGACCTGGAAAGTCCACCATCAACCAGATTTTTACGCTACGACAAATCTTGAAGAAGACCCAAGAAAAACAAATCGACACCCACCATCTTTTTGTCGACTACAAAGCCGCCATCGACAGCCCAATAAGGAAGCACCTGTACACCACCATGTCTGAATTTGGTATTCCTGCAAAACTAATACGACTTTGCAGGATGACACTGAGCAGCACCAGCAGCGCAGTTAAAATCGGAAAGGACCTCTCCCCACCACTTGTTACCAAACGAGGTATCATACAAAGTGATTCCTTATCGTACGATTTTTTCAACCTAATGATGGAGAAGATCATCCGAGCTGCTGATCTAAGACGTAGTTGCACAATATTATACAAGACTGTTATAATGCTTGCGTATGTTAGTGACATCGATATCATTGGCCATAATACACGCGAAGTTAGTGCAGCATTATCCAGATTAGAAAAAGAGTCAAGTCAAATGGGTCTGGCAGTGAATGCAATTAAAACGAAATATTTGGTGTCAACAAACAAACAGTCCCAGCATCTAGGAATCGACGTTACCGTTGACAATACCTCCTTCGATGTTGTGAAGGACTTCGTAAATCTGGGATCCAGCATAAACTCAACCAACGACATCAGAATTGAGATAAAACGAAGAATAACTCTTGCCAACAGGTGTTACTTTGGGCTCAGTAGGCAATTGAGAAGCAGAGCCCTCTCTCGACGAACGAATATCGCGCTATAAATCGCTCATAATGCCCGTCCTACTTTATAACATGCAATAACAATAGTTCAGCTACTACAGCTTTTTCACACTTTCTCCGCATAAGATCCAACTCAAATATCATTGAAATATTTCAAAGATACAGATAACAGCGGTCCAAAACAATCAAAAGTGAGAAAAATTTACC
This sequence comes from Dichetophora obliterata, assembly GCA_963920525.1. Lineage (NCBI taxonomy): Eukaryota > Metazoa > Arthropoda > Insecta > Diptera > Sciomyzidae > Dichetophora > Dichetophora obliterata. The sequence continues at coordinate 140,328,733 of OY986435.1, forward strand.
CACCATGATATGGGTTTTGCTCAGGGACAACACAAGACATAACAACTGACCATGCGTTCACATATATTAGTTTTCAATCTACTTTTGAGTTGACCTTTCGACAAGCTAACATCGAACACGCCACAGTTGTTAACAAAGGTACTCGATTTAATGGAGATTTAATGGCGATTTAATGGAGCAGTTAACATATAATTTGTTCTACTAAATGGTAAATAAATCCCGTTGTAAGCGTTTCTACTGCTTCTGTTCTGGAGAATCGAATACACTAGTTATGAGTTGGTGTCACTAGACGATATCAGCAGATTTCCTTCTCTCACTTTAAGATTGCATTTTTAATAATTTTAACCGATCTTCATAAGGAGGAAGGTTAAATGTGTCAGTTCCACTTAAGCCTCTCAGAGCAAACCGAACAAAACGTTTTTGGATTCTTTCTATACGATCAACATTCACATTGTGATGTGGGGACCATACTTGACTTGCGTACTCCATGTTAGGACGCACAACTGAATAGTACTACGTTGTAGTTGTTATATAGCTATCAAAATCTTTGGCCCAGCGTTTTATAAAATTATGCATCACAAACCTGGACGCTAAGAAGCTCAGATGAAAAGACTTTAGGAGTCTTCGAGAGAAAGAAGAAAGAGCTGTACGCTGACATCGACATAGTCAAGCTCATTAAAATCGAGCGGCTTCGCTAGCTAGGTCATGTTTAGCGCATGAAAGACGATGCTCCAGTGAAGAAAATATAAGACTCGGTACTCAGCGGTGGTCAACGCAGAAGAGGACGACCGCATCTTCGTTGAAAAAATGAAATAGAGGACAATTTGACGAAGCTTGGAATTTCCAATTGGCGCCAGCAAGTGAGAAATGGCTGCCGCAAATTCTTAGGTGAGGCCAAAACCGACATACAGTTGTAGCGCCACTAAGCGAGCAATCATATCTTGTAAAAGTGCTTTACTGTCAAAAAAAATTACAGTTTGAGAAATACTGTAAAAAAAGTGAGAGAAATACTGTGCAAAATTTCAGGCTGAACCTGTTTGAGAACAGGTTGAGAGATATTGGGCACAAAGCAGCATGCTTGCCTTTTATATATAAAGATTATAATTTGATAGTACTTTGTTAATAACAGATTCAACTTGTTAAAACTAAAGGATTTCATTGATTGGAATTGATTTGAAAAAGTAACAGTTTATTTATATATGAAAAAAAATCTGAAAATTCAAAAAAACACATAATATCAAGACCTATTTATTTTTACGTAAAATCAATTTTAAAGTTATTGAAACAGAAAAATGGTTGCAATCCGTTGCAAAATAAGCGAAATATTTAAACTTTAATATAGCTATATAAAAAAGATATTTACGTAAAACAAAATATTTTAAAAAATGTCTTCTTTCGAGGCTTATGAATGGAAAATCTTTTGAACTATAATTTGCTAAGATATGTTTTTAGAAGAAGTAATATGTGTAGATTCGATCGTTTTTGCTATGTTTTTTCCATCGTGCAACAAATTATTCAACCGTGAATGGTTTTAAACCAATCAACTGACAATCATTCAGTTCCTTGTTTGTCTTGTCTCCTTTAAACAGCGTAATTTATCCGTATCGCTTCAAAATATACTGCTTTGGAGTTATCCGTCGAATTCGGAAGAATGCTTTTTGCTTTAGTTCATAATGCGCGTATGACACTACGTTTTTTTCTGTTTTTTAAGTGTATTTTTTGATGTTTTTCGAGCGAAAGAGCAGGTCATATTAAGAATCCGAAGTGGTATAAACGAGAAAGCTGTTTGCTAAAAACCGAAGTAAAAACAAACAAAAAACAATCTAGCCTATTAAAAACTTAATAGCCACGTAGTTGTCTGTATTTCGTTATTTTTTCTTTTTTTGGCCGGATGTGTTATATAATTAATACAAATTAAAAATAAAACGTAGTCGTCTGTCCACTTTAGTTTCATATTTAAAATTTTTGAAATTATTCTTTTTAACTGAACGCTATTTGAATAGATTTTTTTCAGAAGGAAACAAAATGTTAAAAATCAGTTTTTACGCAAACCATTTGTTTCCCTCTAACATATTGCCAAATTGTTTTTGTTATTTAGTTTTCCTCGGTTTTTCGTTAGTATTTAAAATAAAAAATACTAAAAAAATAGTTACTAAAAAAATAGTTGTAAATTTTAAATTTGTCAGATTTCAGCAGTGTTGCCAACTTTTCAATTCTAAAATCCACCAAAAAGGCACCAGATTTATAAGGTTATTAAAAGTATAAATTACCAAATTAAATTCACAATTTAAGTTAAATTCAGAACTACCAATTGTTGTTTTTAAAGCAATTTACGTCAGATTTATACAAATTTAAATTACTTAAATTAAGCTTATTTATTAAATCTAAAAAAAAAAAATTGTCTGATGATTTCATACACTTGTACCATCAAATCACATCTTGAAATCAATTTCCATTAAATATTAAGGCACAAACTAAGGCACATTTGGTGCCACTGAAGCTTAAAAAAGCACCAAAAAATGCACCAGACACCAAACCTCTTTTTTCTCTCGCCAAAATTTTCAAAATGCACCAATCCTGGTGGAAAAAGCACCAAGTTGACAACAGTGGATTCAGCAGCGATTCGTGGAAATCCCTAGTGACAAAGGTATTAAAATTATCAGCAGTATTGCGTGGACCTGACACTTCGGAGCCACTCAGTACAACTAATGTTCATTTAAATACACCAAGCAGCTGTTGGTCAGATGGAATAGTTTTGCTTATATCTTATAGAGGTAACATTTTAGGAGTTGGTTGGTCAATGTTTTTGGGGCTTCCCCAAGAAGCAGACCTTTTTAAGTAAATATGTAAGTACTTAACTCTAAGGGCCAATTTTTTAGTACGAGTTTAGACTTTAGTCAAATTAAACCTAGCTTAACTCACCAAAATTGGTCGTTTAAACTCGGGTTCACTGGATATTTTAGTATTCGTTGAACTTAAATTGGCTAAAATTATCATATAATGTGTTTCTTTTTTGCCTAGAACGAGTTTAAATGTCCAATTTGGGTGAGTAAACCTCAGTTTAATTTGACTGGAGTTTAAGCTCGCACTGAAAAAGTGGCCCCCCTAAAAGATTTCATGGGCTTCGCCTACGACGATACAGACTGGCTTTCATATTAAATTGATTACTTTATCGTTGTTGGCAAACAAGGACATGCGTTGGAATGGATATCATCGTACTGTTTGGTTTACTTTTTGTTCTTTCTGTCAACTGGGTAGAGAGAATATGCAAATGTCTCTCTATCATCGCAAACAATTTCTATAAGCGATTATTGTGCCTTGTCGATGCTGCTCAAAACTAAAGCTACATTGTCGACGCAATGGACTCCACTTCTTTTAGCTCTTCTTATGTTCGAAGCGGCCATATTGAATGCTAATTTGAAATTCATTAACATAGTTAGTTGCTTGTTGGCGTTGGTATAGATATTAACAGTAAGGTCGCAGGTCAGTCACTTCAAGTAGCGACCAAGCATGATGTTTCTTTTTGCCAATGTCGAAATCCTAGCAGCCGACGAATGCTTCGTGGTAGCATGTTCGTGACTAAAATGGCGAATTTGTTGTCGCATGAAATACTAGTTTACATGCTAGAAGAAGCGCAAAGACAAACTATTTCTACTTTTTCCTATCGAATGGTCAACAAAATCTCTCCCCTAACAGTCTAGCATGGTTCAATATTCTGACACAAAAAAATCTTTTGATTTGTAACGATTAAAATAATTGTAGGATTAGCAGATTCCACGTAGCTATTTATACTCCCCAACTCTTTATCTAGAGAAATATCCTTATCTCTAAAGTATATATCAATATAGCGGGTTATATTTAAAAAAAGAAAGCAACAAACCGTTTTTATAAAACTTTAAATGCGATAATATATGAAAGAGAATATTTTTTATTATTTTGTTGCTTAGTTTAAAGTTTATTCAGTTCATTTATTATATTTATTAACTTTATGGAATTTTTAAAATTGTTTTGTGCGAATGTTGTCAAACTTTTTATTAATATATATTTTCTTAATTTTTTGTTAAAATCGCCGATATCATATATAAAAGCATTCACTGCCTTTTCTGGATAACTCAGTTTTTATAATCCCGAAGGAAGCGCGGGATTCAATTTTTCAATTCCGTTAAGGCCGGTCTTGCGAAAACCTTCCGAGATTAAGCTCCTTAATACAGGGTTGTCAATATTCGAAGCGCCCATCTGGCAACACTGTAACTTTCCGCAGTGATGCCAAATCGACTAATGACATACCGCGTTTGAAGCGTCATTCCAAGCAAATGTTTACAATGGAACAGTACACGCCACGCGAACGCTCTAAAATTGTTGAAATTTACATTCAACAAAACAAGTCAATAGTGAAAACTCAACTCAATGAGCGATGAAGCTCATTTTCAGTTGAACGGAACGGTAAACAAACAAAATTGCCGTATTTATGCCACTGAAAATCCACAAGAGATTCAAGAGGTACCTCTTCACGATGCAAAAGTCACTGTTTGGTGCGGCGTTTGTGCTAAAATGCTCATTGGGCCGTTCTTTTTCGAAGATGATAATGGCCACAGAGTTACTGTCAATCAGGAGCGTTATCGCGATATGATAAACAATTTTTTCATGCCAATCGTTCATCGAAAGCGTATCAGGCACTACTGGTTTCAACAAGACGGCGCGCCACCACACACAAGCCGCACTACAATCGATTTTTTGAAGCAATTGTTCCCTGGCCGTTTGATGTCAAAAAATGGTGATTTCGATTGGCCGCCAAGATCACCAGATTTAACGCCTCCAGACTTCTTTTTGTGGGGTTATTTGAAATCAAAGATTTACGTCAACAAGCCAAAGACCCTAGAAGAGCTGAAAACCAACATCCGTCAAGAAATAACCGCCATTCCCATCGAAATGTTGAAGAAAACCATGGAAAATGCTGCAAAACGGGCACAATATGTCGTAGAGGCCAATGGTGACCATTTACGAGATATCATATTCAAGAAATAATGTAAGCAAATCTACTTGAACCCAATTAAATGATATTCATGACGAACAGACAAAAAATTGTGGTTTCTTTGATTTATTTAAAAATAAAATGGGCGCTTCGAATATTGCCAACCCTGGTAGATGCATATGGGCATTTCCACAGACAATTTTACCGTAGTCAAAAAATTAAAACTTATTAAAAACTTATTATTTTATGATATTATGTAAGAGAAACATTTCTATTGAATTACTTAAGGAAGTTTATACATATAAGCATTTACCATGATGATAAAATCGTCTGCACTGTTTCACAAATATAGTTTTTATTTTTCGTAAATGTTTAGTAAATGATTCGTAAACTTTTTTGTTTTAGTAAAAATGGAAGGAATTGGCTAAAGGTAATGAAAAAATGGTTAAGGCAAGGAAGGAAAGGATTTTATATTAAATTTGCTTTTTACCTAATTACTTAATTACCCAATTAATCTACATTGACCTACAATTTAAGAAACGTAACGACAGATCAAAAAGGCTAGTAAAAACAACCCAGACAAGGCTTTTTAATTTTATCAATTGGAAAATAAACTTATATTATTTCAAATCCTTCTATAAAAAGTTTTATGCAAAAAGTCTTTCCCAATTCAGAGAGTTTTGCTCTCTCAATCGAACTTCAGAGAGAATTCGATTGTTGTTATTGTTTTTACTCAAAGTGCTACTTAATTACTGCGCAAATATAAAATAACTTTTTAAAAATTATACTTTTTCATATTTATTTTTTTTTTTAGTATTTCTTCGTAAACATCGTCCATTAATGGAACATCGTAAAATAAGGTCACATTAATAAAAACTTATATTTCTTTCTTTTAGAGTTTATTTAAACTGTTATCTATATTTAAAGCTTTAAAATTCATTGACCCAAGCATATAACTGCAATGCACAACAAATCGCAGGCCAAATAGCGTTGTAAAGCAAAAAGCATTAAACTGATGTTCGTGTTCCTCATGAATCATTTTCCACCCACACTACCTTTGCTTCAATGTTGTATAGAAGTTGCTTGCAGAGAATCAAATAGTTCCTTACAAGTTCCTACGAAGAGTGGCAAGATAAACAAGAAACAAACAATGGAGACTTAAATCAAAGTCATATTTTCAGCCTGCTGTTCTGCTCAAAGAAATAAATTCTTGCTGTCGCGGTTGGTCGTTGCCACCATTTCACCTTAAACTATTATGCAGGGGCCATTGATCTGTTGTTGACCGACTTGTTTTGAGCAGTTTGCAGTAGAAACGTTGGCACGATATGAACATTTCGGTGGCAAATATTCTAATTGTTGGTTAAATTTATTTTTTAAGGACTAGAAATTGTTCCACATTAGAACATATCCCTACAGTGTAGCCAACTAGTTAAAATACTAGTAAATGTACTAGTTCAAAGAATACCAGTACTAGTTCAGCTCAAATGCTTTTTACATTGCGCAAACTGGTTATGTTCCTGTGTTGATGTCATAGGAAAAGACAATTGTCCTATTATCGATATGAATTGAGGTAGTATTTTTACTGGCATAATTTGAACTAGTTGTGATAGTAGTAACTTTTAAACCTACTAGTATAATCAAAACTAGGCTTTTTACTGGTATGACTTGAGCCACCTTTGAGCTTTTATATTTTTAACTAGTTAAATACTAGTTTAATTGACCAGTTTCATATTAGTATTATTTTAAGCAGTTCAGTTCTAGTAGTTTTCATACTAGTTGATTGCTAGTATTCGTTTTGTTCTGCTCTTTTTGAAACCAGTTGTATGGTATTACTACTTAAACTGGCTTTATACTTGTATTATTCAAACTATATTTAGATTTCTATTTTTAAGCAGATTGTTATTTTCAAAAAGCTGCACATTTATCTTATTCAAACTAAATTGAAAATAACTTCGAATAATTGTGTTCAATCAAAAATTTAATCCGGTGCTCCGCCTTAATTTTTAAGGTTTATTTCGGAATAATTTTTTTATAAGAAAATAAAATACAATCGTTTAAATATTATGTCTTATAAACATCTTAAACTGTACAAAAACACTTTTTTATTTTAATTTTTTTTTTAATTTATTAAAAGTGGACACAAAAAAAGGTGTTTTGCTGGTCTGGGTGATAACGGCACTTGAAGTATTTTAAAACAAATAATTGTTCTGTAGACTTGTCATTCTAGCAGGTAGTTGATTTGTACACTTTCTTTAAAAAATAACGAAATGGCAAACATCTAAAATAAAATTTAAAAAATCCCGTCTTTTTTAGTGGAAAATCGGGAGGAAATAGGAAAAAATTAATAAAAATGTACAATTCTACTACCTGCGAGAGCCATTGTTGTATATAATAATGAGTTAAAATTTCAGTTCAATCGGCTTGATAGAATTTTTTAAGACACATTTTGAGGTATTGTTAGGTTTTTTTTAAAGGTTAAACTTTTTTATTTAAACTTTTAAGTTATATTGTTACACTCATTCCACATTTGGGCAAAACCAAAACAAAATGGCGAAGTTTCGCATATTTTTCAACCTTTATTTATATGCTAGGTCGCATCAAAAAAGATTAAATATTAATGAATATATATAATTGTACCACATATGTACAATATTAATTTAAATTTTAGTCCAGTGTCGGGCAGCTTTGCAAACCTATACTTTCTCATCTTGAGAATGTATTAATGAGAAATTTAAAGCTCACACTGAAAACAAAGTAGTGCTAAAGCGCTTTTTGCAGAAATCTTTCTCGGCATTATGGAATATTTTTTTGCTCGGATTTGTATTGCGAAATTAAATTAATAAGTGGTGGACGGATTGTCAAAAGGAAACAGACCGACAAACCGATAATGTGAAATACAGATAAGCAGACGGAAATGTAAGGAGGCCTACTAATAGTAAAAAACTAGTAAGTTTTTTTTTTGTGTACTAATGCTGCTTATTGTGTTTTGCCAAGGCTAAACTGACAGCGTAAGATGCTTTTATTATACGTATTTGGAACAGATCACTATATGACATGCCACTTTTAAATAATTAATTAATTTCTCCATAGCATGCCCCACAACTACCTTATATTGGCCATGCAAATTATCGTAATGCCTTATTATGCATAGTTTTTTTAATTTTACCTCTTTATTGCCGCGTCATGCCATTATTTTCAAAAAATAAAAAAATTTTTATTTTTCCATCCAAAAATTTTGCATGCATACAATTTTATACAGTGTAATCTTTCGTTATATCTGTGTCAATGCGCAATAACAGCTTAAGTCATATTTCAAAGTTTCCAGAAATCTTGCTTCAAAGTTTTCAATCGCCATATAAGTTATATCAAAGGTTCTTTTGTTTTTGCCTCATATCTTTGGCTAAGGTAATGCTAGAAATTCAAGATTTTGTGTATTCATAATGATATATACGTGAAACACAACTATATCAATAACTCAGTTCTGTCTAAAATCGACTTAAGCTATTTTTGCTTATCGACACAGATATAATATAATATATTCAAGGAACACGCAAGCGCAGATTTTATCTGCTTAACATTCGCTTGAACACTGAAGCTTTGATCGTTCTGTAGGTGAGATAAATACATATTTTACTGCACAAACACAATCTCAAGTGTACAAAGCTGCCCGACACTTTTTTAGTCCGATCGGTTGAATAGCTTTTTCGTAATAACGTCAACGAGGTCGAAAAGTTTTGTTTTTAGAAAAACGTGTTTACGTAAAGCTTTTGTTGCCATGGATGCCATCTGAACGCGCCTACTTAAAAAATATCTTACAAATGTTTCTACAAAACAAAGGGTTTTTTAGAAATTTGATTTTTTTTAAACATATAGAATCAGACTGCCTCTTAAACAGAGCTGGGCGATAAGAATTACATGTGTAATAGATTGCGGTAAGAATTACGAATATTTTAATCTTAATTTCAAAATTTTTAAATTAGGAATCGTTCATCGAACGAGCTTAGATTACGATTTCGAAAAAGTCGAAATTACGATTACTGCAATCGCAATTTAAGTTCATTCGATGAAGGATTACGTTAATTGTAATCTCGTGTTTTCTTTGATAAGGATTACAGTAATCCTAATTCAATAATTTCTTATGTAGCATTATATTGTAAAATAAATCTACAAAACAGTAAAAGGTTTTCTCATTAAAATACACTTTATAAAATAAAGAACATAGTTTTCACTAATAGCTAATAAAATAAATCGATTGCTGTAATCCTTATAGAAAACACACGAGATTACAATTAACCTAATCCTTTATCGAATAAATTTAGATTACGATTGCAGTAATCGACATTTCAACTTTTTCGAAATTACGATTGCTGTAATCGTAATCTAAGATTGTTTGATAAACGATTACTTTAATTGTAATTGCATTTTTTTAAAAATCGTTATCGTGTGGTATTCGTAATCCTTATCGCCCAGGTCTGCTCTTAAACATATTTTTACTTCAAAAAAATAAATATACAATTATAACATATAGTTTTATAGTTTATGAATTTCAATTATCCGCATCCTCAAGGAAGGCTCTTTACAGATCTGCATTCGCAAAATGACATCCGTCACATCCTTAATTGTTACGGTTTTTACAACTAAAAATTCAATTCATTTAATGTTTACAAATTTATGCAGAACTAGCGAGTTTTCAACTAGCAAAGAAGCTAGTACATTTATGACTACTTAGTTATGAGCTAGAAAAACAGTTGGTATGTTTTTTACTAGTCAAAATACGACTAGTTAGTTAACTATAAATTAAGCAAGTAGTTCTCTTATAACTAGTAAAACAGATTATATTTTTGAACTTGCTGGAATACAGATAGTAACTTATAGTAACTTTTTGGTTAGTAAGATTTCACTAGTTTTTCTGCTAGTTTTTTTTTTTGACTAGTTTTATTTTAACTAGTGAGTTAAATTCATAACTAGTACGATTTTTCACTGCAGGGATAAGAATGAAAGCAAACACCTTTTTCACCGATGAACTTGTGTGTTTGAAATGAAATTTTCTATCCCTTTTTAAACCATTTGTATGAACCAACGCCTTAGATAAGGTGGGGTTCAGGGGGTTCAAACTCCTTCCTTAGCAATTCAGAATATATTTATATATTAAATAAAAACACAGATATTTCAAATTATTTAAATTTGTCGTAACATGAAGTTTTAAGTAAAAAAAGAAAGCAGAAAGTAAGTAAAATATAATACAATATAAATGTTTTTCTTTTAGGTACCCATATTTTTATAAATGAACGCTAAAAATTCGTTAACCAAATCTTAAAACTCGTTTTCAAAAAAGTCATGTTTTTCAAACGGGTCTCCCCGATATTTCAAGAACTACTCTATTGATTGATTTGTTTTTTTTTTTTATTTTAAAGTAGATACAATTTATTGGATCCGAAATCAAAATTCAGATAATATTGAACGTTTTTTTTTTTTGAACTCTTTAAAGAACGAAAAATGTAAAAGATACGCTTTTAAAAACTCACATGTCCGCCATTTTTGTAATTTTCATCTATTTATTGAGATTAGCTCTGTTTCCGTTTTAGCTTCAAGTAAATGTAATAGAAAAAATAGTGACATTTTGCAAGTTACTCTTCCCTCTCGAGCTTAAAAAATTTGTAAAATAACGCTTTCAAACAACTTCAAGTTACTTGAACCAAGTACGGAACCAGACTTATTATATTTTCAAGCTCTAATAAACATAATATAATTTATAACATTTTTTAGTTTTTGTATATCAGATGATATGAATGTGCTGTGCGATGGAGACCGTTTGGGTACCTTTTTTCAACATTAACACTTCACATTACACTTTTGTGCACCAAAAAAAATTTTCTACACTTTAAGAATCAATAAATAACTGCCAGAAAACTAAAGATGTTCATTTACTTCCTTCTATAAAAAAATCAATAACATCACCGTGTTTTTGGACATCTAGATGGGAGCTTGCTCTTAATGTACGCAGTCCAACATTTGGCTGCAATTATTTTAATACATAAAATATTTTTATTTACGTCAACTTAGAGTTGTAACATAGAGTTGCAAAAAAATTCATTCATCAAGATGCGATGTTATGGCAGAAACAGCGTAGGAATATTAAAATGAAATGGAATTCCGAATTATAAAGGGAGGTTTTAGGCAAAAGCAGTTTAAATAAAAGCATATTTAAGAAGATGTTTACTAAATAAGTTTATTATATATGCATAAAATTTCATTAGCATGTTTATTATACATCAGTTTAAGTAAAAACATTTTATTTTTTTCTTAACATATGTTTTTTATGTATAAAGTGGCGCTGAAGTTGGTTTGCTTAAATAAATTTGAAAATCAGAACACATCATAGCTCGGCTCCAGATCGTCTAAAAATAAAAAACAAAAATGCTTTCCGAGATAAACCATTGAATGCACATATTTTACCAAATGGAATGAAAATATGGAAAATTAAAAAAATTATGAAGCGTGGAAAAAAAATCGAAAAAATGTACGTTTTTCACCACATTGTTGTTTGTCAAAACTAGACAAATTTCCAAAGGCGCTAATTTTGGTAAAAGATGTGTAGAATTACAATACAAACATATTAAAAAAAAAACAATTCCAGTGGGTCGATTAGTTTGCTTGCAGTAGTATGACCCGTTTTGAAAAAGTATGTTTCTAGAAAAACGCGTTTAAAATTACTCTGGTTAGTTAAAGTTACTCTGGCTCACCAAGTTTTAAGCGCTGTGGAATCTGTATTACTGCCGCGATGGATTTGAAATTTTTTTTTTACAAATTCTTGAATAATTGTACAATAATAATCAATTTAAAAAAAATTTAATTTTCAAATAATTGTTTGCCCAAAAGTTCCCTTAAAATACCTTCAAATAATTGCAAATTTATGAAACATAATTCCTTCAAAAATAAATAAGATAAATACAAAATCTTTTCAAACTGCTATAAGGGGCATGTTTCCAGATAAGAAAGATATAGAAAAGTTGGGAACAACGGATATGAAGGTTACAAAATAGCTCTTGAAAGTACTTAAATTATTTTACGGCAATAAATGTAACAAAGTTTAAAAAATAATTGTAACTCTGCCCTGTAGTACAGCTTTCAGTGAAATGTCCTTTTCACATTTGCCAGTTTAAAAAATTGGCTACGAAATGCTACTGGAGTGGAACGCTTTACAGGTTTGGCGCTTTTAAATACTCATAAGGATATTTCTGTGAACGAGGTAGGGATGTCAGGGGCAAAAATGCACCGATGTATTTCTTTGATTCGATGCATCGAAATGTACATCGATATTTTCCGATATATCGAAGGGGCACACATCGATGCATCGAAAAAATGTGGGGGATGAGCATAAAGGAAGTCTTAAATCATCTAAATTGCTGAAGGAAATTGCTTCATTTGAAAGTTTTGTGGACGTTTCTTATGTGTCCCATTAAGTTTAACGTATTTCCGGCACTCTTTTTATTCTTTTTGCATAAATTACAACTAGCTTTGTTTTCGCTCCGTTTCTCAAAAAACCTCTAAACCAAACTTTTTGGATCCATATAATTTTTTTGGTCAAAGTCACTTCTTTTTTTCACAATTGCAAAACTGAAATTGCGGCTCAATGTACGAGAGATGTCAGTTTTCAAAAAACATCGATGTATCGATGCATCGACGTCGGGTAGAAAATTTTCAATTTATCGAAGCAAAACATCGATATTTTCGATGCATCGATGTTTTTCCGACATCTCTAGAATAAGAAAACTATCATCGACCAATTGCCTTCGCGTTCAAAAAGAATTAAATAACTTTTAACAATTAAGTACCTGCAATTATGTATATGTATATATGTTTATCTTTTTAAAATCTCTGTTTTATTACTAAACTTAAACTCTTTTCTACATAACTCAAATAAATACTTGTCATCCTTTTCAAAACGGAGGGATTGAATTAGTTTTGTATGTTTAGAATTAGAATAAATAAAATGTCATTACCTCTCTTCACTAAGATTGCTGAAATAGGTTACGAAATTTGAAAGTTCTTAGGCGTTCAGAAATCCGTACGGAAAACTAAAAAAAAAATTTTTTGCTTCAGTAAATACTCCCCTTACGAAATACCTATCTACGGCGTTGGTATAAGCCCTTGGATGTTCATGAGTTTAAGAAAATATAACTCTTAGAAGCAGAGAGTATTTGCTTTGCCAACTAAATGAAAAACTTTTATAAAATATTAAACTGTATGACATTGCAAACTTTCAAGTTTTCATGGTGTGTTAAAATATTATTTTTACTTTCTGAGGCTTGCCATTGTCTACAGAGAGGTAACGGCTCAACAGAAGTATTAATTCAATGAAAAATTTAGAATTGTGTCTCAGCTGGGAATTTAATATGGACTACCGCAGTTTTTTAGCTTACGGGTCACGCACTTTAACAAAAATGTGACGGTAAAATGCAAATCGTAGTCTTCAGTAGAGTTTTCCGTAATCCAGACTATGTTTTTATTAAATAGTTAACATTCTGTTTACAGCGTTTGTGAGGTCGAAACTACACGCAGAAAAATTACATTTTCGATTTTGATTGTAGCAAACATATTTCTATTTACCGTAAATATATCTCGCTTTTCTAACCATATTTTGCTTATCATGCATATTGCTATTTTTGTGACAAGCATTTTGATGTTGGCTTACAATTGCAGGTAAACATATTTTTATTGATGTGACAAAAAATATTTTTGTGAAAAACAATTCCAAAATATGTTTGCGGTAAAATAATACATTTTTTACCACGAACGGTCATATTTGTCAGAAATATTTTTTCAAAAAGTTTACCTAATTGCACACTTTTGTTTCATTGTACACATAAAGGGCAATGACTGAGCGCAACACACGCAGAAAAATTACATTTTCGACTTTGATGGTAGCAAACATATTTCTATTTACCGTAAATATATTTCGCAATTCTGACCATATTTTGTTGATCATACATATTACTATTTTTGTGACAAGCATTTGAATGTTTGTTTACAATTCCAGGTAAGCATTATTTTATTGATGTGAAAAAAATATTTTTGCGGAAAAATAATTCCACAATGTTCATATTTTATGCTTCTGAAAGTGAGTAATACCATGCTTATCAGTGGCTTTAGTCAGGCGACGACTGGTGGTGGCCGTAGCCTACTGGTATTGTGCTTGGCTAGTAAGCGAAAGCCGCGATTCAATCCCAGTCCGGACAGAAAGTTTTTCAAAAAGTTTTTTCAATTGAATTAATATTTCTGTTCAGCCGCAAAACAATGACAAACCTCAAAGAGCAAAAATATAATAAATTAAGTAATAATAAAGAATTAAAATACAATATAGCAACAAATAAGCTTACTTTTGCCCCAAATATAATTTTATGTTTCAATGAACATAATATATTTATAGTAACAAATAAACCTATTTGCAGTAAACATTAAAGTGAACATAATTTGCTTCCAGAAAACATTTTATGTTTACTATGTTGATTTTATATGATTTAAATACAAATTCTAAATGTTTGATAGATTAAATCATACTTGATTTTAAATACAAATTCTAGTTGTTTGATAGTTTAAAATCGTTTATTGAGCTTAAGGTCAAAGTTAGAACAATTAATTGTTCTATCGAAACTTTCCAAAGAAACAACAACAACAACAAAGTTTTTTCAATATGAAAAGGAAAAAATCACTAGCTGATTTTATTGCAATTTCGGCCGTGCTAAAGGCTTCATCAGAAAGAATTTATATTTAAATCATAAAAAATCAACATAATAAATAACAAGGTCATTTAGGAAAAAATTTTAATCAAATGGTAGAGCACGACCAAACAGAAACAGCTGAAAACAAATCAGCAAAAATCTAAAAACAACTTCAGTAGACATGCTTTGTTAGTGGAAGACTTTCAGCAGGCTGTTGGACTCCATAAATAATAACATAAGCAAAAGACCAAAGTAAAGCAAAAATACAACAACAAATGTGAATATATGAAATTTGAGAAAAACTGAGAAATTGACACTTCAAATCTCATCGCCTCTGTGGTGCAGTGCGTTAGTTCGCGTTTGCACGGGTATCACAAAGATTTCTGATGAAGCCTTTAGCACTTAAGGTCTAACTTTGACCTTAAGCTCAATAAACGATTTTAAACTATCAAACAACTAGAATTTGTATTTAAAATCAAGTAAGATTTAAACTAACAAGCATTTAGAATTTGTATTTAAATCATATAAAATCAACATAATAAATAACAAGATCATTTAGGAAAAACTTTAATTTTATGTTTACTGTAAAATAAAAGCACGTTTCTTGTAAAAATTAACTTGTTTGCTATAAACAAGTTTTTAAACATAATAGTGTCCTTCAATATTATGTTTATGTCAAATATATTTATTTTCTGCGTGTAGAATATGCATGCCTCCATTATTTGGAGTCCGTACTATGCTTCAACTTCTTCTCGTCTGGAAAAAGTTCAAACAAATTTCACTAGACATGCATTGCGGGTTATTAACTTTCATGAGCCATTGCCTCACTATGATGCTCGATTAATGCTCTTTGGTCTAAAATCACTAGAATTAAGACGTAAGATCGCATCTCTAATATTTGTATTTAATATCATATCTGGAACAATTGATTGTCAATAGCTTCTAGAACTTATTACTTTAAATATTCCTTTTAGGAATTTACGAAAATCTAAAATCTTTTATATAAAATATTTCACTAATACTAATTATGCCTTAAAATAGCCAATTACAAGAGCATTGATACTTTTTAATGAGCTCAGTGTATCCTATGATTTTGACCTTTTTGTTCCATTTAAAAATTTTGTTAATAGTATCTTTTTAACATAGAATTTGCTACTTCTATATTAAGTATAGCTTACTAAGTATGTTGATTTTTATTGTAAATTAAGTCCGTAAAGAAATGCACTCCAAAGACTTTAATAAACTAAACTAAACTAAACAAAATAGTTGTTACCCGCGGCATTGCCCGAAAAGGCTTGTGTCATCTTAGCGTTTTAACTTTAAGATCGATTTATCTAAGTATATTTAAGAGTTAAGAGTGCAACGCCTTTACATTCGAGTGAAATTTAGGTAAAGATATCTAACGGAATGGATTGGTAAATGCATAGAAAAAAACTCTTTTCCAGCAAAAATTTTTTCTAAATGGGAAATATAACTGAACTGAACTGAATATTCTCTCTTTAACGCAGCAGTTAAAAACACAGCAACAGATGTTTGCCATGACGATCACATGACTATTAAATTAAGTGAAATTAAAAACATTTCACAGTAAAATTTAGCTATTACTGTGTAAAAAAGTGTAAGACTATCAGCAAAGAACTAGCTATTACCCAGTAGGCATTTAAGCGAGTGCTCCGCAAAAGAAGGCATGCTAGTACTGCCATTAATAGCGTCAATACACCTTCCATGATCACTGCATTGATGATTACTTCTGTAAGGCCTACCTTTTGAAGGTTATGATTCTTTTAATATTATTTTATATGAAAAAATTCACAAAAAAAATTCCAAAAAAATTTTAAGCACACAGAACAGTTTGTAAAAAAATGTAGATTTAAAAAAAAAACAAAAAATTTTTTTTGTCCGAGTTGGGTCTCGAACCCGGGCTCCCGAAAACTAACACATTACATATTATATTATATGAAAATATTTATATGGAAAAACTCCAAGTTAAAAAAACTTCTAGTTTTTTATGAAGAAAAATTATAAAAAAATTTAAAACAAAATTTTAAATACACAGAACAGTTGGTAAAAAAATGTAGATTTAAAAAAAACAAAAAAATTTTTTTTCCGAGTTGGGTCTCGAACCCGAGCTTCCGAAAGCTTACTTTCATTTGTTTTGATGCAAAATAAGCTATTGATTCTTAACAACCACGATAGACGAGTGGGTAAGATGTCGGACCGATACATGAGAAGACCATGGTTCAAATCTGAAATTGTTAGTCGTTTTTTATTTCAAGTTGATATTTATATTGCTTTTCCTTCTAACGTGACTTCTAGAAAGAGCGCTTCGGGCAGGTCTCTTTTGAGCAAGGAGAACGGAAGGCCTGACAAATTTTCCCATTTTTTACAAGCAATAAAACGGTGTTTGCAAGGAGTGTGGAAGGCCTATAAAAACCTAACGCAGGCCTGCTAGAAGGCCTTCGGACTCCTGCAATTGCCCACTGGGTGCCCGCCGCGCTTTGCTACGCCTTACCTATTTTTGTACATTTACAGTTTCTGTTGTGTGCCTGTGTAATTTTTTTGCGGTGATTGGTTTTTATTAGAGTCACCCTTGTTCCCAATTTAAAGGCTTAAGCTTTGATACACGGATAGAAAAATATACTCATATTCAGTGGAGATAGTTAAAATCACAGCCACAGATAGCGCAATTATTTTCTGACGTATCAAAATAATTATTCCAGTCTAAATCTTCTTAAATCAAATGGATATTAGATGATCTATCAAAATTTACACTGCTGAAAAAATTACCTCAAATCAAGCCAATATTTTCTGCGATATCAAAATTAACGTTCCAGTCGAAATTGTCTTTATTTAAGACGATTTATTTGCAATATAAAAATTCCAACTCCAAATAATCAAGCTTATATTACCTGCAATATCAAAATTTCTATTCCATAAAAAAATTACTTAAATCAAGCAAAAATATGCTTAGTATTAAGATCAGTTTTTCAGTTTTTAGCTGAAATCTAGCATAAATTTGAAGTGGCTAAGAATCAAGCGCAAGTTTTGCTTAATCACACTAAAATTTAGCAAACAGTTTTCTACGTGTATTAACACTTAATTAAATTGAAAAATTACCATTATCCGTAGACTTGAACCTCGGCCGCATGAGCTTAAGTGCTTCAGATTATCTATTCGACCATCGCATTTGTTAACTAACTGTCGCGTAATTTGCTTCGTCTATATCTATACTAGAGGTGGGCAACTCAGTGCTGTGCTATGGCACTGTGCTGACTCTCTGTAGTGTGTCATGTGTGCTAGCACACTACGTTGACTCCCATAATGGCACAATAGCACGCAAAGAGCAGAGCTTAGACGAACTTTTTTGCGTAAAGTGGCTTTTAAGTGCAGTGTTGGGATGTAAAGCAGAGTGCAGTGCCACTCTTCTTCACTGAAACTTATTGGTTATAGCTATTGTGCACTGCATTACTTCGATTTTGTTAAGTTTTTGCTTAGTTAAGTTGTTTTTTGTTTTACTTTAGTTCACTTGCAATAATTGGAAATATGCAGTTTGTGCATTTTGTAAACAAATTAATAGAAAAGGGTGTTAGCACTCTATTTGTAATCGACACTTTTATAAGTGCTTTGTTCGATTGTAGCACAATTGTTCTAGCACAGTGTGCTGACACATAAGGATGAGCATGTGCTAGTGTGTCAGCACACCAAAAATTGTATTATTACCCACCTCTAATCTATACTATTATATAAAAGACTTCTCACGTATCTGCGACTACGCTTAACTTAAAAACTACTAAACCGATTTTAGTAATTCTTTCACTTATATAAAGCTACATGTTTAACTTAAAACCATTCATCATTTAGTTTTTTATAACAACTCTTAAAAGTTATTAAAATCAAAATTTATAAAGTAGTAAAAAGAAAACAAAAACTTAAAAATCATTGCTTCATTAAATTGTTATGGGCATGTCACACTTAGCGGACAAATTTGTTGTTGTTTTCGCGGGTAAAATAAAGCACCGGAAATTGAAAGAGCTTCTTTTACCCGTGGAAATAACAACAAATTTCTCCGTGTCCACTAAGTGTGACCGTTTCGAAGCTTTGTTCAAACAAAAGCAAGTAAGCTTTTTGATGGAAAAATATTCCTCTGATATAGTGGCGCTAAATGAAATTACAAATTAAACCAAATTAACCAACCTTCTGTGTCCCTAAAACGACCTGATAGGTATTAAAACTAAGTTTTTCATACATATTTTTTTTTTATTTTCTCGGATTGATTCATCTGTTTCTTCTGCTTTTTCACGTTAATTCCAAAAAATGTCTCCTAAGAGGGAATCTACTTTTTTACCAATGTACCGAACGTTTCCATCAGATGATGACAAGACCAAACACTGATACAGTGGTAAAAAACTATACCTTTCGGGTCGTTTTAGGGACACAAAAGGTTAGTTAATTTGGTTTAATTTGTAAAATCATTTAGCGCCACAATATCAGGGGAATATTTTTCCATCAAAAAGCTAACTGGGGCATTCCACAGAAAAGTCAACCGCAACCAAAAAATGAAGACTTTTTAAAAACTTATTATTTGATGATATTATCGAAGAGAAACATTTTAATTTTATTAATTTACGCAAGTAAACTATACCACTTTAGCTGTGAAACCGTTAACTGAAATCCTTTAAACACTAAAAATATTCACTACTTTTTTAATAAAAATTATCTTTATATGTACATTAGGGTGTAAACTATTTTTTTTTTTGTCAAAATTTTGGGGGGCTGAAGCGGAATTCGAAAGTTTGTCACAACACCGCGATTATCATAGAAAATAGTCAACATTCCCGCCATTTCAAAGCTCGTTGACTGGTTTGCCTATAAAACCCGTAAACCACTTACAATGCGTTTTAAGAATGTGAGGTCGGAATAGACTCGCTCAGCATGTTTTAAGCGACGTTTACGTGATTGAGTTTTTGAAGAAAATTCAGGTCTTTGGGCAACGTATTTCATACCCAACAAACGTTTAAATTAGTACGAATTGATTCGTGCGACGCAGAAAGTTCAGCAGATATGTTTCTTTAATTTAAATGACTATTTTCAGTTACCAATTCATTGACTTTAGCGATGTTAACTTTCGTTGAAGAAGGTTATGACTGGCTAGAGTGAGACCAGTTTTCCACCAAATCTCGACCAGTTAGAATTTCACTGTACCACTCATATGCACGTGTTTTTGAAAAAAATTTGGAATACCTTTTATTTACTGCTACCTCTTTCAATCCCGATATATCAGGCTCCTAAAATAAAAAAGATTATTTTTTCTGCTTTAGGCGAAATATTTCTAATGCGTCCTTTGGAAGATATTGCTGCTATTACACATGTTGGCGACCCTGTCTTGCTCACCGTAATCGCAGAAGAGGTTAAGGTTGGTCGAGACGAACCTCCAGCTATGGCATCGACAGTGCAATTGGCATTTTTTCTGCCCGAACGAACCAACTCGGCGCCATACTTTGAAAACGATCAGTAAGTAAAAAAGCATAGCCTCACAATGTCCCATATTGCTGGCACACCAAATAACCTTTTTACTCAATTCAAATAACATTTTGTTAACTTTACCTCTTCCCTTGTAGCTATGTTTCACGAGTCGATGAGAATGCGCCCCAAGGAACTGCATTGGCTTTCGTCGATCCGTATGTGCCTCGTGTCTACGATGATGACACGGGTAAAAATGGAGTCTTCTCCTTGACGCTTCTCAATAATAACGGTACATTTGAGATATCACCAAACGTAGCAGAGCGAAGCACTTCCTTTCTTATTCGTGTACGCGACAATGTATTGCTAGATTACGAGGAGCGCCAATCTGTACAGTTCCAAATACTGGCTCAAGAATTGGGCCCCGCAACTAATCTTTCAGCCATTGTAAATGTGACTGTTTACATAAACGATGTCAACGATAATCCGCCGGTCTTCGATCAACCAGTTTATACAGTAGAGTTACCTGAGAATATGACAGTCGGTACCAAAGTCGTGCAGGTGCATGCTAACGATGTGGACACTGCGGACTTAGGCGGTCGTGTACGCTATACAGCAATACTAGGTTATTTAAATACTTCCCTTAACTTGGATGCTGAGACTGGTTTAATTACTGTGTCTACCAATAATCACGGCTTTGATCGCGAGGTTATGCCTGAATACCATTTGTACGTTGAGACACGTGACAATGATGGGACCGGCAACCGAGCTCAAGTTCCGCTAGTCATAAAAATCATCGATGTTAACGATGAGTCACCCATTTTTGAAAAGGATATATATGAATTCATACTAGCACCAGATTTGATAAGTTTTACTTCTAAAGCATTTATTCACGCAGTGGACAAAGATGCTACCGCTCCAAACAACGAGGTGCGTTACGAACTTATCAACGGAAATTATGAAAACAAGTTCGCACTAGACAAAATAACAGGCGAACTAACAGTACGTGAAAAGATTAATTTTCACGCAAATAAGCAGATAAACGCACGCAATCGAAGGGATATATCAGGTGCGTCTGGTGTTTCAGATTCTGACCTGTTTACGCTTACAGCTCGTGCGTACGACTTAGGCGTGCCAGTGCGTTTCAGTACCACAACGATAAGAATTTATCCACCGGAGAGTCGTACGCGAATCGTAACGTTCGTAGTGCCAGGACTTAATCCGGACAAGGCAAAAACCGAAGAAACGCTCTCGACAATCACTGGTGGTAAGGTGATAATCCATGAGATACGAGCTTTACGACCAGATGAACCTGGTGCAAATAATATAGCTGGTGGCGGTGGAGATATAAAGGACCGCAGTGTTGTCACAGCGACGGTACTGTATGATAGCTCATCCGTAGTCGATATATCACAGATACAGCAACGGCTATCACAGCACAATAGCTCTTATGCCATAATGACCCGTGGCGATTCAGTGGAAACCGATGTAAGTTTTGATTTATAAAAATATTCTGAAATAAAAGACACTATAACGCATTCAATTAGAATCTCACCCCTTTACAGACATTATACAAGGCTGAAAATAAACTGCTATTTTGGTTGCTGATTCTGCTAGGTACGCTTGTGGCTCTTACAATACTGATATTGTTACTGTGTTGCATCTGTTCGTGGTGTCCGCTTTATGGAGCAACGAGGTAAGAACACAAAATCTTTTGAATTATTACTTAGCGTAGGCAGGTTGTTTTATATATTTTGTTTAAATAAACACAACAAATTTCTGTGGAATGAATACCTTACCATTTAACTCGCAGAATCGGGTTCTCTTCCCCAAACATCTCAACAATTGTAATATCTCACACACGAAAGATTTTCCTAACTTTAACTCTGAAAACTTTACTCTTGAAAATTATCCTAGATGTGATGGCTTAAATATTAAGGATTAAAAGCTCAAAAAATAAATAAAATAATTGTTAAAAATTTACAATCCTTAATACAAAAAAGTTTTGAATCTCGTTTGTTTCTACTATTTTCATCAAGGCAATTCATTCTATCTTTAATACTCTCTTTTTCTTTTGTAGCAAAAGAATAGTTAATATCAGTAGAACTGAAGACGATGTTCATCTAGTTCATAGGGAAATGGCAAATGGAAAACAAACAAAATCTGTTCAGGTAGATTTTGAACTTGATTCAAATTTTACTTTATTTTCACCGTAGAACTCGTAGATTTTTTTATTATTTCACTAAATTGTTTACCACTATTGCGGCTCTTTGGATGTAAACGCTAAAAATGCACAATTTTATGTTTTTCATTTTTATTTCCTTATAAAAAATCGAGTAGTTTTGTGAAATGTTTATAAATTGCTTTAATTATTGTTGCAAATGTTCTAGAATTAACACTTTCTTCAGTTTGCTAATAGTTGTAAAAAATCGTTGCTTGCTACTTTAAAATCTTTTATTTTGCACGATATCTACACCTTTTAAATTCCGTCAATTCTATCTCAGGTCGCAGAGTGGATGGGAAGACGCGAGGCCTGGTCCGCAGAGAAACCATCAGATCCCAGAACGAAGCCTACCCGTTGGGAGTTCCGCGATGGACGCGAACAGTCAGACGAAATCTTAGATGGCCAACCGTCCGCAGTCGGTGAGCAATCGGCAACTGATGAGAGACGACGAATTCGCTCCGCCGAAGAGCAACATAGACGTGTTAGAATAAAGTAAGTACACTCACTCCTTTACTCACTAAAGACCTAACAATTTGTCATGACATATATTTTTTTAGAAATACCCAAACAGCCAAAGACGATACTCATCTTAGTTTCCATAATTCTAGAACTAATCTAATAAACGACCGTGATGTTTACATTGAAGATCTTATCGATGAACGAGAACTAGTCGATGAAGCTGATGAACGTTTTCATCGTAGTAAAACCCGACATCAGATGGCTGTCCAACAGCAACAACGCAAACGCTATGCGTCGGAAGAACGTCACATAGATGATGATTCGATGCGACGACACGAAATTGATCGTGGCAGTGACATTGACTTCAATACTGCACGTAGCAGTCTAAAAAATAAACACGAATACTTCATCAAGGATGGAAATGTTGAGATTTTGCAACTAATGACCAGAGATAAAATGCGCGAAGAGGACAATATCTATGTGAATGTGCCACTAAAGCAAGCCAACTTTTCACTCAACCCTCAACTGTTAATGGTGGACAATAGTGGAAAGGAAATCCTTATGCGACGTTTTATCGAGGAACAACCGGGTGGTAAACAGATCATTCGTGAGCACTATCAAATTGTACCGGGTGCTACGTACATACAATCAATGCCGAATGAGGTGCAACAAAATTCCACACTCAAAGGTGACACATTTCCTCTCGGTAAATCAGGACCAAACAGCGTAGTATACTCACAAATGGAGCCAGAAGTGAAGGTTATTCACACCCAACCAGATGAAGGGGCTGTAAGTGTTCAAGTCGATACTTTCCCAGGCCAAATGCAACCGGCAACTTCAAACCAATCTTTAACACATGAATTGGAAAATTCTCTGAAACAGCAAAATGCTTTACTGAGACAAATTCTCCTCGAAAAGGAAAAATTGGAAATACGCTACACAGCGCAGGAAGTTGCGCTAGAAACGCAAAGTCTTCCAGGCCAGTCAATGGCTATAGCAACCCAAACGGACTGCGAGGCAGGCACGCAGACCGATGTTGATGTCGCAGCCGATTTCATACATCGTAGTACAGTGAGCTCCACACAAGATGTAACGCTACGCCGCAAAGCACGCAGTGAAAATGATGAATCGATGTCTGAGGATGAGTACGAATATGTGCGTTTTAGTCCACCCAACAGCCCTGAGGGTGTCTTTTGGATCAAGCGCAAGCGACAGAAGAAGCGCATTAAATATCGGAATTCCAAACAACCCCGCAAACGAATTGTTATGGTGGAGGAAGTAAAACGTAAGATAAAAACACCGATCAAGGAGGAAAGTGATGAATTTTACGAGTACCGCAATCGTTCCTCACCCAAAAAACCTATTCGTCAGCATGGCGAAACAAAGACCAGCATACTGAGACGCATGAAAAACGAGGAAAAACAGCGTGCTATAGCCTCAAAGCAAAAGTCTGAAGCATTAAATCGTGATGTACTAATGGAAATATCTGATTCACTCGATGATAAAACCAGCCCTGATGAAAACAGAAGGCGAAAGATACGTGTCGAACAAGTGGAGTATTTCGAGCAATCCGGTGAAGAGGAGAACGATCACGAGGTGGAAGATTACGATGAGGAGGACGATGAAAATTCAGTCGAATCAGACGCAGACGAAATTGTTATCAAAAGCAGTGCCTTCACTCCTAGTCATCTGGACAGCGAACACCGTCTGTTAGGTGATCGCAGTAAACATCGACTTGAAGTTCATGTTAGCGATAGCGCAGTAAACAACAAGTCTGGAATGCCCATCTCTTCAAGATCATCATCAGAACAGAAAGAAAATCCACCCCTAGCAAAGACAAGACTCTCACGCAAAGACAGCACTAGAAGAATCACATCGAAACGTGGTCAAACCGCATCGGAACCACCACAGAGTCGAATCTCCATTTCAAAATATCAGCCGAATAGCAAAAATGGAGCAAAAATAACGACAACCACAGAAGAAATACGTGATTCAAAGCGTCTTATCAAAGATCGTGTTTATCAAAGCGAAACAGAGTTGCTTCATCGAGATGAGCCAGCAGATCTGGGTACTCGAGGAGTGCCGAAATATATGGAATGGTACTATAGCAAAAAGAGGCCCGATGCAAGTGGTCGCACCTCTACGGACTCCTCCAAAACTCAGCCTGCAACAAAGCGAAAATCTGGAACTTATGTCGAGAGACGCATTTCCAAGACACGCTTGAATGTCAAGCCTGAAAATGCTCAAATTACCGAGGAGAGCAGGTATAAGCCTGAACCAGCGCCACGCAAGTCACCCCCGAAAGGCGGTCGTTTGCTCAAAGAGGAAATTGTTATGAACAAGCAACATAAGCCCTTGATTGAAATAGAGGCAAACCATCCACTGGTGCAGCACAGCGAACACCGCTTTGAGCGAGAACATGCCCCAGATGTTCCATTGGCGCCATCAAAACTGCCCCATTACATGTACCCCGAAACACCACCTTATGCAGCCATGAAGGAACAAGCCAGCAAACAACACCGACCAAAGCCATCGCCCATCAGAGAAAACGAGATCAAAGTAACTAACGCAAACATTAATCTCTACACTGATGATCGGAATGCAACGCATGCCTCAACTAGCCATACGGTACAAAAACAGCTCAATGTATCCACACTCGAGGATGATCATGACTCAGGCATTGCTATGAACTCCCTCTTGAACAGCATGGGTCGACGCAACCCGATTGCCGAGAAGAAAAGCGTCTTTTCCATTGTCTACGATGACGTCAGTCGCGTTAAGAAGATCAACTCAGGCGGTGAGTCTCCGCAGTATTCATAACAAACGCAGAACCAGCCAGATCGAATTGAGGTAGATCCAACACCTAACCACCTATAAGGATAAAGAAGAAACTACATCAGAAATGAACACTTGTGATAGCTATATGATATATAATATTAACCACTTTACTGCTTTGTTAATGCTTCAACAGTTATTTAGTCCAAGTATATTTTCTTCTTGAAGCCAACTAGTTTTCAAGTAACGCACTAGATTATTTGTAAATATCATTATTTTCCATTAATCTATTATTATAAATGTCACTTAAATATATATATACATAATATGCAGTTTTTTTTATTAAGTTTATGTTTGGGCAAACGATTTGTTTCAATTTTCCTACTATTTTAATTATTTCCATAATTAACATAAGATAGGCAACTCCGTTTCCACACTAACAAAATGTGTATGTTAGGATTTTATACTTGGCCTTCAGCTAAAGCAACTCTTTTATATTGTATTACTGGACACAAGGCTACATTATTGTCGAAAGTACATTGTACATAACTCTATAAACAATTTACATTTGATTTAAGGTGATTAACTGCCATATGAAAAGCGTTACATAACGTAAACCAACAATTAAACAAATCATACACAAACATACACGGATAAACTAATGTACTTATGTTGACTTAGGTACTTAATTTTGTAATCAATTTGGATTAAGAAATAATAGTCTATTATTTACAGTCTAGTGTAAGATATCACTTGTATTTATTAAAGAGTGGAGTCGCAAAGCGAAATACTCAACCATTTGTATGACTAAATAAAATTATATATATGACAAAATGTAATAATAACGTTATTTTTTGTTAAATTAAAATATTTTTTTACGCTTATACTACATGCATACATGAACTGGATAGAAATATGATATTTCATAACGATCAATTAAAAGTAGATATTTAAATAAATAAAAAACCAGTTGAAAAAACACAATCAGAAAAAAAAAACATTCTATCTGTCTATTCTATTTCTATCGACTTTCTGTATCTCTTCTCTATAAACTTGATAGGAAACCTGACGATTTTCCTTGCGTCACAGGCTTTGTCTAGAAATTTTCGATTTCATCTAGAACGAGTATTTATTCAATTAGACAAATAATGGACTTTGTCGCTTGATTGAACACCGAAACTCCATACCGGCTAATCAAAGACTTATTGTGACAGAAAAATAGTACATTTAAAATTCTACTAAGGAAATCACACCAAAATAAAGCTTACGGTGGTTCACTATTTCATTCATTGCTGATTCAAAATCTAATTCACGAAGCTCAAAATCGAAATTATTCTCAAGCAAATTATTAATCAACTAGCATGAAAGCCTATCCTACGACGCACAGTCCTTTGCGCTCATATAAATTGGAAATAAATACCCTGAGAAAATTATTTGCTAAATTTGTATAGTGGTTAAGCAAAACGTGCGCTTTAATATCAGCCACTTCAAAAGCAAATTTTTATTTAATTCAAGCAAATACTTACTACGTCATTATAAATTGGAATAACAAATTTTGACAAGTTTTTGCTGAAATCTAGCATATTTTTGAAGTAAAATAATTATTAACATTAAATTAAATTGAAAAATTACCATTATCCGAAGAATTAAACCTCGGCCGCGTGAGGGTAAGTGCATGGGCTTATCCATTCGACCATCGCAGTTGTTAAGTAATCGTCGCCAAATTTTCTTCATTAAGAATAAACGTGTGCTACTGTGTTTGAAAGAAATTTGCTTGAATTTAATAAAAATTTGCTATTTGAGTTTATAACTTAAGGCGAATTTACACGATTCACTATCATTCATTGTTCACTTTGGATGAATCATCCGATTTGAAAAACGTAAATTGAGTTTGATTTTTAAAATTAAGATGATTGTCATCCACATTGAACAGTGAAAGAAGTAGAAGGTCTTCCTACTTTTGATGAAAGTGAAAGCAAATCGTATTGAAACACAATTGAAAGGTGTTAACATAACTTCAAGCAGAAAGTTTATATTTTTATATTTAATTGCTGAACGGCTTTTATTCATATCATTTTTTTAAAGTCAATAAAATCAATCAGCCAACGAATACATTTTGACATTCAACACCGAATCATCCATCAAATAAAATCAATCAGCCAACGAATACATTTTGACATTCAACGCCGAATCATTCATCAAATTGGAAATTTACACTTTGAATAAAGTAAATTAAAACTTGTTTCACTGTCATCATTCAACGTTAACTATCATCGTTTTGAGTGAAATGTGTAAATTCGCCTTTATCAAATATTTGATTGAGTGTAGTATGAATTTGCTGTCAGTTAATATTAACTTAGGAAATATATGCTTGAATTGAATATAATTTTGCTTTTTCCTAAATACATGCGGAGTGATTTCAATTTAGCAATCTTTTTTTTAAATCACACCGTGATTCAGCAAAGTTCTGGTGATTTGCTAGATTCTAGCAAATAAATTAGTTGTTTATTTGCTGCCTTAATTTCTCTAATTTAAATGCACATTCGTATAAATACATATGCATAAAGTATATGAAGTAAGTCGACATAGCATCGTTATCTGGCTTTAGCAGACTATTTGTTCTAGCCGGAAATAACATCGGGCGTTAGCGTTGGTTGCAAAAGATTTTCGAGTAGTGGTGTACGAAATAGACAGAATACTTTACATAAGGTTTTTACGATATCTGCTTTGAATCCACATTTTTTTGCTCTTATTCATATATGATGATCAAAATTTAAAATATGATAAAATCTTTCTGTTTATAAATACAAGCGTCCGACCGAATATTCGACTTCGGTATTCAGCATATTCGGCCGATTTTTTAACCTTCGGCCTCGGCCCAAAATAGCCGAATATTTGCAAATGTTTTTGCTTTTTTGTAATGCAAAAAAAATTTTTTTGCATTTTTCGATAGCTATAACTGTGTAAATATCATTTTAAAAGGTTGAATAGAAATTCGTTATTGTTCAAAAGTTATGAGCCTCCGAGCCAACCGCGTCAAAGCAAGACCATTCTTGAGTTTATTAAAAATTTTCTATTTGAGTTAATAATAACTAAGCAAATATTTTTTTGAGTTTAGTATAAATTGCTATCAGTTTATTATAACTGAGGAAATATTTGCATGAATTGAAAATAATTTTTCTTTGTCCTAAATACATGAGGAGTAATTTCAGTTTAGCAATCTTCTTAAATCACTCCGTGATTGAGCAAAGTTTTGGATATTTGCGTTTGAGTAAAACATTTTCTTGATTCAAGCAAAATAATTATCTCCGCGTTATAATTTTTTTTTTTTTTAAACCAAACCAAACCATCTGTATAAAGATCATATTTTAGTATTTTGCAAATACTAGGTTTTCAAACAAAGCTGGTGTGGACTTATGTATGTGTAGTACAAAAAAGTTTGAATTTTAGTACAAGATTTCTAACACAGTTATTTGTCCAAAATCTAGTTTTTGTAGAAAAAGTTTATTTAACAAAATTATGAAGTTTCATTGAATAAATGTAAGTTATGTATGGGCATTTCCACAGAAAAGTCTACCGTGATCAAAACATTAAATGTTATTAAAAACTTGTTATTTGATAATATTATGTAAGAGAAACATTTTAATTTTATTAATTTAAGAAATTTATGTATAAATTCATTAACCATGATGATCAAATCGCTTGCACTGTTTTACAAATGTAGTTCTTCTTTTTCGTTAATGAAATGGTTGAGGCAAGGAAAGAACATTATATTAAATTTGTTTTTAATAACTAAATTACATAATTATTAAACTACCTAATTCCTTAATGACCCAATTGAACTACAATGGAAATTTAAGCTAGGTAACTCCAATAATGTAACGCCAGATCAAAAAGACTGGATCCGAATTGCAGCATCCGGGATCGAGCAAAATTACAAACGGCACGACGACACAAGTGCCGATAAATTTTGACGAATGTGCTCTATCACGGATGCAGTAATTCGGCCCCATATAAAAAAAACTCAAAGAAGATTTATAAATTTTATCACTTGGAAAATAAACCCTTCTAAAAAAGTTGTATACAAAAAGTTCTGCTCAATTCAGAGAGTTCTGGAAATTTTTTAATCCAAGACAAAAATCACTTCCGTTTTTTGTAACGTTACGCAAGCACATATTTCTGCTTTCATCTTTAAATCCTTAGGGTCGATTGTTGTCATTGTTTTTACAACGCAGTTGTAAAGAAGCCTGTTTAAAAATAAGACATTTTAACTTTTTTTTATTAATATTTCTTTGAACAAATCGTCCGTAACGCCAGTCCACAGAAAAGTCTACCGTAACCAAAAAATTAAATCTTATTACTTGATGATATTATCTAAGAGAAGCATTTTACTTTTATTAATTTAAGCAGTTTCTACATAAGTTTATTATCCATGATGATCTTTGATCGCCTGCACTGTTTCACAAATTTAGTTTTTCATTTTCGTAAAAGTTTAGCAAATGTTCCGTAAATGCTTTTGTTTTAGTTAAAATGGAAGGCATTGGATAAAGATACTGAAAAAATGGTTGAGGCAAGGAAAGGACAATATATTAAATTTGTTTTTTAATTACTAAATTACATAATTACTTAACTACCCAATTACTTAATTACCTAATTAAACTATAATATAAATTTTAGTAACGTAACGCCAGATAAAAAAGCCTAATAAAAAAAAAACAGAAAAGATTTTTCAATTTGATCACTTGGAAAATAAACTTACGTTATTTTAAGCTCTTCTAAAAAAAGTTGTATACAAAAAATTTTACCCAATTCAGAGAATTTTGCAAATTTGTAATCCAAGTCAAAAATCACTTCCGTTTTTTGTAACGTAACGCCAACACATATTTTTGCTTATATCTTAAAATCCTTATGGTCGATTGTTGTCATTGTTTTTACTTTATATAGTGCTACTTAATTACTACGCAAATATAAAAATAAGACTTTTTTTAAAATTAGACGTTTTCATTCTTTTTTTTAAACTTCTTCGTACAAATCTTCCGTAACGCCAGTTTGGAAATGCAAATATATAATCAAATGAAAAATTACAAATTACATAAATGTTTATAATAGTTTGTGTGCAAGTTTATTTTGAACTTCTTGCAAATTAACAGAGTTTTGAATAAACAAAATTTTCATCGTCTTGGTGGTGTGCCGTCGCTCAGTGCGTTTTTTTCGATTTTGTGTTTGTATTTGTGCTTATTAGATTTAGGAGTACAGTAAGACTAAGTCTTTTATAGTACAAAAGTAGGTATTAACATTGGTTTAAAAAGTAAACTTAAAATTAAAATAATTCTGCTTACAGAGTAATATTTGCTTAAAACTACTGAAATAAACAACAGGTAAAATTAAAATGCAAGATGGAAAATAAATTGTATAGAAAATTGTTCTAAGTATTTAAATGGCTTACATATATAATAAAAAATCGAACAAATATAAGTGAAGATAACAGAAACGTGAGCTAAAAATTTGGTAAAATAGAAGTAAAAGTTTGAATAAGAACAAGAAGCATATATTAACTGATTTAAGGCAGTATTCTAGTGTAAAGGCTTCTTTTGAACGAACATTGTTTGATAATATACAAAGCGGTGGCAACAGCGTTTGTATATTTGTTCGTATATTTTGTAGATGAAACGAATGCGTTTGTGAAATATACAATTTTTCTTTGTACAATATACAAACGGTCATTTGTATTATTCACAAAGTCGTTCGTAGGCTGAAAAGAGCAAACAGCTTTGAAAAATATAATAATTGCTTTGTACATAGTACGGAGCTTTTCTTTGTGTTTTCTGCAAATCTACTTGAAAACACCTTTCCATCAATATAAATTTTATGTTGTTTTGCACATGTAAAATGGTACCACAAAATATTTATTTGCGTTATAATATACTAGCAAACACCCGCTGCTTCGCCTGCGATAAAAATATTAAATACCATGAAAAAATTTAAAATATTAAAATTATTGTAATAGCTGTATTTGTTTTGTTTAATTACGAAAAAATGGCATAAATATTAAAAATTGAATTTATTTAATTTTATTATCTTTTTTAAACGGCAATTGTTGTAATGACATAAATTTGCTTGGATTTTTTTGAATTTGACTTTTAAAAAAGTCCTTCCTGTATAACAGAGTTTTTAAAAAAATTTGGGTAAAAACTTTTTAAAATTTATAATTTAAAAATTTAATTTTTTTTATTCTAAAAACAAATATGTATTCTCTTCTTAAATTTAAAAAAATCCGTTATTATTTATTTAGATTTATTTATTTAGAAAATAACGGTAAACTAAATCTTTTTAGCTAGTTTTATTTCGATATATCACAAACTATAAATTTTCTCAGTATAACGCATTTTTAAGCCTCAGAATGAGATAAACAAATTTAAACTTCAAGTTTTGACCTAGGAAGCAAACATCTCCGTCATTTTCAAATCGATTTTCATCAAATTTTCTTTGTCTGAAATTGGGAAAATGAGAAAAGGTTTACTGTTACCTCACCAATGCAATGTTTTATATTATTTTCAAAAAACCTCTAAAATATCGAATTTGTGCTAAAGAATATTCCAACAGTTGTTTTTGTTGTAAATTTTATTTAAATGTTTTTTCCCCTATTCTTTCATATGACATATCCTTCATCTACAAAAACTGCTTTTTTTGCCACATAAATAGTTTCTATCATTAAAAATCATGGATCACCTACCCCCTCCCTCCTATTATTGTTTTGATGAAAATTAATTTGCTTAAAATGTTGATTTTATATTTTTTAACAATGTTCTAAAACTTAAAATTAATTTCTGTGAAAAAATTTTTAAAATATTTCAAACCATTTCAAAATTATGTACATAAATCTATGTTTTAAGCTTTTTCCTTATCTATATATTTATAGTGGGCCCAGCAGACGTTGTCCTGACCAAATTCAATGGATTTGCTTATGTTCGTTTTGTGAATTTGTGAAAGTGTGTAAATTGACCTTCGAACAAAACACATGCCAGACGTTTCCTTTTGAAACATCAATGCATGACGATCAGAACCATATGATATATACAGCATTATAATTGATTTATAGTATTCCCTGGCAGATGTTGTCCTTCCACAGAATGCCTTACTGCCGTATGCGAATTTTCATGCTGTTCCGAAAAAAAATTTATATATTCACCATTTTTAGTTCAGTTTTTTAGATATTAGACAAAATTACCAAATTTTAGTCGAATACGACTAAAATCGTCTGAAATACTGCGTTTTGTTGTAAAAAGTGGGCTTGAAAAGGGCGTGGTAAATCTTACAAAGCATATTACGAAGTTGAAATAACAAATTGTTTGGTACCTATATCATCGTAAAGACTAACACAATCTCAAGTGGGGAAAATTTGGCTGGCAAGGATGCAAGACGTAATTTATGTTTATATCTCAATTCTGGCTATTCCCCTCAAAACATAGGCAAATTCCCATATTACACCATGTTTGTGTGTACGACGAAAAAATATATATTAATGGTATTCAATGAACGACGTATTTATACTGAAAGCGTTAAGTTTGCACCTTCAAATAAACACTGAGTAAATTGCGCAACTGTATAAAAAAGAAATTGACATCATTTTAAACTTTACAGAAAGTTTAGATCTATTAATGGTAAGTGTATTTTTAATTTTTTAAATTGTTAAATTTAATTGAAACACCACTGTCGCATTATACACCACGTTTTTGTGCCGTAAGCTCCGTATGTTTAATCCCTTACAATTTTTTTATTGCAAAGTACGCTGCTGTATACTAAGCGAACATAAGCTGTTTACATCGCCAATACGGCGTTCATTGAATACCAATATTGTTTTTGCTTTAAATTAAACGCATCTAATTATACAATACGTCGTAAAAACAAACATCGTATAATATGGGCAAAAGCAACAACAAAATATTTTGATCATCGAACAAACAAATATCGTGTGATATGGGCAAAAGAAAATTGCAAGAACCTATGTACACAATCAGACCTATCGGGAATAATTTTTCACGCGGATTCGAAAAAGGGAGTTTGCACTTTTAAGATAAAGCTTAAGAATATATTGAAAATTTTAAAAGCAAATTTGTTCATCTACAGTTGATAAACAAATTTGCATTACAAATTTTCAAAATGTTCTTCAACTTTATCTTAAAAATAAAAACTCCCTTTTCCGATTCCGCGTGAAAAATTATTCCCGATAGATAGGAAATCGTATAAAAAAAATAAAAATCCTACTAAAATTAGTAAAGAAGATGCTCCAGCTGTGCTTGAAGAAGCAAAATTATCCCGCCATCAGTACAACATTATTAGAGGAGCTGCACCCGAGGAGTTTCCCAGCTGTAACGTTCTGCCGATCGCAAAAAAAGATTGTTATCCTTCCTGAGAATTTATAACAATTTCTGAAACTTTTTGCGAAGTAAACTTGCAAGCTTTGCTAAATTTAACAATCCAGCGTTTGCTTATATTGCAAAAGCCAGTTATAGATTCTTTGGAGGATAATGAGTTATCTAATTTTTGTTTATTTTCGAAGTGGGGTTTCGACGGAAGTTCGGGCAACAGCATCTACAAGCAAGCTTTTCACGGTCCGGATGCAAATGATGCATCGATTTTTATAACCCCCATGGTTCCAATCAAATTAGTTTGTGGATCTAAAGTTATTTGGCAAAATTCCCGACCTTCTTTATCAAAATTTTGTAGCCCACTTCGCATGGAGTTTATTAAAGAAACAGTAGATGTGTCAAAAAAAGAAAAAATAGAGTAGCAGCACAAATAAGTGGCCTCAGCATATTTGCTGCACGAAGCGGAGAGAGATTAATCAAGGTAAGCCACAACCTTATGTTAACCATGGTAGACGGTAAGGTAGGGATGTGCAACTTCCAGCAAAAGTCGACTTCGACTTTTTCAATCATTGAAAATGTAACAGTCGACTAATCGACTTTTTGAACCTTTAGAAGTCGACTTTTCAACTTTTTTCGACTTTTTTAAAATATTTTTGCACCGCTTTTGTAGGGCAGTTAAGAAGCAAATGATTCAATATGAGTAATGTGTTTTATTGTTAAGAATTAAACAAAAACATGGTACTTCAGTAAATAAATAAATAAAAAAAAGAAAATTTTGCAATTTTAGTTCTTATTTAGATAATCCGACTACTTATGAATAATTTTTGAATCTTTGGTAATCGAAAAAGGGAGAGTTAATTTTCAAAATAAAGTTTAAGAAAATTTTGGAAATTTTTAATGCAAATTTTTTCATCAACCGTCAATATTTATGAAAGTAAAAAAAATTGTGACGTCTCTATCTGCTTTCTTAAAAATGAAAACTCCCTTTTCCGATTCCCCAGGAAAAATTATTCGTAATTGGGCTGAATATCAAGCCTTAACCGCCGAATTAACGTAAGCGTTATAAAACAAATTTTACAAGTGAAGCATTTTCTTTGTTTTTTTTTTTTGCCTAAGCGGTACATGCAAATTTTATTTTTGTGTTAGATATAACTTTAGAACAGTTTAACATAGAGATGTGAAATTTCCGGAGTTGACGACTTTGTTGTCGTACTATCGTTTGCCATTTAAAAATTAATTTCGAAAAAGTCTCGCTTACGTTAATTTGGTGGCTAGGGGTCAATATATTTGTGCACAAGTGAATGCACAGTTAAGGGAACCACATGTCTTCACCAACTGAACGTAGAAAATCCAACATGTTCTGACGAAATCCTGTTTCGCAATTGGTTTGCTATGAGACCAGCATGAGAAAATAACCTTTCGGGTGGCACCGAAGTTGCAACAATTGATAAATATTTTTGTGCAACGGCCCAAACAAAAGAAAATTCAATTTTCATGCATTTTCCGGATTCGAACCAGGGACCTCTGCATTGAGAACCTAGCGCACTCTCCACTAGACTACAAAGGCCGACAAGTTACTTTGGTTAGTTGAATTAAGCGCTGTAGAATCTGTATTATAAGTGGAATTTTTTAGGGATTTTTTTTTTATGTATTCTTGAATAATTGCAACAATAATAAAAATAATAAATTTAAAAAAATTCAATTTTCGAAAAATTGTTTAATTAGTGATTCAAAATAATTTTGTATAGGCACTTACAGCTAAACCAAATATATGTATTTGTGCATGTATTACAAAAACAATGTTAAAAATCTTATAAATCACTATCTTGGAAATTACTATAATAGATTAAAATAACAAATGTGTTGCACTTTTTGGGGGGGAAAAGATTACGAAATAAAAACTTCTTGAATTTCGATCCCGGGATTGTATTTTTTTTATTTATCAAATCAACAGTTGCCAACGCAGCTTTTCGCTTATTAGTTTAGAGAAGACAGTTCTCAGATTAGGGTTAAGTTTTTTGTTTCGCATAAAATAATAAAAGTCGCAAGTAAAAGTCGACTTTCGACTTTTTTCAATATCAGAAAGTCGATTGCCAAAAGTCGAAAATTATCAAGCAAAAGTCCACTTTCGACTTATTTGGACTTCGACTTGCATATCCCTATGGTAAGGTATGCAACGCACTCACAGAAACAACATCTACACAGAGGTGCTATTTATGTGAAGGTACTATTAAAAAATTCAATACAATTGATTTAATAATTCAAAAAATTGTAAAAGTCGAAAACCTTCAATTTGGTTTATCAACACTACATGGTTGGATACGATTTTTTGAGTGCTTGTTACATTTAGCTGACAAGCTACCAGTCAAAAAATGGCTGATAAGAGAGGAATCAGAGAAGCAGGTTGCATCAGCAAATAAGTCGAGAATTCGAAAAGAATTAAGAATAAAACTTGGTTTAGTTATTGATAAATCAAAGCCATGGTTTGGAAGTTCGAATGACGGCAATACTGCTCGACTTTTTTTGAAAATGCAGAAATAACAGCTTCTATAACCCAGATAGATGTAGAGCTTGTTAAGAGAATGCATATTATTTTAATCGTAATTTCATGCGGACACGAAGTAAACATCGAAAAATTTCGAGACTATGCGCTTGATACAGCAAGATATTTTGTACAAAAATGCTCATGATATAATATGCCACCAACTGTGCATAAAATCTTAATTCATGGCCCTGAAATCATAAAATATGCTTTATTGCCGATTGGTCAACTTCCTGAAGAGGCGCAAGAAGCAAGAAATAAGGACTTCAAATCTTTCAGAGAGCATTTTTCAAGAAAAATAAGCAGAGAAAAACCCTTGAGGATATTTTAAATAGGTTCTTAATTACTTTAGACCCAATAATTTCAAGCAAAAGGAAATTACCGCAACAGAAGTTGCGAAAGTTGCCACAAATGGCTGTTAATTGTGGTACAAGCACACCAACAAATGAAGACAACGCTGAAGATACGGAAAAATCCGATGAAGACAATTATGAAAATATAGGTGAAAGTAGTGATGTCGATTTTTTTGACACAAATGAGAAAGACTTAACAAGCGGCAGTGAATAAAAGTTATTAAAAAAAAAATTCAAAAGAAAATTTATCTTTGTTTTTAATTACAAAGAGAAAAAAATCCACTAAAGGATATCAAATAATTGTTGTTTTTTTCTTATTTGGACCCATTGTAACTAAAAAAAAATGTCAAACGTTTTCTCCGTTTCCTAATTGAATTGATACCATCTTTCATGGCTGAATATTCCACTGTGCGTCGTGAAAGAAACGAGCAAAAATATTTTTTGATATGGAAAAATGTATTGCTTACCGTGTCTCACACCACGTTCAGCCTTCTTTCGCTATACATAAAGATG
Source organism: Dichetophora obliterata (assembly GCA_963920525.1). Classification (NCBI taxonomy): domain Eukaryota; kingdom Metazoa; phylum Arthropoda; class Insecta; order Diptera; family Sciomyzidae; genus Dichetophora; species Dichetophora obliterata. The sequence goes on from OY986435.1 coordinate 140,366,122, forward strand.
CAGTATGTTTCTGATAATGATGGACAAGATGATGAAAGGGTGTTGAAGAACATTGGGTGACGAAGAGCATTGCCTAAACATAATTGTTTTATAGATAGAAAAACGATAGAATTATTTCGGAATTAAATGCAGATTTATTTGATTCTATCGAATAAGAATAAATAATTGCATTTTTGAAGTAAAAACTTCTTCAGGCGCGTTGTGTGATTTTGTGTAGAGGAAAATCTTTGTTTTCATTACAGCCTTACTCACGACACGACACACACACATCAAAAAATTCAATATTTCAAACGATTTTAGGCGTATTTGAGTAAAATTTGGAAGTTTAGTTCGTGTAGTTACTGTCGGCAACTGTGTTACTGTCGGTAAGCGTGGTCACACCATATCTACGCCTAGTTTTCAGAAATTATTATAATTCTTGAGTTTTACATGATTTGATAGTAAAATTTGGTATTTATGTGCTATGGGTCAAAGTGACGGTTGCTCTATAAATAAATGTTGCCACGTCGTCCTTTAACGGCTGTTAAACGACAACACTGTTTGTTTTTTCGTCCTTGATTTGCCGCAATGCAAATCATCTGATTGCAATAAAACTTTTTCAACTTATTGCTTGCACTTTCGCTAAGAATAGAGGCACAGTAAAAGTTTCCGCAACCACTTTTATCGCCCACAAATCAATAAAAATGCTATATTTCAGACGGTGCTGATCGTCATACAATTAAATTTTGTAATTTAGTTCGTGTAGTTACTGTCGGCAACTGGACTAAAAATATTGCAATATATTTACGCCTACTTTCGGAAAATATTATAACTCTTGAGTTGTATACTATTTTATAGCTAAGATTGGTATGTAGGTGCTAAAGGTCCAAGAGGTGGTCACTATATAAAAAAATTTTGACACGCCTTCTTTAAAAAACAACTATATAACAATATTACATCATAGATTTTAGTTTTTACTTCGATCGGTAATCCCTTCACTGCGAATTTTTATTTTGTTCAAAAATTTTTACTATATCGGCTGAGTATTGGGATATATTTAAGGTTTTGCGGCGGGAGAATCAAATTTGCAAGCTCGGATTGTTTAAATCGTAACTAAATTAAATGCTAAGAGCAATATTGTGATAAAGTATGTTGGTCTAATTGAGCAGATGATTGCTTTTTTAAGATATCTGAATACTATGCTGATTGCTACCCACATTGCCATCCCACATTGTCATGCCATGCAGCATGATAAAGACGACAAAATTATTACAGACCTTACAGAGTATGTTAAATTAATTGTGAAATTGTTTTAGCCAAAAGTATTTCTCAGTTTAATGTTTTCAACGTTGCTAAAAGTTTTTTGATAAAAAAAAATAAAAAACAAGTCGATTTTAATATGGTCGAATTTCGACCACAGGCGATACTAGTACTGATTATTATGCCAAAAATATAGCAGATCATTAATCTTTTCTGGAGACGCCAGATCATGCTGCAACTCAAAGAATTCCCGGCATTTCGTCTGGTGCTATTATGGCGGTGCAACAGATAACCCTATTAAAGGGCAACAAGATCAAATCTATTAACATCGTTGACCATATGCAATTTCCAGACTCTTGTGATGAAGACTCCAACTTCACTTCAGTTCGAAAAATGGCTAAGCGCTCCAATCACGTAACTTTCAAAGCGCTGGATATTTCCGAATTTTCTCCTAATCGTTCTAATCGTTTTGCTGCGTTATCTGATATAACAATAGATCCTGATTCTGCTGCTGCTACTGTTACTGATCCTCAACGGAATAAAAATCCGATAAGTTGTCAAATCAAATCAAAAAATAAAAATCAGTTCGAGATCAAAAAAAACTTCTGTATCTTATAGACTTTCTTATTTTTTAGATCTAATATTTTAGACTTTATATTTTTTAGATCTAATTAATATATAAAAATAATATAAAGCTTATAACTTAAAAAAAAATTATGCACAGCAAAATTAAAGGCTTTTTTCCACCAAATTTTATAAATTTCTGATACAAATGTGTCATGTATTCTTAAGGACATTGCTTTCAGAAGACATCCTTTAGATCAAATTTTGCTTCTTGTAAGCCGTGTCAAGAAGTTTTTAAAGAGGCATTAGCATAAACTACTTCTGGAGGTCATTCAAATAGCATTTAAATTCAATTAAATTAAAAAAAAAGTTATATATAATAATATATCTGTGGAGTTTTGATAAAACAACTTAGGTCTGTCTGAAATTCATAGACAAAACAACTTAAGTCTATACGAATTTCGTATCAACTTAAAGAGTTTTGTCAATGAATTTCAGATCGGCCTAAGTTGTTTTGTCAAAACTCCACAGATATGTTTTAGACATTTTCCGTGGGATTTTTTAAACCCCAAACAAAAACCAACCACTTTCTACTTTAAACACCAAAATGGTATATTTTAAGTAGGATTTTTTTAAAAACCACATTCCAACACCGAATTCGCGAGAAAATCGGGAAAATTAATATTTTCCGGTGGGATTTCCATGGGATTCCATGTAATGCCTTCTTAAAGTTCTCCTGGAAAACACCTACTAGCATCCTTTCATTGAAGGGCTCAAAGAAATGTTCCATTGCAAAAATTCTGGTAGCACTTCCAGAGAAGACTAAGGAAAGCATTTCTCCCGATGATATCCATATGTTAAAAGAATGCCTTCTGGGTACGAAAGTGGAAGGGATGGAATTTAAGTCTTTCCCTTTCACTTTAGCTTCACTTGAAAGCACTTGTTTTGCTAGGTACGCTGTAATTTCGGAGGACAAAAATCGCATTTTGACCTTTTTTATACTTGGTTCGTCTGTACTAATTCGAACAAAAAAATTACTTTTATTGGGAAACTTCGCTTCCATATACCCTGCATTGTAGCCAACTAGTTAAAATACTAGTAAATGTACTCGGTCAAAAAATACCAGTACTAGTTCAGCTCCAATGCTTTTAAAATTACGCAAACTGGTTATTTTCCTGTATGTGTCCTATTCTCGATATGAATAGAGGTAGTATTTTTACTGGCATAATTTGAACTAGTTGTGATAGTAGCAACTTTTAAACTAGTAAAGTACTAGTTTAATCAAAACTAGGCATTTAACTGGCATGATTTGAGCCACCTTTGTTTTAAATGAGAAACATTAGCCCTTATTATGAGCCTCGTTCGATCTTCGACTGCAGTCGAATGGCCTGATCGAACAAATTTGCATTTGGTATTATAACGTGCTTTCGACAAAGAGTTTCGCTATTGTGAATTTCTTTCATTTGGTTTGTTCAAGGTAGTATATTTCTATCAGCTGATCGTAATACTTACACTTTTAACCCGCCGTCAATGAACATATTTTTTGTCACACCACCAATGAACTGGGTGTGTCACACCCTAGAAAAAAATTAACTTAAAAATAAAAACTATACACAAAATAATTTTTTCAATGTTTTTTATTAAGTCAATAATATATTAATATGAAAAAGAAAAAATAAAGCATATTCTGTTCTTTAGAAATTTTTTTTTTGGTTAGAATTAGAGAAAAAAAATTAATGCAAAATTTATTGAAGCCCGGATGTAACACACCCATGTTCATTAACGACGGGTTAACAATTATTGCTCGGCACGCATTGCATCGAAAGCAAAATTCTATTCGACTGAAAATTTGATAAACAACGAACATTTCGATAGGGTTGCACTGCTCATAATATGAATTTAACGTTCGATACTCGTTGTTCGATAACCAGCGAAGATCGAACTTCGAAAACAACTCATAATAAGGGTCATCGTTTTATCGATTTCTTATGATTTTTTGAAGCGAAGCTTTTTACGCCTCGTTTTGTGATTTGCTTGAGTGAAGTCTTAAAAACGACACTTTTTTTCATACACTTTTTTCTTATAATTGTTGCTTTTTTTACTTGCGTCTATTACAATAAGAGGATATAAAATTAAAAATATTTCCTTGTAAGCAGTGAGAATAGAACTCGTACCCTTTCGATCGACAGTTCTATACACTTACCACTAATCCAAAAGCCTTTCTTACCAAATATGATTCATTCTATAAGAAGTATTTATTAACTGAAGCAATGTTGCAGTAGATTACAAGAATTTATTAATAGGATTGTGCATTAGCTATCCTCATAGAAATAAAAAAATCTCTTATTTCTATGGCTATCCTACATATTCTATTGTGAATGCGTGAAGATATGATTCGGCAGATCACAATAATCGATCAAAAGCATTGTACATTCATTAGGTATCCAAACAAGAGAACTTCAATGAGTAAGTACCCTGTTACGGTGGCGGTCATGGGCTCATCATGGTCATGCATTGTTGTTGTTTCAATGTAAATTAATAATTTGAGAGCGAGAGAAAGAGAGTAAATTTTCACTACCACGGTCACCAAATGATTCGACAAAAATATGAAATCATGGAATCAAAACAGTGTTGCGTTGTGGAATTATTCACAAAATTTGTGTTTAGGCACGAAAATAGTACACTTTAAGCACAAAATGTATGAAAGCAGTAATGGAACCTGCTTAATAGCAACACTCATCGGTTGAAAAAATACTAAAAGTAGCAAAAAGTGTACTGGTGCTTAGTCCCATGTTACGGTGGCAGTCATGGGCTCATCATGGTCATGCATTTTTGTTGTTTCAATGTAAATTAAAAATTTGAGAGCGAGAGCAAGAGAGTAAATTTTCACCACCACGGTCACCAAATGATTCAACAAAAATATGAAATCATGGGATCAAAACAGTGTTGCGTTGTGGAATTATTCACAACATTTGTGTTTAGGCGCGAGAATAGTACAGGGTTGTCAATATTCGAAGCGCCCATCTGGCAACACTGTAACTTTCCGCAGTGATGCCAAATCGACTAATGACATACCGCGTTTGAAGCGTCATTCCAAGCAAATGTTTACAATGGAACAGTACACGCCACGCGAACGCTCTAAAATTGTTGAAATTTACATTCAACAAAACAAGTCAATAGTGAAAACTCAACTCAATGAGCGATGAAGCTCATTTTCAGTTGAACGGAACGGTAAACAAACAAAATTGCCGTATTTATGCCACTGAAAATCCACAAGAGATTCAAGAGGTACCTCTTCACGATGCAAAAGTCACTGTTTGGTGCGGCGTTTGTGCTAAAATGCTCATTGGGCCGTTCTTTTTCGAAGATGATAATGGCCACAGAGTTACTGTCAATCAGGAGCGTTATCGCGATATGATAAACAATTTGTTCATGCCAATCGTTCGTCGAAAGCGTATCAGGCACTACTGGTTTCAACAAGATGGCGCGCCACCACACACAAGCCGCACTACAATCGATTTTTTGAAGCAATTGTTCCCTGGCCGTTTGATGTCAAAAAATGGTGATTTCGATTGGCCGCCAAGATCACCAGATTTAACGCCTCCAGACTTCTTTTTGTGGGGTTATTTGAAATCAAAGGTTTACGTCAACAAGCCAAAGACCCTAGAAGAGCTGAAAACCAACATCCGTCAAGAAATAACCGCCATTCCCATCGAAATGTTGAAGAAAACCATGGAAAATGCTGCAAAACGGGCACAATATGTCGTAGAGGCCAATGGCAACGATTTACGAGATATCATATTCAAGAAATAATGTAAGCAAATCTACTTGAACCCAATTAAATGATATTCATGACGAACAGACAAAAAATTGTGGTTTCTTTGATTTATTTAAAAATAAAATGGGCGCTTCGAATATTGGCAACCCTGTACATGTTTGGTACAAAATGTATGACAGCAGTAATGAAACCTGCTTAATATCAACACTCATCGGTTGAAAAAATACTAAAAGTAGAAAAAAGTGTACTGCTGCTTACGCATCACATGACCACCAGCATAACATACTTTCGTCACACAGCTCATCAAACGAAAAAAGAGAGTAAAAAGTGTCATGACCAGGGATCATATGACGACCACCGTAACATTACCCTTAGGCATCATATGACCAACTAATGCAAAACAAAATTTATTTGCGCTAAAACATGAGAGAACCAAGAGGAAAACGACAAACAATAAAACTTCGAAGTAACAGACGTCAAAATGAATCGCAAAATTTTAAAAATTTTTGAAAATGCTGCCTTACGTAACTTTTCACGTTCCCACTTCCCACCTTACCAGTATACGTCAAAATTAATCCGATGCTCCGCCTAACGTAAGGCGCGTAAGAACAGGCTCATTATCTGTTTGTTTTTTCTCGAAAACTCGTTCTTGGTATTTTATAGTTGCACTCCATGATACAATTATTTTACAAGGTAGCCGTGACAGCTTTTTGGCGATTGGTAGTTGTCAAAAACAGCTAAAGAATGTTGTAGTTTGCTGCTGTTGACTAGCTATGTGCTTATTTTTAACTTACCTTTGATTCATTAAATTTATTCGCGAAGTTGATTGAAATGTTTTTAGTTTGTTGCGGTTGACTACCTATGCCTAATTCGTCGCTTATTTTTTCACTTTTCTTTGATTAATTGCATATACAGCTAATTTTGACAACTACCCATCGCCGCTCGTGAGAAAAAAGCCAGTCTACGCGGCTACCTTGTAAAATAATTGTATCATGGTTGCACTCTATGGAGAAGAAAACAAAAACAACGCTTGTGATTTTGGTTTGTTAGACATAAACAAAAATAAAATAAAATCAAAAGGCCGGCGCACAGTGGTTGAAAGTTAGAAATAAATACCAAAACTGTTAACCTCTTTTTGTGAAATTTTTTCTTTGCGTTGTTTAAGAATACTCTAACTAGCATGATTCCAAAATATTTATCAGAAATATACATAGGTTTTCTGTGTAGACGCCTTAAAATACGATTGATGTAAAAATGTTGAAAAAATTTTGTTAAATATTGATATTTTTCAAGAGTTGCTACAGACAATTGAGAAAATGTATTGCACTCTAGTTTTTTTTAAATACAAAAAACGTTATTGAAAAAGTTACACTTACAGAATTTTGTGCGTCCTTGAACAAAATTTACTAAACTGGAAGCCCAATCTGCTCGAAGGAGCCAAAAAAGCGAACATTGCCCTATACTCTTGCAAAAAGGCGGTGGGTAGCAAATGGGGTTTACAGCCAAGTGTTACTCACTGGCTTTATACAGCAGTTGTAAGGCCAATATTGCTATATGGTGCTATTGTCTGGTGGCATGCACTCGAAAAACAGACTCACCATAACCTTCTCCGTAAAGTTCAAAGATCAGCTGAACTGTGCATTAGCGGAGCCCTAAGAACCACTCCGACAGACGCATTAGACACAATGCTCCATCTTACACCACTTGATATCCTAGCTAAACAGATGGCCGCTAATACAGCCATTCGCCTAGTAGCCACCTCCCAGTGGAAAGAAGGTACACTAGGACATTCTTGTATCAGAAAATTTCTCCCTCCTTTACCTAGGTCCATTGACTACATCACACAAAAACTACTCTTTGAGAGGAAGTTCGATGTATCCATTCCCTCTCGAGAAGAGTGGGAACAAGAAAACCGTTCACCTCACAATGTCATTGAGATCTTTACGGATGGATCAAAACTAGATGGCAAAGTAGGTGGAGGAGTCTACTCAGAAACATTAAGCATCAATATAGCCTTCAGGCTCCCTGACCATTGCAGTGTATTTCAAGCTGAAATCGCTGCTATACATGAAGCGTTAACTTGGCTTCAGAAGAATGATATATCTTCCATGGATATATGCATACTTTCTGACAGTCAAGCCGCTCTGAAAGCCCTAGGAACTGTTGAAATAACATCTGAAACAGTTTTCAACTGCCGCAGATCTCTAAACGAGATGGCAGAGCAGCTCAAAATTATCCTATGCTGGATTCCTGGACATAGGGATTTTCTAGGTAACTGCAGAGCAGATGAACTCGCTCGCACAGGTACTACCAAACAACTATCTTCAGACAAGACAAACCTTGGTATTCCTCTCACCACATGTAAACTCCTTACACATGAGTTATCCTGTATCAACACCAACAAAAGATGGTCAGCAGGTAACACTTGTAATATAACACGGCAAATCTGGCCCAAACTCAATCTGAAGCGTTCAAAAGAACTCATATCTCTTAGTAGAGATCACATTGGCACCATGATAGGGATCCTGACAGGGCACTGCCTTATTGGCAGGCACGCTCAAAGATTAAACATACCCCACAACGACTTCTGCAGAAGCTGTAGAGATGAGGAGGAGGTGGAATCTACAGAACACCTTCTCTGCACCTGCCCAGCGCTGGCTCAAAAACGTTTTCTTCACCTAAACAACTGGTTTTTCAGAGACCTCGAAGAACTCTCGGAAATATCGATATACCGAATCCTAAGCTTTGTGAACAGCTCAAGCTGGTTTGAATAGAGAAGGGAGATCAACCCCTGTGGTACCACAATGGGCCTTATTGGCCTAAGTGCGTCTCAATTTGAGGCAGCCACTTTAACCTAACCTAACCTAACCTAACAAAATTTGGTAAAAACTAAATGCGTTTCGAAGAAAATATAGATTTGGTTAGTTTAAGGTTTATTACTATAGTCATTTTCTTTAGTATACTCTTAGGCATTTCTTGATTAAACGATCACTTCTTACGAAAGTGCGGCATATTAATATATAGGTATATTTTTTTATTTAAAATCTTTACATTTTTAATGTAAATAATGAAAGCATTTACTTACTAAATACGATAAATGGTTTAAAATGTTATGATTATTCTTTTGCAATACTAGAATATATTTACAGAGCACTTAAATATTCTACAGTGTGTTTCTAGTCTATTAATTTGCTATGTTAATATAGTATATATTTTTTAAATAATTACAATTAATTTGAATTAGTAAAACAGTAATGTGATATGTATAAAGTTAAATTAATTCACATTATCTCATAGTTCACTGTGAAACATTTTAATGAATTTCGCAATTAAATTCTTTCAAAACTATTAAAATATTCAACTTCATATGTCAAAAAATGTTCTTAAAACATCTTCAATTAGCTGAAAGTGATATTTATATTCTTTAATCCTAAACAACAGAATTAGAATACGTATGAGAGCCATGTATTTATGCTACAAGACCCATGTAGGAATTGGAAAAAACACGTGAAGTGGAAAATGTCGTATGGGAAGTAGGCTTGCCAAAAAACACTTTTTTTTATGTTAGGCATTTATTGAAGATTTCTGACAGAATGGTTCTTGTATTGGTTCAAGACAAGAAAAAATATGGCGTTTTAAATATTTATAATGTATGGGAGGTAGGCCTGAATGTGGGCGGATTTAAAATTATTTCTCTGTGTATTCTAATAAAGCAAATTCCAAATAATACACAAAATTTTATTGGTCTACGATGAGTACTTCTATTTATTGACAACTTTTGTATGGGTCTCAACCACTGTGCGGCGCATGTGTCTGTTTGCTTCTTATGTGTAGACATGTGCAATAGAAGTTTAATATAAATTATGCGCATGTGATTTGGCAACTTAAGGTGACAGATATATATAAAAAAAATACTTTACAAATTTAATAATAATTGCTGATTGCTGAAAATGAATGACACTTACGATACTATCGACACTGCGTATTATTTTTAAGCCTCAACAACTTTACCTCATGCGCAGCTTTCACTGTGTAAGATAGAAACAAAAAGCAACACAAGAATATACGTAGAAATTTTCGTGTTGATTATGCAGACGTACATCTACCTAGAAAACTTCAACTTAGCTGCTTTTGTTTACAAAAAGTAAGATGTTTTTAATTGGCGGCAAATTATATTTATAAGCAACTTCACCGCACTGAAAACAAAAGACAGAACAAAAAAGGAATTGTGGGTTAAAAGACACACTTTATCAGAGAATTTACAGCACATAAACTGTTGCTATGAAAATGCAGCTATCACCAGTGTTGTCAATTGAAAATTTTAAATAATGTAGAATCAAAAAAGTGGTAGATCTACCACAGTTCTGATAGAGTAACAACACTCACTGTCACAAGACCGTAGAGCGACGTAAGTTCAAAATTAAATTGAACTTTTTATTTGTTATACGTTTATCTTAAGGTTGTGAGATAAAATTTTGTTTTTATCTATACTATTCTAAGCTTCGTTACGTGGTGCATAACCAGATACACACAAAGCCCATACAACAAAAATTCATGTGGCATTTGCTACGGCCACCTTGCATTGCGTTACGTGAACATAATTGGACCATAACACATCTGTTGGTATCTAAATGCTTAGGAAAAAATAGCACAAAACAAATACAAAAAACTCACTCACTTTTTACTGCTGAGCGCTCTACTGCGCTCTATTTCATATCTGTGGTAGATGAGCCAAGTGAACTCTATTGTTATTGCATGTTATATGAGTATTTCGGCAAGTAGGATAAGTATCAGCAAGACGACAACAACCATCAGTATTTGTGAACCGAAAAAACCCGACCTTTCCCGATCCGACTCATGACTTAGGATACTCATAGTAGAACTAGACCAAGGTGTAAGAAATAGAGGTGCTAGTGAGTTTGACACTTGTCTCTCAAAATGATAAAATTATGTTTCCCCGCTCTTGTCAAAAACAGCTGATGGTGAATTGCAATGAAAACAAATTTTGTTAAATTCGTGTCTTTCTGCAAGCTTATAAAATTTTTACTGAGATTAAAGTGAGAATAAAGTGATATGGAAAACAATAAAAAATATATGAGAGGCTGTGCGTTACAAAAAAAAAAAAACTATGTGAATACAAGACAATTTGCATGCTGACCAAAGCTTCATGTCGGCGGCACCTTCCAGCGCACGGTTCTGAAAAAATGGCAAAAACATTTAATAAGAAACTTGGCAAATCGGCGAAGACAACTGCAATAACTTTTTGTCATCACAACACGGCACAATTTTATTACAATTTTATAATTGCATTTAATATTTATTTATACTTAATTCTCACAATAAAAACTATAGCACATCATCTAGCAACTCAAACAAATTTCGCTCACAATTTTTTGACAGAAGCAAAGAAATTCATGGTATTGTCAAAAACTCACTAAAACCTGAATGTGTTCTCTTTTTTAATGACCATAACTGTCAAACTTAGCCATTTTGGTAATTTTGCCAATTTTTGCTTTAATATTGCATTCTCGTTGGTTGCAAATTTTATATGAAATGTGAACTTCGTTTTGACAGTTTCGGTCTAACACTACCTTGTCTAATTTTGCCATGAGAATACTTATATTTATTTGAGCCGCCGCATTCTAGCTTCGTAGAAGAGAATATGAGTCGAGTTGCGTGCGCAAAGTGTGAGTTGGTTTTTGTACTTTTTTTTTATATACTCAAAGTCGCCTATTCAAAGAGCCATCAATCTTAAAAATCCATACATTGCTTTTGAAGATATAACACTTTACATTTTATGCGCACTTGATGGTTTACCCTTTTACGAAAATACAAGTTTCCATAATACGTAAAATGTTATATCTTGAAAAGTAATGCATGGATTTTTAAGATTGATGGCTCTTTGAATAGGTGATTCTGAGTATATCCAAAAATTATTAAAAATATTAAGATTGATGGCTCGTTGAATAGGAAACAGCATCACTTTTCTTTTGATACCCATAATTATTAGTTTTGTAGGAATAAAATCACGAGCTTTTCAGGCCAATTTTTACAACTTTGCACCCTTATAACTTCTAACCGACTTGAGAGCGGTCTGAAATTTTTCCGGATTTAGACTAAAAAGGTCTTAATACATATGAAAAAAATGTAAAATTTGAGTTTTCACAATTCTTCAATTGTTCCAAAAAAGAAAACAAAATGAGTTTAACTAATACAAACTTGCATTATTATAATTTGCGTGGATGATACAAAAAATTTTAAAATAAAAATTATAACTACGTTATTAGGTTTGTTTTAATTCATTTAATTGAAAATAATTTTTTTCGAGTTATTTTAGCCAAAGTATTCTTCATAGTAATGCTCAAATCAAGTTGATGACGTTGCTTTGTTTGGTGGGATTTCATTTAAAATTTTTTTTAATTTTAAAAGCATTGCACAGTTTATGGCTTAGTAAATTTTTGTAATAAATAACAAATTTATAAAGCTTCGAGTATATGTTTCGCTATTTTGGTGATGATTTTTTGTATCAGAATTTGATGTGATTTCCATTAAATTTATTTTTAAAATGTTTTTAAAATTATCAAAAGACAATCAATTTTTTGAAGTGTTATTTTTAAGACTTGATCTCGACTTGTTCCTTTTTAAATAAGTATATTTGACAAACTTTTTGAATTTATATAATTTCTTGCACTAGTGCTCAGGATAAATGGTTGTTTTTTATGCAAATAAAAAAAAAAATTTTAATTTTTCATCTCCGACAATTCGTTGGTTATTTCTCAGCTTCTTCATGGCAATTTATTTATCAAAAAACGAATACAAAAAGTGATAATGTGGTAAGAATATAGAAACAATAAATAAAATACAATTCATTTCCTAGATGAACCAAATTATAAAACAGAAAAACTTACAAATTTATATTTTACATTAAAAACTGATGTGTTTCTTGATTTTTTTCAAGAAATAAAATTGAATATTTCTAGGATTTTTTTGAGAGTTCAAAATATTTATCAACTAAATTTTAACTTTAAAGGTATATTGTAACACTCAATTTTCATTAAAAAAATTTATTTTTTTATTTAAAAAATTGTTGATTATGTTCAAAATGGCGCTCAATGAGACCCTATCAAAGGAAAGGGGCCTGGGCTATGTTGTAAATTTTGACTCTTTTATTTATCTGAAAACGAAAACTAAGAACAAGAAAGAAAAAAATATTGAAAATTGACAGACTGATGTGACTGTTTGAAATTTAAGTTCTAAGAATAACTTGTTTTTTACACAAGTATAAAATTTACTATGTTTTTGAAATAAAACTTTGATTCTAGTTCCAGCTGTAGCTATGATGTTGGAAATAGCATATCAAAATTTCAGATGATTCGGCTGGATAGTTTTTGGTTTTTCTTCAACACCATGCCGAAAAAAGTAGTTTTGAGATAAATGATTATAAAGAGAATGAATGTAGACGAAATCTCGATACCTACTCAAAATCTCGTCGTATTTGTGAAACTCTGAAAAACAACTACTTCTTAGAAATTTTCGGTCACATTTTAATATTTAAAAAACCAAATTAAATAAATTTGTAACACAGTTTGCTTCAATGTAAACCTCTTAAATTGTTAAAAATGAAATATATAAAGCTACAATACTAAATTTTTCAATGTTAACTTTACAAATGTAAAGCTTTTGCTTCGAGTAAATTAACCTAAAAAATTGTTGTTTTTAGCCAGCTGAAACTACAAAAAAAATGTCAGTAAAAATAAAAAGGTAATATTAAAAAAACAGTTATTTGAAGTAAATTATAATTTTAAGAATTTTGGCCATGTATCGGATCATCGGATTCAAGTCTGAAAATCGTAACAAAACCGATATATCGGCCCATATGGCAACACTGGTGAGAACAATGAATTCGCTATTCTCATTCTCAATGAACTTCATCCCTCTTTTTCATGAACTCATTGCGTTTCATCGCGAAAGAATTGAATGACGCTATGGTGCATGGACCACTTTTATATTGATCAAGACTTGAAGTCAAGTTTCAGAGTTTGTAGGCAATTCGCCGCACATCGGAAGTGACGGAAGGAAAATAGAAACTTGAAGCTGTACCGGCAATTTTCGTATTCCTTTTGTTATTTTCGCGTTGTTGATAATGCTTTTTATTTTATTTTTCGCATATCAATGTGAGTTTGTTAGACTTCGGTTGCATTAAAATTTTTTTGTATTTCATATCATTTAAGTTTGCTTTAAATTTTTAAACAAAAACATTTTGTTAACTTCCATCGTGGTAAGAAATTAAAATTCAATTTCAAATTTCTATAAACTATAATTCATTCGCTTGCAACCTATCTCGTTTTATTTTTAGAAAACAAGGAAAGAAGACAAGAACTTGAATTAAAGTCTTGACCAATGTGAAAGCTTTCGTCAAGTTCAAAAGAGAACGTCAAAAAAACTTGACTTCAAGTCTTGCTCAATGTAAAAGGGGTCATACATGGTGTAAGAAATTAAGGTGTAAGTGACGTCGACGTCGCTTGCTAAAGCTGCCAAACTTGTGAACAAGTGAAAGAGACAGAAAAGTTGATTTTGTATGGTTCAACAACTTCAGTGTTGGATTTTTACAACAAAAATTAAAATTCGCTGTCACCTTGTTTTCTTCCACCATGGGTGCATGTCACACTTAGGACACTGACAAATTTGTTTTTGTTTTCGCGGGAAAAGAAAAAACTGGAAACTGAGAGAGCGTCTCTGTCATCTAAAAATTTCTAAGCTACCATGGCAGAATTAGAGAAGGTATATGCATTTCAGACTGCGCTCTCTTTCTCATAGCCAGAATTGTCAAACTCAAGCATTTTGCTATTCTTGCCTATTTTCGCTACCTTATCGCATTCTCATCGTTTTCAGAATTTGTATGAGCTGTCAACTTCGTTTTGACAGTTGCGGCAGTCTCCCTTTCCAAAATGCATATACCTTCTCTAATTCTGCCATGTAAGCTACCGACAAAATTTGCTCACGATCATGGCAGAATTAGAGAAGGTATATGCATTTTGGAGAGGGAGACTGCCGCAACTGTCAAAACGAAGTTGACAGCTCATACAAAATCTGAAAACGATGAGAATGCGATAAGAAAGCGAAAATAGGCAAGAATAGCAAAATGCTTGAGTTTGACAATTCTGGCTATGAGAAAGAGAGCGCAGTCTGAAATGCATATACCTTCTCTAATTCTGCCATGTCACGGTCAAAAGCTGAAAACAATTCGGACAACGGTTGCATTTTCTTGATGTTTTACGTTTAGTAGTAATAAAAGTGCACTGCAGTAGGAAATGTACTACTTGAAATCATCAGTAATGTTATGTTTAATTTTTTGTATTGAATTATTGCTTAAAATTATGTGAAAGCGCATTAAACACAATTTGTACATATCTGTATAAGTGTTGTAGGCATTAATTTTATTATTTAACGCAATGAGAGTTAACAATGTTGATAGTGTGTTAGGAAGTGCCGCATAATTTTACTTTAGGGCCCACACTACACGTTCAGACATTTCCTGCATATATTGGCTAATCTAATTAATTTTAACCCCAGAAGATCAGAATTCAACCCATCCATTTTAAATGCAAATAAAACCACTCATATATTTGGCATTCAGCAGCCAATTTTGGTGCAACAAAATGCTTCGCCAACAAGTGTTTGACCGCCGCACGGTGCTTTTTCCCATAGGCAAAATTAAAATAAAATAAAGTGCTTAGAATATTTAAGTAATATACATTTTTGTAAAGCTAACAAAGTACCTTAAAAAAATTCGTAAATAGAATTTATCATCTCGTCTTTTTGTTAACAGTAGAGAGCGCTAAATTCAGAAAACGTTTGAAGTAAAACTGTTGAGCGGAAAAACGGTTTTTACTGTGTTACAAAAAAATTTTTAAAATTTCATTTGTTATTGTATTGCTTTGAAACTTAACAGTTTTGTTTATAACTATAGGTACAAAAAAACAAAAATAAGTTTTTGTAAATATTTTAGATTTCAGAAGTGGCATCGAAAACTTTTGGGATTTTTTATTTGGAATTCCCAAAATGCAAAAGTTTGATAGAGTGAAAATTTTTTTTTTTTAAGAATAGGTAATTTTTTATTTTTGATTTTAGTACATTTTAAAAGGCTTAAATAGAATATGTAAACAAGTTTCAGAATTTTCACCCGGAAATGTAAAAATGATATGAATTTTTTAAGACATATTTCCTAAGTTTCAGAAAAAGTTGCAAAGACCTAAGTTTATGGTACTGCCAAAATTTAAAACAAATAAATTTATACAATTGTTTTTTTTTATTACTATAAAAAATGAATCAAATTTTGTTGTAGTGTATAATTTTTATTATATAGTGACAAAAACTTACCAAAAATTGAAAGAATATTTTTTTTGGCGGAAACCCTAAAGTTTTGCAAACCTTGAAAAAATTAAAAAAAATATATAAATAAAAAGTAGGCGATTTTTTATTTTTCATTTATATACTTTGTTAACAAATCTAACCACAATTAAAAAAAAAAGTTAAGATTTTTAACCGGGAATTTGAAATTTTGTATTTTTTTAAAACATCTATATTTTTAAGTTTTACAAAGACCAAAAATATGATGAAAAATATTTTTTCCAAGTAAAGGGCTCCAGCGACGTTCAATGTTCAATTAAATTTTTGCAAGATGTGCAATTTTATTGACTGTAGGTCTGTTTGAGAACTTTTACGAAAATTCCAAAAAGAATAATTTACGGTGGAGGGGTGGGATGCAGGGCAGGGTGGTACGTGCTTTCCGTCTAAACGACCAAAAGCGAGAAAAACATAAAAATATATCAGAAGTTTTGTTTTATTATAAAAAAAAAATTGAAAATGTTATTCTTCAAGAATGTGTTTTTTTAAAAATTATACAAATAAAAATTGTTCATATTTAGAAAAATTACTGAATAAGTTTCAATAAAAATACCAAAAATCACTCCAATATTACAAGAAAAAACAAGAAAAACAAAGAAGAACCGCGGTTTAACTTCAAATACCGTTATTTTTAACAACTTATTGGTGATTCTGTCAATTATTGAAAACGAAAAATCGCCCAAAAAAACGAAAAATCACCCAAAAACAAAAAAATTATGAAATGCCTAAGCCTTGACAAATGTACCAAATCAGAAAATAATGTACCAATGTACCAAGTGAAAATAAAGGTACCAATTTTGGTACAATTGTACCAAAGTGGCAACCGTGCAAGTAATCAACATTTGTTTGTAAACAACTGATTCATGTTTTCTTTTTTGCTTTTCGTTTCATTGTTTTCCCTATGTTTCAACTCATTTACTCCGTGAACACACTGCACTTTGTTGTTGTGTGTGCTACTAATAAGCTGACGATATGACTTGTTATTTACATTTTGCTATTTTCCGTTATTTTTCGTATTTGAGCAAGAGATGAGAGCGTGTTTATTTCAGTTTAAGGTGATCATTTTCTAATAATTTGCGATTGTTTTGAAGTTTTCACCATTTTTTTATCAATAATATTTGAATTAATTGTGGAATTACCACTAAAACATTAAATTAATTAAATTAAATTAATACCTAGTCAATATTGAAATAACCTCGTGCTGCAGTAGTCATTATAATCTAATAGTGAGCCCTCGTGAGTTAAATAATCTCACTGATTCATCTCGTTCGTGAGTTTAATAATCTCACTGCTTCATCTCTATATATATATGCATAATAAAACCATTCTGTCAAATTTATTTACTAGTTGTGAAGCAATATTTTTCGATAATGACAAATTGTATTATTAATTCCGATATAGTTGATTTTTGGTTATCAGTGTCTTCGAAAAATAAAATCTCAGAAGTATATGAATTTATAAAAGGCAAAATTGGGAATTCAAGTCTTGAAAAGGAAGTGTAGTTAAGAAAAATTAAATTGTTTGACAATAAAATTTGAGCAGAGAGCTCAAAAATATAGTTTTATAAGTTATTAGTTTTTAGTGCATTTTGATCACAAATGTAGCTTAAGTTTAGTTTTTGAGAAAAAGATATATGGGAGATGGTCATATCCTTCTATCAAATGAAGCGAAATTTCCCAGAGAGCCTAAAAATATAGTTTTATAAGTTGTTTAAAATTAACCACTAAGCTAAAAGACATATTTTAACAGATAGTTACCAACTTTTGATTTATTCTATATACAATTATAGCTAAAATTAAACTTTTAAATTTAAAGATGTATGGGAGGTAGTCATGTCCTTACACCGATTTTTCCGAAACTTCGAATTTTTCTTAATTAACATATTTTGAACCAGCACACCAAATTTCATTTTTCTGCGATAACTTCTCTAATTTTGCCGATTCACTATATGGGGACAAAGCACTGTGCGCCGTGGCCATAGTAAATCCGATAGTTCTCGCCCAACAAGCAGAAGCTTGTCCAACTGGTGGACCACAAACACTTGGAGGCACGTCGCTTACCATTAATTTTCATCTACCACCACAACCACAACAACATCAGAAATTCTTATAAGATAAGATACTCCAATTTTTACAAACCAGAAATTGTTTAAGGAAACTTTTAAATGTATTTGTATTGCATTGAATAATGTTACAATAATTTCAATATTTAATTTTAATGTATGATACCAATATTAATTTTCAAAAAAATTCAGAAAGTAAATGTGTTCATATAGGTAAAAAATATTAGGAAATTAACCAGACATTTAAATGGTAGATATAACAGGTCTACTTGGTATAACAAATTGTTAATTACTTTGTCATTTCACTAGTAGCTGCTACTGGTATTTTTGCCATATAAATAAGTTATTTAACCCATTTTTTAACTAATTGCTTTAACTGGCAAGTTTGACAGACATTTTCAGTTATTTAACTCAATATTTAACTGATTGGAATAACAGGCATATAAAATGTGTAAGCGATATGACTATGCAATTTAAACTTCTGAAAAAGTATGTGGAAGAAAAGGATACAAAATACACGTACACAAATATTTTGGTAAGATTTTTCACACGGCCCTTAAGAGACTGATAGAAAATACTGACCGAAACTTTCGTATTGTTTCTCTTAATATAACCAGTAATATAGCCGGTTGAGTTCTTGCGGGGTAATGATTCAATAATAAACAACAAACATAGCATTACTGATGAATTCAAATAGTGCATTTCCTACTGCAGTGCAGTTTTATTACTACTAAACGTAAAACATCAAGAAAATGCAACCGTTGTCCGAATTGTTTTCAGCTTTGAACCGTGAACATCCCTGCAAGAACACAACCGGCTATATTAACGGTTATATAAAGAGAAGCAATACGGAAGTTTCGGTCAGTACCCTGCAAGAACACAACCGGTTATATTACTGGTTATATAAAGAAAAGCAATGCGGAAGTTTCGGTCAGTATTTTCTATCAGTTTCTTAAGGGCCATGTGAAAAATCTTACCAAAACATTTGTGTACGTGTGATTTTGTATCCTTTTCTTGCACATACTTTTTCAGAAGTTTAAATTGCATAGTCATCTCGCTCACACATTTTATATGCCAGTTATTCCAATCAGTTATATAATAAGTTAAATAACTGAAAATATCTGTCAAACTTGCCAGTTAAAGCAATTAGTTAAATAGTGGGTTAAATAACTTATTTATATGGCAGAAATACCAGTCGCAGCTACCAGTGAAATGACTAAGTAATTAACTATTTGCTATGCCAAGTACACCAGTTATACCTACCATTTAACTGACTGGTTAATTCCCTATTATTTTTTAACTATATGAACACATTTATTTTTTGAATTTTTATTGAAAATTGCATATTGAAATTTGCTGCGTAGCTCCATTAACAAATCCACTTGGAAACACTGTGTGTAATAGCAGCAA
The DNA here is from genome assembly GCA_963920525.1 of Dichetophora obliterata. Lineage (NCBI taxonomy): Eukaryota > Metazoa > Arthropoda > Insecta > Diptera > Sciomyzidae > Dichetophora > Dichetophora obliterata. The sequence continues at coordinate 140,385,582 of OY986435.1, forward strand.
AAGTATTCGTGATAAGCATGCTAGGAGCTCCTGCTTGTTGGGCGAGAACTATCGTATTGGCTATGGCCACGGTGGTCAGACACTTGTTGGCGAAGTATTTTGTTGCACCAAAGTTTGCTGCTGAATGCCAAAGTTAGCAGAACGAAAAGCAAGGTCGTAATATTTCCATTTTATTGAGCCGTAGAGGTGACTGCTGGTGTAGCTTGAGCCTGCGGTTGTGGAGCTGCAGTCAATGGTATTCCAGTAGTACTCGGAGCAGCAGCCATCACCTGCACTTGACGACCACCAGCTTCGTCTATTTCATTAGAAAAGTGTTAAAATATAATTGTTTTAACATTATACAATATTTTATTTAATATATTTCACAATTAAAAGTACTTACGTGCTGTTGCATGATACAAATCGTTCGTTTGAAAATTTTCTAAATTGTGTGTACATCAAATTTATTTTTCTCATAAGAAAGAACAAGACAAAACAAGTATAACACAACGAAAATCATTTGTCTCTGTCTACCACACCAATAAGAGAAAACAGGGATGTACAACTAAATTGCTGCCTGTTAAATAATAGGTTTAATAACTAATAGTATTTTGTACCGCCATTTTAATAACAAAATACCATGCATTTGTGTTAGTGAATACAAAATTTTTTTGTGAATGTGTTAAAGTTTCGGTTAGGAGTGTCTTGCAGGGTATTTTCTATCAGTCTTTTTTTCGCCTTTTGTTCTCTCTTTTATTTTTTTATTTTTGTTTTATTTAAACACATAGTTTTCTGTTCGATAATGGCGGAAGCAAAGTTTACTACGGTTTTGCTACCATTTCGTGCAGGCAATGTTCCTTTATGCAATCGATTCAATAAAACGGCTACCCTCTATAGGTTATTTAGAAGCGGTTTTATTTGCATTTTAAATGGATAAGTTGAATTCTGATCTTCTGGGGTTAAAATTAATTAGATTGGCCAATATATATGCAGGAAATACATCCACATGTAGTGTGGGCCCTAAAGTAAAAAATTCTAACACACTATTAACATTGTTATCTCTAAGGCCCAACTTTTCAGTACGAGCTGAAACTATATTCAAATTAAGCTGAGGTTAACTCACCACAATTGGACGTTAAAACTCAGTTTAGGCAAAAAAAAAAAACATTATATGACAATTTAAGTCAATTTAACTTCAAAGAAAGCTAAAATAGCTAGTAAAATCGAGTTTATATGTCCAATTTTGGTGAGTTAACCTCAGTTTAATTCAACAAGAGCTTAAGCTCGCACTAAAAAATTGGCCCTAATTGTGTTAAACTAAAAAATTAATGCTTATAACACATATGCAGATATGTACAAATTTTATGTAATGCGCTTTCACATAATTTTTAGTAATAATTCAATAATAAACAACAAACATAGAATTAATCATTATTTAAATAGTACATTTCCATACTATTGCACTACTATTGCAGTGCACTTTTATTACTACTAAACGTAAAACATCAAGAAAATGCAACCGTTGTCCAAATTGTTTTCAGCTTTGGACCGTGAACATATTTTGTCGATTGCTTGGAAATTTTTAGATGACAGAGACGCTCTCTCAATTTTCAGTTTTTTTTTTACCCGCGAAAACAACAAATTTATGAGTGTCCGCTAAATCTGGCATGCGCCTATATGACGCAAATTTCAAAGAGTCTCTTGGATAGCTTTTTATGCATTGAGGCTGTTCAGACTTGCCTCAAATGAGGCGACTCACTTGCCTCATTTTGACGTCTACAGGCAAAGAGAAAAGCGGGAAGGTGACATGCTACGTGGGGCAAGAATTTTAAACATTTTAAAAATTTTGCGACTCATTTTGACGTACGTCAGAATGAGGTTTGTTTTGTTAAAATTTTTGCTCTTTTTAGTGTGTTCTGGCGCGAATTAATTTTGTGTATTCATTGTTGTTCGCAAATTAATATTCTTTAAAATGTGAAAACTTGAGCATTTAATAATTTAAAAGAAAAATAACGAAAAAAAAAACAATAAATGCCAAAATGATGCAGCCTCAAAGTGAGGCAAGAGTTTGTGTGTGAACACCTGATAGCTAACTTATGTCAAAATGAGGCAAGTAAGTCGCCTCATTTGAGGCAAGTCTGAACAGCCTCATTCATGCATGGCGAATAATAAGGTAGGTTAAGTAGCTTTGACAAGACCTATTGTTAATGTCAAAGTGTGTTTTAGAGTTGCCAGTTGTCTTTAATAATGTTATTTCTGGGATAAACACATGGAAAAGGAATTTTATGAAGGGTAAATAATATTAAATGGGGATATATGTATCTTTTATGAAATAAATAAGCTTTGAAGTAGATTTATAGCATAACCTTGACTAATTTATTATTGCATAAAATTTTTTGTTTGGTTTGTTGAATTTTTAATTTTTTATTCATGAATTTGATTTCACTTGCATCCTGTATCTAATAAAGAATTTCTTTATATCGTTTGCTAATGCAATGGACGAATATAAATCTACATGTTTTTTAAAATTGAGACTGTGCTCAATTTTAAAACCATTAAACTTACTTGCACTGACGACACTGCATTCGGCATCAAACGTGGTGGCTTGCAGCACGAATTACGTGGAGAGTTGATGAAATCGGTGTCTAAAAAATTTTTTTCACAAACTTTTCCTGTAAATTCCTAGTCTTAGCCACAAGACTCCACCCACTTTCACCTCTTCGCATCATCACTTTGAACATTAAAAAACTTAAATTTTCTTTATTCCACGTTGTCCGACAAATTTCACCACTTATTTTAACATAATTTAAAAGTTATTAAAATAGATGTAACTTCACACAAATTCCTTTATAGAAAACCACAAATACACGCTTATATAACCAAGAATAAATTTGAAGTGGAAGACTCTAGCTGGATTATAACATACAAAAATATTACGCAGAATAAGTACGCTTTAAGCTTGCCTAAAACAACAAACGTGTACTTTCCCGTTTTTAAGTATTTTTAGTAAAGGATTTCATCAGAAACGCTTAGACAAAGTATGGATTTTTCATTGGATTTTAATTTGTGATATGGCAGCACTATATTTTATGATTTTGACATTAACGATAGGTCTTGTCAAAGCTACTTACCCTACCTCATTATTCTGCAATGCATTCAGGCAGATGTCTTCTAAAGACCATGATAGAGTTAACAGGTAGTATTAATCGCTACCTTTACTCTTTACTTTGTGCATATAGTGTCAAATAAAAGTATTGCAATTACACCAAGATGTAAAAGGGGATTTTTTGGTCTTTACTTTTTGGGGTATGAAAAATCGGCCAAAAAATTGAAAAATCGATCGGATATACGTGAATTATCGATTAGGCGGAACAAACTTGAAAGACAATTTGAATTGCTTACAAAAAAGGTTAATGTTGTAATAAAGGTTAATGCCAAGTTAATTCAACATTTTCCAGAATTTAGCCGTAAATTTTTAGTTTCAATAATTCTTAAATGTAGTAAGGAACAAAGAAAGTGAAAAGAACCATTCCTGAACCCGGATTCGAACTGGGGACCTCTGAGTTGATAGTCTAGCGCACTCTTCACTATTCTACAAAGGCCGACTTGCTTTGTTCTTCGTTTTTACACGGAATCAATCAATTGCAAGTAAAGCGCGAAGCAAGTTTAAAGTGAAGTGGGAAATGATTGGTAATTAATTTTAAGTGCTGCTTAAACCAGCTGTTTTTATTAATTGTTGCTTAAATACCCAAGAAGTCAAATATCTTCTTTTCTTAAATTTTTACATTATTTTAAGGAAAAGTAAGAAAACTTTATTTCGAAAGGTCAATTTTTGAAATGCCCCGAAAAAACTCCTATGAGGCTGTTCAGACTTGCCTCAAATGAGGCGACTCACTTGCCACATTTTGACGTCTACAGGCAAAAGGAAAAGCGGGAAGGTGCCATGTTACGTGAGGCAAGAATTTTAAAAATTTTAAAAATTTTGCGACTCCTTTTGACGCACGTAAGAGTGAAGTTTGTTATGTTGAAATTTTTGCTCTTTTCAGTTTGTTCTGGCGCGAACTAATTTTGTTTATTCATTGTTGTTTTCAAATTAATATTCTTTAGGTAGTGAAAACTTGAGCATTTAATAATATAAAAGAAAACAAACGAAGAAAAAACCAATAAACGCCAAAATGATGCAGCCTCAAAGTGAAGCAATAGTTTGTGTGTGAACACCTTATAGCTAACTTATGTCAAAATGAGGCAAGTAAGTCGCCTCATTTGAGGCAAGTGTGAACAGCCTCTATGAAACATTTAATCTCCCTAAAAAAACCCTAAAGATTCATTGCCCCTAAAATCCCTCAACACAGTTAAAAAACCTCTCAACCTGGGGAAAAATCCTCCTAACCTGGCAACAGTGCTGGTAATTCTATCACGATAAAGACCTTGCATCAGCGGCGTTAGGAACAAAATAGTAGCCAGCCGAGAGACCCGGCGAGTAGCAAACTCTGAAGTACAAAAACTGAGTGTTTAATCGCTTGCTTGTGTGTACATTTTTTTGGCTACTAAATATATGTTACGCTAGGATTTTGTTCTCGTTTTGGCAGCATTTCGTTGATCGTTGAAAGAATTCATATTTTTGCAATTTCATCTATATCAATCAAGGGCGGTTTAGATAAATCACTGTAACTTTTTTATTTCTGATCGGATTCAGATGATTCAAAGAAAAAAATTTTAGAAAATTTTACAAACTGCCAAATGTTATCAACACTGTTTTCAACAAAAATGAATTCAATGAAGTTTTTACTTGGGCATTTCACAGTTCATGCTTATAAGGGTTTAATGTGCTAATTCTGAGATGGGTTATTTTGCCTTTTAATTTTTGTTTTTGGTTTTCATGTAAATACAAGTTAAACTGGTGTGTTAAATGTTGCCACTTTTGTACATGCCCTATGGCATGCTTTTGTAGAGTGTTGACGAAAAAGAGTTGGCTGGTAAGTTATTTTGATGAAGTTTTCAATAAAACTCAATAATAAATTGAATTGTTTAACTTTTAATAGAATCCAAAACATCTGAGTTGCATATTAAAGATTGCAGGGCTGTTTTGAAATTAAAAATTAATACTTTTTACTTCCGCTGTGCTCACAGTTGCCAAAAATTAATACATTAAAATATTAGTATATTAAAACATTGACATGAACTGTGAATTGCCCAACTGTTTTAATCAGATTTAAAACAATAATCCTAATCTGCTGAGCAGGGTCAAGTCCGCTCATACCTTTAAATTGTATTTTTTTGAAGAAAATACCATACATTTTGTTTTCTTGTTTTATTTGCTTGCAATTATGTTGTGATTCGGCTAATATGTACTAAAGAAAAAATATTTGGTTTTTTGGTTCTTTTTTAAAGCAAAATCTAGTGTCATCATTTATTTGCATCTTGTGGCAACACCGCCTGTTTACTTTATACTTTGTCTGACATTTGTCCTAAGTTCTTATTATCATTCATTCTTTTACTTATGTTCATTCTTTTACTTATGGTCATTCTAATTTACATTTATCTTTATTCTTTGCTGATATACGAAAAGTCAGTCGTTAATTTGAAATTGAACAATAAAGTCATCTTGACATCTGTCTAGTAGCGACAGATTTCAGAAGTGGGATAATGGAGTTAAATCGTTATACTGTTGCTCAATTAAAGGAAATATTGCAGAAACTTGAGTTGAGGACCAGTGGCTCGAAAGCCGAATTGATGAACAGAATCCAGGAGGTGGATGCAGATTTAGTTATGCCAATTTTTGACTCGCTCGTGTCATTGAGTGCATGTGGAGCAAAAGATAATGATCAAAATCAGCAAGACAATGGAGAACCAATGAGGGATGACGTACAAGTTAGGACGCAGCTCGAGTTGCAAGTTAATGCACTATGTGAAGCAGCAGTGAAGAATGCTAACTGCACAGCTGCAGACTCTACGTCCAATGGGTCCGAACGTTCCAGAACCATGGACGGCTTGCAGCCTTCACAACGCATCAGTGGATGCGACACATATTTCGTCACAGCCCGCAGTCACGCAGGCACCAATAGCAAGTTCGTCACAAGCAACATTTAATAGTCAACCAACGACGCAGGCGTCACCAACTTCGTATTCGTTTTCATCGCAACGGAATTTTCCACTTGTTTTGCAGTCGTATGCATGTGCGCTGCCGACTTCGCAGCCGCCGCTTTCATCGTATGCTATGGGGCATGTCACACTTGCTCGGACACGAACAAATTTGTTGTTGTTTTCGCAGTTAAAATAAGAAACTGAAAATTGAGAGAGCTTCTTTTACCCGTGAAAACAACAATAAATTTGTCCGTGTCCGCTATTTGTGCCATGCACCTATGTCACAATCGTTGTCACCACACCAGAGAACTGCAATGAGTATCCGATAGAATTCGGATACTCAAATCATACCCGAGTGTCGTGCTGTTCTCAACTCTATCTATACTTAAAAAAATATGTAAAATACTTATAGGCATTCGGCTCATTAGCATTTTTTCGGGTATAAGTACATTCTCATATCCGAGAGCGGCATGATCCGATCCACTTTGAGCCGTTTTCAATGAGTGCGTTGAGTCAGTTTATTACAAAGGCGCTCGATCCGAATGTATTTAGAGTGTATTCTGAGTACTGCTCCTTCTCTGCCAACGTCTCTAGCGCTAATTAGTTTTTTTTGCGTATGCACTTTTTGTAAGTACTTGTCTGCAGGCCATGTGAGCTCTCTTTTTTTGTTTGTTTTTTCTCGAAAACTCGTTCTTGGTATTTTATTGTTGCACTCTATGGAGGAAAAAACAATAACAACGCTTGTGATTTTGGTTTGTTAGACATAAACAAAAATAAAACAAAATCAAAATGGCGTACAGTGGTTAAAAGTTGGAAATAAATACCAAAACTGATGATCTCTTTTTGTGATTTTTTTTTTTCTTTGCGTTGTTTAAGAATATTCTAACTCGCATGATTCCAAAATATTTATCAGAAATATATGTATGTAGGTTTTCTGTGTAGACGTCTTAAAATACGATTGATGTAAAAATGTTGAAAAAATTTCGTAAAATATTGATATTTTTCAAGAGTTATTACAGACAATTGAAAAAGCATTATTGAAAAAGTTTTTTGCATTCTTGAAATATTTTTTTTTATTTTTGCAATAAATTTCTTATGTAAAGTTGATATGACAAAAAAACGTAAATTTATTTTTTTGCAGAAAATATTTTTAGAATTCAAAAACATAATGATCTTCGGATGTCGACGATATATTAAATAAAGAAATGCTTTTGTTGGACTTTAAGTTGAGCGATTAAAAAAAAAACTGACAGAGTTTGGGAACATTTGGACAACATTTGGTAAATGTGTTTCGAAAAAAATATAGATATGTTTAGTCTCAAGGTTTATTGCTATAGTCATTTTCTTTAGTATGCTTTTAGGCATTTTTTATTTAACGATCACAATCACGATCTTACGAAAGTGCGGCATAGTAATATATAAGTATATTTTTTTATTTAAAATCCTTAAATTTTTAATGTAAATAGTGAAAGCATTTACCTACTAAATACGATAAATGGTTTAAAATGTTATAATTCTTCTTTTGAAATACTGGAATATATTTACAGAGTAATTACGTATTCTACAGTGTGTTTCTCAGTCTAGTAATTTTCCATGTTAATATATATTAAATATTTTTTTAAATAATTACAATTAAATTGAATTAGTAAAACAGTAATGTGATATGTATAAAGTTAAATTAATTCAAATTATCTTATAGCACACTATGAAACATTTTAATTAATTTCGCAATAAAATGCTTTCGAAACTATTCAAACATTTAAATTCCCTTGTCAAGAAATGTTCTAAAAACATCTTCAATTAGCTGAAAGTGATATATATATTCCTTGATTCTAAACAACAGAATTAGAATACGTACACGGAGAAAATTAATTTGCTTGAATCAATTTGTATTTAGGAAAAAGAAAAATTTTGATTAAATTCAAGCAAAATTTCGCTAAGTTACTATAAACTGAAAATCAAATTTTTACTTAATTCAAGCAAATATTTGCTAAGTTATTATAAATTGGAATAGCACATTTTGATTAGTTTTTGCTGAAATTTTGCATAATTTTGAAGTGGCTGAGAATCAAGCGCAAGTTTTGCTTAACCACAATACTAATTTAGCAAACAGTTTTCTCCGTGTATGCAAGCCATGTTTTTATGCTACACAACCTGTGCTCACTTTATCACAATGCTAAAAAGTATGCTATTATCTTTTTTAACTGTTGATAGTATTACATTTACAACCAGCGCCAATTTGTGGCAAAAAGCATGAGGTTCACTCCTTTTTTTTGGAATTAAAACGAAACGATAAGCTTTTTTTTGATGATTTTTTTCTGTTTTAATAAAAAGCAAACAAATAATATCTTGGAATACTATAAACCACTATTTTAAACAGTTAAGATGCTGCGCTTCATTGAAGTTGGAATACGGAAAAACACGTGAAGTGGAAAATTTCATATGGGAGGTGGGCGTGGCAAAAAAAGACTTTTTTATGATAGACATATATTGAAGATTTCTGACAAAATGGTTCTTGTATTGGTTCAAGAGAAAAAATATATGGTGTTTTAAATATTTGTGTTGTATGGAAGGTAGGCGTGATTTAGGGCGGATTTAAAAATATTTTTGTGTGTATTCTAATAAAGCAAATTCCAAATAATACACAAAATTTAATTGGTTTACGATGAGTCCTCCTATTTATTGACAACTTTTGTATGGGGCTCAACCACTGTGCGGCGCACGTGTCTGTTTGCTTCTTGTGCATAAGCACGTGCAATAGAAGTTAAATTTAAATTATGCGCATGTGATTTGGCAACTTAAGGTTACAGAAAAATAAAAATAAAATACCTTGCAAATTTAGTAATAATTGCTGATTGCAGGAAATGAATGACACGATACTATCGAAACTGCGTATTATTTTTAAGCCTCAACAACGTTACCTCATGCGCAGCTTTCACTGTGTAAGATAAAAACAAAAAGCAACACTAGACAAACACATCTGTTATTCAGCATTTAGATATGCTTAGAAGAAAATAGCACAAAACAAATACAAAAAACTCGCTCACTATTTACTGCTGCGCTCTACTGCGCTCTCTTTCATATTTGTGGCAGATGAGCCGAGTGATTCGGCTACTTGTGTCGATTATGAGTATTTCGGCAAGTAGGATAAGTATCAGCAAGACGACAATAACCATAAGTATTTATGAACCGAAAAAACCCGATCTTTCCCGATCCGACTCATGACTTAGGATACTCATATTTATTTGAGCCGCCGCATTCTAGCTTCGTAGAAGAGAATATGAGTCGAGTTGCGTGCGCTTAGGGTGAGTAGGTTTTTGTACTTATTTTTTTCGGATATACTCAGAGTCGCAAAAAAGCTATCCGTTGCAGATCTCTGCACCACACAACGCCCACATGCAGCGCAGCATCAAAATTCTGTATCATATATGAATCAGAGTATGCCGTCGACACAGCCAACAATACAAGCAACGGATGACAGACGTACAAATATAGCTAGAAGTAAATACAGTCGCTCTCATTAATAAGTAAACCCGGGTCTATCACCAATCGAAAATGTATGGGATTGGTTAAAAACTCGTATAAGTGAGAGAGGTCCACGAAACTTGGCTGAATTGAAGGAGATAATTTTTGAAATTTGGCTAACTTTTTCTCCAGAACTATGCCGAAAGTACCTTCCTTACCAACGCGATTGGCAAGAATGTCACTAAGTAAAGGTGGCCATTGCGGGCATTAACTCGAGCGTTTGTTATTTATGACTAATGCCATTTTCTCATATATTGTTAATACCATTAAAAGCTACTACAAAAGTTTTTTAAATTTAAAGTTAAGTTGCCCTTTTTATTGCTAAAAAATTGTGTTCTTGAAAATATATATTTTTTTTGTTTCTAAAAATAATACATGAAAAATATTGGTTTGAATTAAAACAGTTTGTTTACTTATTTATGACAGCCACTGTACATACATACACCAAGTGAAGTAGCAGCAATTTTGCCTGAATTCAACCCTATTGACAGCACATATTCATCAATGCAGTTCATTGAGAGAGTTGAACAGTTAAGAACAATATATCATTGGGAAGATACGTTCGTGATTTTTGCTGTTCTCAGTACGCTGAGAGGAGTCGCAAAGAAATGGGCTGATGTTCAACCAGCATTCCGGGAATGGAACGAATTTGTTGTAGCATTTTTGATAGACTTTCCATATGTAAGAAACTCTGCAGATTGTCATATTTATTTATTTATTTATTTATTTAACATCTACCGGGTTGGACCTTACAGATTACATATTAGACTTATCCTAGTGTTACATACACTAGTCAGAAAAAGTTTGCGTACAGAGATTTAAGTAATCAAATTTAACCTAAAAAGGCACCAAAAGAAAAATGTAGGAACAAAAATATCTTTTTACTTTATTTATTGTACTTCAGTGTTTAATTAAGTTAATAATTTAGAATATAATAGTTAACCAAAACAAATTTCTTAAACAAAAACAAAGTTTTAAGTTGAATTCATATCAGAAAAAGTCTGCGTACAAAACAAAAATTTTTTTTAAAAAATTCATAAAAGAATATAATTAAACAGTTTAATAACGTGTTGGGTATCCTTTACGCTTAAGAACCTCCTGCAATCGTTTCGGCATGGATTGCACAAGCTTAGCTGTTTCATCTCTGGTGATGTTGTTCCACTCCTGTTGCAGAACTTCCTTTAGCATATTCTTGGAGGTGATGTTGTGCTGGCGAATTTTACGGGTCCCACAGGTGCTCAATTGGATTGAGGTCTGGGGACTGGGGTGGAGTTTTTAACTGCTTTGGAGCATTATAGAGCAACCAAAGCTTAACAATTTCAGCAGTGTGCTTTGGGTCGTTGTCCTGCTGGAAGTAAAAAACATTTTCCAAACCCAGTTTCTCGGCGCTCTGCTTTAAATTTGTCTTTAGAATGTCCAAATACATCCACTTATCCATAGTTGACTCTATGAATTGCAATTGGCCTACACCATTTTCAGCCATGCACCCCCAAACCATTATTCCGCCGCCACCATGCTTAACTGTGGCCGCTAGGTTCTCCTTGTTGAGAGCAGTACATGATTTTCTCCAGACTAGCTTACGTCCCTTGATGCCGAAAATGCAGAATTTGCTCTCGTCCGAAAAAATCACCTGTTTCCAGAACTGTGGTGGCTTGTTTAAATGCTCATTGGCAAATGCGATCCGTTTTTGACGATTAACAACGGAAATAAACGGCTTCTTACGCGCAACACGGCTACGATAACCATTCTTTTTTAAAATCTTGCACACGGTATCGCTGCATATGGTTTTTTGGAATCTTTCCTTAATGTCCTCCGCAATTTTCGATGCTGTTATTTTTGGATTTTGGCGTACGCTTTGAATAATGTGACGTTTTTCCCGAATTGTCAACTTAGAGGGGCGCCCAGTACGCGGCTTTGGTGCGAATCCACCAGTCGATTGAAAACTTTTAACAACTCTTTGAATTGATGAATGTGTTCTTCCCACTGTTTGTCCAATATCGCGGTATGTTTTCCCCTCTTTCCACAATTTCACAATGATTTTCCTCTCACCTGTGCTTATTTCTTTTCTTTTTGAACTCATTGTTTAAAACTTTCGCAAACTTTTTTTTAAAAGAACTAAAAATTAGCAAAACGTTACAATAAAATCAAAACGATTTATTAACACACTTTGTAGAGCGAAAGCATTGACGTCAAGCTTTGGGAATCCCCGTTTTCAAATCTGTACGCAAACTTTTTCTGCCCTATGGAAGCGACTTTTGACAGATAATTATCGATAATAAAGGAGTTGCCAGATTGATAGTTTGCAAACTATTCATAAAATGTTAATAACTATTTATATAAGAAAATGACTATAAAAATAAATACGTTTGTAAGTAAAATAATGAAATTGTGTTTATGTAAAGAAAAATTTTTCTTTGTACGCAGACTTTTTCTGACTAGTGTATTTATTATTGTTACATATTATTATTTCATACAAATTTATTATTGGATGTAATTAACAAAAATTAAAAATGAAAAGGAACGTTACAGGGTATCAATAATGTCTAACAGCTGTTTTTTGAAAATATTGCGCTCAGTAGAGAAATCTAATTGATTTGCTACGGTGTTACAGTATGATAAGCATCTAGAGATAGTTCCATTTAGCCCATAATTTGTTCTGTGATATACTGTATGAAATAAGTTAAAACTTCTTAGTGTGCGACTAGGTACATTAAATGGAATGACCGCTAACAATTCAGATGAATTTATTTTGCCATCAACTATATCCTTTATGAAAAGAACATTAGATACAACTCGCCTCTGCGATAGGTTTTGTAGACCCAGTAACCGACAACGTGCCCCATACGCTGACATGTTTTCCCAAGAGTAAAGACGGCGTAAGGCAAATCTTGTAAAATGCTTCTGAATTTTTTCAATTCTAGCACTAGTGCGTTCGTAGAAAGGGTCCCAAATGACACTTGCGTACTCCAGGAGTGATCTCACCAGGCTAACAAAAATTGCTTTAGGTGTGTGCGGATCCAGGAATTCTTTGGAGTTCCTTTTAAGGAAACCTAACTGAGAGTTGGCTTATATTCGTAAGATGAATACTAAAATAAGTAAAGGGGAGAAACTTATTGAATTTTATTATAAAATGTTGGCAGTAGGCCGCAGGGAGCAATGAAATTTGAAAAGTGCGCTGATTTGTTACAATCATTAATAAATCTGTCTACGAATTATGAGAATAGATATAGCAGATTACATGAAGTAAATCAAAAAAATTTTCAGCAGGTATCAAATGTTTCAGTTGAGGCGAAAAAGAGTTCATCCGATTTAATTTGTTTTAATTTCAGGGAAAAGGGGCACATTATGAGAAACTGCACAACCGAAGAGGAAACACGAAGTAAAACAAAGTGATTGTGTATTTCAAGTAGCTAGCGACGAGTGTGAAGAAAGTGTAGAAACTGAATCGGTAGTTAATAAGATTGAAAATAAAAGTATTTGCAAGGAACTATGTAAGCAAATAACGATTTTGGGTGCGTGTAAAAAATTGAGTGTAAAGCGCTCATCGATTCGGGTAGTAGCAGATCTTTGGTGAAGCAGTCAATTGCAACAAAGTGTAGCTTATGTGTCATTTCATGTAAAGAAAAGTTAATTGGTTTTGCTGGCGGTGAAATTATTTGCAACGCAAAAGTTTTAGTTCCTATAAGATTGATGAAATTGTACGTGTTGTTGAATTATTGATTGTCAACGGCTGTGTGATGGTACATGACGCACTTGTTGGAATTGATGTGCTCTCAAAAGGAAAAGTAGTCATTGAGGGTGGCATATGCAAGGTAATGGCGATTTGCAGCCGTGATTTGGACATAGGCAGTGAGCTAAGAAGTGATATCAAGGTGTAGTGTACTTAGACAATCATCTCCTAAAAACATAAAGACCACCAGTTAGAACAACTGGTTAACACATGACAATAATTAAACCCAAATAAATTACACACTCACTTTCATATTTCAAACATGCTGAACAGCAAAGTAAACAACTTACCTTGAACTCATAACTGCACTCTATAACTAACGGCAAAACAAACGCATCATGTTACACCAACAGAAGTGTGACTGACGCTTCGTAGCAGCATAGCTGACGATGACGACAGACTGACCCTTCGTAGCAGCGTAGCGGACGATGGTGACAGACTGACCAAGCGTCAGCATTATTCTACACATCTCTTTCAGTTCTACACGCCTTAAGCAATTTTAAACATAAATAGAACAGGACAAAACTGCCTATGCAACCCAAATCAATATGACTAATTGTTAACCAATCCAATTATAGATTTTTGTATTATAGGAGGAGACTTGGAAATTGTGTCAAAATAATTGTAAATTAGTTTTAAGAAAATACTGGTTTTTTTAGTATTTAAGAATTTAAATTTGAAAATAAAGACAGAGATTTTCTGACATTGAATGAGCTCACAAGCTTAAACCAATCTCTTTTAAATCTTCTCATAAGCGCGGCTTTTAGCCATAATATCTGAGCGTTGGTGCGCTCCAAAAACACCAAACACTCATCACGAACAGTTCGTGATTAGTGCAAACATAGGACCCTATACGTCTAACACCACATGGCGATCCTGCCCGATTCGATCCTGCAACTACTAAAATATATCCTGTAACCAATCCTCCAACCTTTTCTGGACTTACTTTACCATTCAATTTTTAAATTATATTATACGTTTTCAATGTCAACACAAGACGCAATAAACCTAATTTTCGCAAAATGGGAAAAGTTCTTAATCCCTACTGACAAAAACGAAGTCGAAGAATACCAGCCTGAACAATTAACTGCAGAGTATCCAAAATACGTCCCAACTAGTTTGAACAACGCCGGTCCAAAACGGATTACTATAGAAGAATATAAAAAAAGGACACAAAAGCATAAACCAGAAAAAGAACAACCTAAAGAAAAAATACGGCGACCAAGAGCTGGCAAAGCGGTAAAAGCAAGGAAACGTGCGGCAGAGCTACACCGAATAATAAGGATAACTGCTGATCCAAAGGAAAAAAAGGCGCTGATAGAAAAACTTCAAATAGAAAAGCAGGTTTATGCAAAGAAGAACAAATAAAATGTAATTTTGTTAAATTAATGTACTTTTTTTATTCCAAATTATTTTAATTGAATTGAATGTTACCAAATATAACTTATATATTTAAATACCTAGCCATGTTAAATAACGAAAATAGAGAACAGATAACGATAAATGAGAATATCGACAACAATATTGGGTCCATAGTCACAAAAAAATCAAATATATAATATGACATGGACAGTAATAATAACTATAGCAATAATCTCTTTAATAGCTTACATTATGTATAAAATTAATCAATATTACAAAAAATACGTAAGGAAACATATTAACCGAGTCAATGTTTAATATTATTTAAAAATTTAATAACTGTTTCAAAATTATAATGACGAAAACTGTAACACTTTGTAAATATCAAGGATGCTATGGTCCACTATTTAAAAAACATTGCATAGCATGCAATAAAAAATAATTGATATAGGAAAAATTTTCTATTTTCAATACAAAGGAAACCCTTGGCATCAAGAATGTTTCAAATGTAATAAATGTAAGATTAGACTAAGTAGATTCGATTTTATCGAGCAAAACTCAATATTATTTTGTAGATATTGTATTTAAGACCCACTTATAACAACAAAACTATGTAAAAGAAAAAAAAAATACATATATATATATTTATAATTTAATGGAAGAGCTACATGAAATTTTTAACGAAGTACAAAAAATAAATCTGAACATAAAAAAATCTTCAAACAGAAAATATACAAAACAAACAATTGATTTAAAAAGTAATTACTTAAATAGATACAAATCGCACTTCAATAAAACTGCTGAAGAAATAAACACGTTAGAAGCATATGAATTGAGCGAACAATTCCTTATTCTATTAAAAGAAACACAAAATCTTTTATTAAATCATACGGTAGATAAACAAAAAGAACCCAAAATGTCTGAACTCAATCTTGAACTAATTTTGAAAACAATACCAGTTTTCACTGGAAATCATAAAGACCTGGATGTATTTTTAGCAATCGTAGAAATAATAAACGATACTCACACAGCAGAACGACAAAAACAGTTAATAAATATTGTAATAAATGTAAAGCTATCCTCGAACGTAAAAACAACTTTAGGACACACATCAACCATAGACACTTTTGCAAAACTTAAAACAATTCTTACAAATACTTTCAAAAGTAACTTAACAACCGCACAAATTCACACACAACTTGCTACACTGACACAACGAAACGGTACAGTGACAAATTTCAAAGACAAACTACTTAACCTAACTTCTGAACTAAACAACCTACAAATCAAAGAACTCACACCTGAAACTAACAATCAACAAAGAGATTTAATCATGAAAATGAATGAATCCTATGCATTGACAATTTTTAAAAATGGTTTAAGCGACGATATAAAAAATACTATATATGCATCTCAACCAAAATCACTAATCGAAGCGATAAATTTAGCTTTAGAACTAGAGAAAAATATTAAGACGAACAACCAACTATTGTATTTTAGATCAAACAACAATTCATACAACAGACAACAGTACATAAACACAAACAATTCATTTAGAAGACAGCATAACAACAGAAACAACTACAACACTTTACAACAACATAACAGAATCAATAATACATTTATGCAACGACCACATAACAACACCACATACAGACAAAACCAAAATAATAGAAATCAGAGCTACAATAACAGTCGAAACAATTTCAGAAATAATAACCAACGAAATAATAACCAGAATACGCAAAGACGCAATTTCAACAATAGCGCCACAAACAGAAATTCTAACAATAGAAACTATAATAACAGATTGTATGTTTTTAACAATGAAGACCAGGGAAACGACGATCGCTCGGAGATCACGATAGAAGATCATCCGGGACAGCGAAACTAAACATATACAACATATCGGATAACACTACTAATTACATAATTCTAAAATGTAATAATATAAACAAGCATTTAAAGTTCCTAATTGACACAGGAGCGGATATCTCAATCTGCAAAGTTGAAAACATAAATAATGACACAGAACTAATGAAGGAAAGGCAATGCAAATTAACAGGCATTACGGACGATGGAATCCTTACACTAGGAACAGTGAAATTAGATCTTGACTTCCAACACAGTATAGTATCCCATATATTTCATGCCGTAAACAATAATTTTCCAATAGGAACAGACGGCATAATAGGCAGAGATTTTTTCTCAAAATACATGTGCAAAATAGACTACGAAACACAAACAAAGACTACAGTACTAGACAATACCGACGTCATTATAAATTTACACATCAACAGACATGCATACGACGTCATAAGAATACCACCAAGGACAGAAATAATACACCCCATTTTTCTAGACATAACAGAAGATAAAGTTATTTTAAACGAAGAGATCCAAAAAGGCATATTTATAGCAAACTCAATAATACCAGCAAAAGGTAAATGCCACATTAAATTATTGAACACGACTGATGTAGAAGTAAAAATAACTAAATTCTCTCCAAAAATGGAACCACTCTCAAACTACTTACAAGTGAAACAAAACAATAACAACAATGACAGACGGTTCAAAACATTACTTCAAGAATTAAACATAAACACAAATAATCCTCTAATAGAAATTTTTAGAAAATACCAAAACATTTTCCATTTAGAGAATGAACAACTAACAGTAAACAATTTTTATACTCAAACAGTATCCACGAATGATAATTCACCAACTTACATAAAGAACTACAGATTACCTCAAACTCATGATGAAGAAATACATAGACAGATAAAAGAATTGCTAGAAAACGATGTTATAGAAAACTCAGTCAGTCCTTACAACGCACAATTATTACTAGTACCAAAAAAATCCAGCGACGACAATAAAAAATGGCGATTAGTTGTCGATTTTAGAAAATTAAATGACAAATTAGTAAACGACAAATTTCCGCTTACTAGAATAGATGATGTATTAGACAAATTAGGACGAGCGAAATATTTCTCAACACTTGACATGACTAGTTCCTTCCACCAAATACCACTCGACAAAAATCAAGACCTCTGACAGCTTTTTCGACAAATGACGGTCACTACCAATTTAAAAGACTACCTTTTGGATTAAAAATATCCTCAAACAGTTTTCAACGCATGCTTACTTTAGCGTTGACAGGTTTAAGCTCAGAAGCATTCCTATATGTCGACGACATTATAATATTCGGATGCAGCTTACAGCATCACAATGACAATCTTATTAAAGTTTTTGACAGACTTTCAAAATATAATTTAAAACTGAATGCAAGAAAATGCAAATTTCTAAGACCGGAGGTAGTATATCTAGGACATTTGATAACACAAGAAGGTATCAAGACAGACCCCTCAAAATATGGCACAATTAAAAATTATCCTTTACCAAAAAACGCAGACGACGTTAGACGATTTGTAGCCTTTTGTAACTACTACAGACGATTTATAAAAGACTTCGCGACAATTGCACAATGTTTAAATAACCTATTGAAGAAAAGCCAACCATTCAAATGGACAGAACAATGTCAATATGCTTTTGAAACGCTTAAGCAAAAGTTAGTAGAACCTCCAATATTACAATATCCGGATTTTACAAAACCTTTTATTGTAACAACTGATGCTTCAAATTTTGCATTAGGAGCGATTCTATCACAGGGAGAAATTGGACATGACTTGCCCATATCTTACGCAAGCAAAACCTTGCAAAAGCATGATCTTAACAAGCCAATTATTGAAAAAGAATTACTTGCAATCCACTGGGGAATTAACTTTTTTAAACCTTACCTGTACGGAAGAAAATTCATTGTTGTGACAGACCATCGACCTTTAGTCTCATTATTCAGTCACAAGAATCCATCATCAAAAATGACAAGAATAAGACTAGATCTTTCAGATTATGATTTTGAAATCAAATTCAAACAAGGAAAAATCAACACCAACGCCGACGCGCTATCACGTATTCAATTAAATTCAGAAATTTTACCCTCAAAAGAGGACAAAACTCAAAATAAAGCATTGGTTATAACAAGGGGAACTAAAAAGAAGCTAGCAAATAAAAATGAACAAGAGAACTGCACATCTCAGAACGAGTCTGATCAACTTTTCATATGGGATTGCACATCTATTACTGACGTCAAAAATATAAAAAGATTAAAGTTCATTATAAGCGATAAGAACAATACACGTGTTGAAATTTTAGATGATATCGTACAAGTACGATGTGGTGACAATCCAACGAATCTAGATTCGACTTTGGAGAAACTATCATCTCTTATGAATAAAAATAATATAAAAGACCTAGCGCTAGAGGCAAATGATGCTACTTTTGAAATAATTGATAAAAACGTACTAAAAAGAAAATTTAATAAGCTGCAGCAGAAGAAAAAATTAAAGAACAATAAATCGCTTAACATATTAATATACGAACCCCCAAAAAATATAACAAGTAAAACCATCCAACATAAATTGATAAAAGAATTCCATGATTCACCCCAGGGAGGACATTTAGGAATTAGAAAAACAATACTAAAACTAAAACAGCGCTTTACATGGAAAAACATGCGGCAAATGGTAAAAAAGTATATAAACAGATGTGAAAAATGTGCTCGCAACAAACAGACGAGACATATAAAAGAAAAGATGACTATAACAGACACTCCGACAACTAGCTTTGAAACAGTTACAATAGACACTGTAGGACCACTCAGAATTTCAAACGGTTATCGATACATACTCACAATGCAATGTGATCTTAGTAAATTTGTCATTGCTCACCCAATCGAAACAAAAGACGCAAAGTCGAATGCAATAACACTGGTAGAACAATTAATTTTAAAATACGGTTGTTTCAAAATATTGAGATCAGACAAGGGTACAGAATTTACCAACGAACTCATGAGGAATATATGCAAATTGTTGAAGATAGAACAAGTTTTCTCAGCACCCTATCATCACGAAACAATAGGAGCCCTCGAGAGAAACCACAGGGTTCTCAACGAGTATCTTCTTTCTTTCTCAGACGATGGGGAATGGGATAAATGGATTCCGTACTATACATTTGCATATAACACAACTCCACATGTAGACACAGGTTACTCCCCTCATGAATTAATTTTTGGAAAATTACCGATCCTACCAAATGACATAATAAATGACAAAAGTAAAATATACAATATTGATGATTATGCTAACGAATTAAAAATTCGACTTAGATCTTCCATAAAGAAAGCTAGAGACATAATTAAATTAGTAAAACAAAACCGAAAAATTGATTTTGACAAAAATGTAAATATATCAAACTTCTCAGAAGGAGACCTAGTTTTAGTAAAATTAGAAACTAGAAACAAAAACCAAAGTCCATACCACCGTATAAAATTATTCGTAGAGAAGGAGTAAACTCCATATTAGAAATTAATAGCAAACCTAGAAAATTCCATAATAATATGTTAAAACGATTTTTTTTAAGCACTTAACTTAGCATAGAAAATAATAGTCTAAGTTATCTAATAAATTAAAATATTAAGGATGCATTAATCAAAGAAAACTAAAAATATGATACGCTAAAACATTAATATCAAAATAGACAATAAACTAATATCCTATATAATAAGTCACATATAATTATAATAATGTTTACAAAACAACACTTTTTCCAAACCTCCAACATCTTAAAAATTCACAAGTAAATTCTCGCTTAAGGGTAAGGGTGTAGTGTACTTAGACAATCATCTCCTAAAAACATAAAGACCACCAGTTAGAACAACTGGTTAACACATGACAAAAATTAAACCCAAATAAATTACACACTCACTTTCATATTTCAAACATGCTGAACAGCAAAGTAAACAACTTACCTTGAACTCATAACTGCACTCTATAACTAACGGCAAAACAAACGCATCATGTTACACCAACAGAAGTGTGACTGACGCTTCGTAGCAGCATAGCTGACGATGACGACAGACTGACCCTTCGTAGCAGCGTAGCTGACGATGGTGACAGACTGACCAAGCGTCAGCATTACTCTACACATCTCTTTCAGTTCTACACGCCTTAAGCAATTTTAAACATAAATAGAACAGGACAAAACTGCCTATGCAACCCAAATCAATATGACTAATTGTTAACCAATCCAATTATAGATTTTTGTATTATAGGAGGAGACTTGGAAATTGTGTCAAAATAATTGTAAATTAGTTTTAAGAAAATACTGGTTTTTTTAGTGTTTAAGAATTTAAATTTGAAAATAAAGACAGAGATTTTCTGACATTGAATGAGCTCACAAGCTTAAACCAATCTCTTTTAAATCTTCTCATAAGCGCGGCTTTTAGCCATAATATCTGAGCGTTGGTGCGCTCCAAAAACACCAAACACTCATCACGAACAGTTCGTGATTAGTGCAAACATAGGACCCTATACGTCTAACACCACAAAGGGAACGCTAGTTGATTTAGTGAACAGATAAACAATTTGTTTTGGTGAAAAGTTACCTGAGCTAGGTAGGTCAAGGCGATTTAAGATAGAAATACAGCTAACGTCACAAAGACCAATAGCAAAGAAACCGTACAGCACTCCTATCCCGAAGCAACGCGTTGTGGAAGGAATAGTTGAAGAATTGCTGCAGTTAGGTATTATTCGAAGGTCAAAATCTTTATATGCGTCTCCTGTCGTCCTTGTATGGAAACAAAATGGTGAAGACAGGTTATGCGTTGATTTTCGAGAATTTAACGCTATAACCGAGAAGCAGCCGTGGCTGATGCCTACGGTTGATATTGTTTTAGCAACATTAGAAAGTAAAAGACACTTTACTACGTTTGACCTTATGTCGGGCTATTATCAAATTGAACTAGAAGAAGAAGCAAAAGAGTTTACCACATTCGTTACGCACAATGGGCATTTTGAGTTCAACAGGATGCCATTTGGTCTGCGTAACGCTCCATGCACCTTTCAAAGGATGATGTCGCAATTAGTTTCGACAGATAATGAGCTACAGATACTGAGGAAGATAACTTGTTTTATTTTGAGGAATTTTTAAAAATAATCCAAAAAGAGGGGTTGACGTTAAGATTATCGAAATGTACGTTTTTAAGGCGTAATGTAACATTCTTAGGGCATCAGGTGGACATGAATGGAATATGACCAGGGGTTTTTAAAACAGTAGCAATAGAGAAATATCCAACACCACATAATCAGGTGTGGGACTCAAGACAATCCCACAAATTTTCTTGGGACTCCCAATGCAAAGAAGCATACCAGCAGTTTATCAAAATTATTACTAATGCTCTAGTTCTGACAATTTACGATGTACCAAAGGAACATGAGATGCACACTGATGCATCAAGTGTGGGTATAGCTGCAATTCTGTTGCAAAAAGAGGCAACTGATCTGAAAGCGATTGCGTACTTCAGTCGAGCATGTACGCCACAGGAGAAGAATTATCATACATACGAGCTGGAAGTGCTTGCTGTTGTTGAAGCATGCGAACGTTTTAAAATGTTCTTGATGGGTAAGAGTTTTACAATCGTTACCGATTGTCAAGCGATGACTACCGCGAAGATGTCAAAACCAATGGATCCAAGAGTAGCGCGCTGGCTTCTTAGATTGTTAGTGTATGACTACATCATAGTTCATCGTGCTGGGTTATCGATGGGTCATGTCGACGCCATGAGTCGCGCTCCAATTGAAGAGGCAGAGCAAGTCGAAGATGTTAGTGCAAAGATAATGACGTTATCAGCTGACTGGATAGGTTCCATGTAACTACAGGACAATAAAATAAAAGAAATCGTAAACAATTTGCTAAGCAGCGCCGACACTGAACGACGAACAGAAATCAGTTCCGAATATTGTTTGAAAAATAATCGATTATTTCGAAAAGGTGGAAACGACCGTCAACTGTTGGTCAATCCGAAAGGTATGCGATGGCGTATACTTAAGCTCTGCCATGATGATGTAGGTCATCCTGGGGTAGATGAAACAATCAAGAGAGTTCTGCTCAACTTTTGGTTCCCACGTTTAAGAAACTTTGTTAAGGGTTTTATTAAATCCTGCATCGAGTGCTGCTATAATCGAGAACCGAGGAGTAAGGAGTGTGAGCTCTACGGGATGGACATACCACAGTTTCCATTTCAAACACTGCATGCTGATCATCTGGGACCATTTGTTAAAAGTCGATGTGGTTACGAATACGTTCTTGTCATCGTGGATGCCCTTACAAGGTAAACTGTTGTGGGGTATACCAACTCGATCAACGAAAACAAAACCTGTAGTGGATGCACTGAATCAGTTGACTCTTAGTTCTGGGCTACCTCCACGATTAGTGACGGACCGCGGAACAGAGTTCACATCAGCAGCATTTAGTACTTACTGCGAATCAAATAGCATTCAGCATATAAAGGTAGCGCGAACACCTCGTTCGAATGGCTTAGCTGAGCGAGTAAGCCAGGCCGTTTTGGCGTTCTTGAGGCCATCATCTAAAGATGCGAAAGATTGGGATATACATATTCGCACGTTACAGTGGTCATTGAATACTAAGGTGAATGCGACAACAAAGTTTTCACCGATCGACCTGATTTACGACTTCCCACTTCACGACTTGAGTGGGAATAAGATGTTGGCAGCGCTACAATATGATGACGAGCAACTATATTGGAATGGTCGGCGAAAGGAAGCTATTCGTAACATTGAAGCAGCAAGTATCAAATGGAAGGCCTAGTTCGGTGCCCGCTACAGTAAATCAGTGCCATATGAAGAGGGGTCACTAGTTCTTTAGAAGCAACACCCATAAGTACAGGCGAGTCCAAAAAAGTACAACCCAAATACAAAGGCCCATACGTCGTAAAGAAGGCGCTAAGATTCGATCGATACGTTGTTGAAGGTGTGCAACGTTCTCAACGACGATACAGTACCATAGCCACGGTTGATAAGATGAAACCGTGGTGTGCTTTGTTCCCCCAAGTAGATGACTCAGATCCAATATAACTCGGGACGAGTTGCTGTCAGGACAGGCCGAGCTGTCATCATGTATTTGCATCTTGTGTCAACACCGCCTGTTTACTTTATACTTTGTCTGACATTCGACCTATGTTCATGTTATCATTCATTCTTTTACTTATGTTCATTCCTTTACTTATGTTCATTCTAATTTACATTTATCTTTATTCTTTGCTGATGTACGAAAAGTCAGTCGCTAATTTGAAATTGAACAATAAAGTCATCTTGACATCTGTCTAGTAGCGACACTAGGCTTATAAAAAATTTGTATCTGTTACATTATTTTCAAATTATTGATTAAATATTTAATTAAATTCCATTAAAATTATTTATTATAAACTTCTTCTTTAACTATTTTAAATAGATTTAAAAAATTTCTTTAATAAGATGATTAGAAAATATTCAACCGTATTCTTTTGCACTAGTAATCTAGTATGCACTTCATTTTTAATTTAACTGTACTTTGCAATTATGTAAAACATAAAAATTAGATGAACAGTAAAAGTTTTGATATTTTTTTTTTCCAAAAAAATCTAAAATGAAATTTCCACTTAGTGGATTTTTAAAATAAGTAAAGTTTCAACAGCAAAAACTTTTTTTCGAGTTTCAGTTTTTTTATTTGTTTAAGAAAATGGCTTACAACTATGCAATAATAGCCAATAGAGATTTTTTCCTAAAAATACCTAAACTTGAAATTTACAAAATATTACACTTCTAGTAAAAAAATTTCATAACGACCAAGTTATAACACGTAATGGATTTTTACGATTTTTTTTATT
Source organism: Dichetophora obliterata (assembly GCA_963920525.1). Taxonomy (NCBI): domain Eukaryota; kingdom Metazoa; phylum Arthropoda; class Insecta; order Diptera; family Sciomyzidae; genus Dichetophora; species Dichetophora obliterata. The sequence continues at coordinate 140,410,046 of OY986435.1, forward strand.
ACAACAAGAAAGCAAAATAAATTTTTTTCGGTAAGTAAAATATCATAACCCTGGTACTGAATTTTTATGATTTACAAATGACGTGCTTAAGCGAAAGACGAAAATTTTTTTTTAAACAAGAACTCAGAATAAAATTTTTGAAAGCAAAAACTATTCATATCATGCTGTGTAGAACATCGAACATAAGTCAAAGGGTTGCAAGCGAACATAAGACGTGTGTGTGCTGGAGAAAGGGGTTGCAGGGAAGATCCTGTGGAGCTTGTGTCCATGGAGTTGGTTTGATCGTGATGATGCTTTGGCATACTCGAAGTATGCGTTTGCGAACAAAACAAAATAAAAGCGAAAATAAAAAATGAGAGATAAATTGGTTGATATTGTCAGCTGCCAAAATGAAATAATTGAAATGTTTCTATTTTATTACTTTGAGGCTAGTTGTTTTTATTGGGCGTTTAAAAACTTAACATCTTATGCTTTAAAAGTCATTGAGGTTATAGTTTAAAAATAAAACAATAATAATAAAAATTAGACATATTGCATGCAATTTTGAAAGCCATTTTAGTCATTTTCTGAATCACTTGCGTCACTTACAATTCTAAAATCTAAATCGACGGAGTCTTCGTATTTTAACTGATTGTAAAACTCTTGGCTTTCAGCTGGGATATACGATTTTGACTGCATGAGGTTCATGTATTTGGATTTTTTAATTGATTTCCCAAGTGAATATAAACAGTACCAAACTCGTCAACCGAAAGTTTTCTACATTAATACAAGCCCTAACCACTATTTATTCATACCCCCCCCCCCCCAATATTCTGCTTTTTATTTTAAAAACAATTGTTCACATCTTTCTATAGGTTTTTGCGTTTTTATTTTACCTTCATTTAAAAGGTTTTGAAGTCTACTTTAAGGGAAAAATTATTAGAAAAATATTCATTGAATCAGTTTTTCAAAAAAAATATTTATTTATGACAACCTAAAAGTATAACAAACTTAAATTGACCACTATTAATTCATACGGCTCTTATATTTTCAAATTAATACTTCGTTACGTCTCCCTTTATTAAGCTTAAAGTGTTTTACCGTTATCAATGCCCTTGACGATGCATTAGTTCTGTCTTTTCTTTATTGTATTCTATGTTTCAATTTATAATTGCGTTTTGGTTCATTGTGGTTATCGCGGAAGACCAGTCAACAAAGAAATTCGCAAATTAGTCATATTAAAGCATAAGTCTGGTAAAAGTTATAATCAAATTATATTAGAACTGGATTTAGAAAAACCCACTGTTCAATCATTAATAAAACAATACAAAAAACAATGGTGAGTAAATTTAAAATTTTTAAACTTGTGCCCACCAGAGATATTTGACCCTAAAGTGGGCCAATTTCTTGAAAATTATCAGATTTCAATTTTGAACAGGCCGTTAACAAAAAACTTGATAAGTTCGAAAGGCAACAAAATGTACATATAAACTACTAATTGAAATGTACTTAAAAAAAGAAGTTATGTCAACAGCTAAATGTTTTCTATAAATAAAAAAAAACAGTTTCGATAGCATCGTTAGTATAGACGTAGAATTCCTTTTAATACAGTAATAGAGAAAAGTTATGGTTTTTTTATTTATATCGTTCAAAAATATTTTAAAACATTTCATCTGTTAAACGAAAGTTATTTCAAAACGAATTTGTTTTGTATAATAATTATTATAATTTTTCGTATGATATTTTAAGTAATGAATTTGTTGTTCTTTTTCATTTTTATGTTGGTTAAACTTTAATGAAATTCAAAGTAAGGTTTAATAAATGGAAATATATATTTTGGAAAAATATTAATTCTTTATTTTTCCTGTATTAAAGAGCATATACTAGGGGTTAGACATTTGACTTTGGGGCACATTTGACTTTAACGTTTTCGGTGTGGACGCACTATAAATCAAAAAATTTTATTTGTGCAATTTGACAGCATGTGATTTCACGAAGTTTGACACTTTTTACATAACTCGAAAAAAAGCAACTCGTGATTTTGTGTTTTTTGTTGCGCTGTTGTAATTTTATGGTATAGATACGTAAGCATTTTTCAAAGTGATCTCAGCTGCTATATCAAAGTGTTTTATTAAAAAGATAAGAATAACTCTTTATTTATTTACATATTCAGATGAATATTAATATAACTAAATAAAAAGGAAAAACATATATATATAAAAAGTCACCGAGAGCGTATGGGGCACAATTGGCTTTTTAAAAGAGGCATTTGACAAAGCTGTTGAGGATATGGCTCTAACTTTATCCAACGAAATTTAATTAAAGTTACCGTATCCTGAAAATCCGTCTTCCACATCACGATGCCGCACAAAGTACATTTATAAAATAAATGTTGGTAACTATTATTTAAAATAAGTGCATATGATTGCTGTTCTTAAGCATAATCAACCTGTGATAAATGTGATTTCATTCATTTTACTTTTATTACATTTTTTTCATTACTAACAATATTCAAATATACAAATATATAAAATGTTTGCTTAAATAATATTACATAGTTTCAGTATAAACATTTTTTAAGCTGGTATTTCGAGTTCTTCATGAGAATAAACATACTTATCAAATGCTCACCTTCAAAAGTCAAGGGTGCCCCTTCCACGGGACACATGTGACAAATTTACTTTTTTTTTAAAAAATTGTTGAATAAGGTAGATACACTATTTTTTGTAGGTTATTGGTTACTCAATTACTGAGATCAATAATGAATGCTTGCGACCAATTATTAATTTCTCAATTTTTGCCTAAATATATCCGAAAAATATGACCCCGTAAAAAAGGTGTCATATCTTCCCCACTTTCCCCTATATGTATATTTTAAAAGTAACTTTAAATTTCAATTCAACCTAACAAAATAAAATATGGAAAAAATATAATGCATAATATAATTCGAATTCATTATATTTTTAAATAAAAAATAGAGTTTTTAAAACACAACGCATGCGCAAACCTGCTAATAGTAATACATACTGGCTCTGTAGCTACACGCATCTGTATTCTCTTTGTATTTATCTTGCTGAAAATAAACAAAACCAACAACAAACAAAAAATAAAAAAATAGAGTTTTTAAAGCACAACGCATGCTTAGTAACGCATGCGCAAACCTGGTAGTAGTAATACATACTGGCTCTGTAGCTTCACGCATCTGTATTCTCTTTGTATTTATCTTGCTGAAAATAAACAAAACCAACAACAAACGACAAACACTGATGCAACTGATGCGTGTTTATATATATAAATTTTAAATACATATTAATAACAACAACAGCAGCACAGCAACAAACGACACGATTGCGAACCAAACCAACAACCACAACAACAACAACCGCAGCCACAAGCACAACCACAACCAAACCAAACCCTTCAGTACTTGCAGTGGCGATTATCCTCTTTTCAATAACTATTTAGGTAAATACTAGGACGTAGCTACTTCGCTGCCTCAGGGTAATGCAGAATGTAATGTAACGTCTACTGATTTGAAAACAAAAGCGATGTGAAAACAAAATAATATATAAAAAAGCTTACTGCATAAATTTTTCTTTGAAAGTAAAACAGATGCAAAAAGAAATAACAATAAAAAAACAATCCCGTAAGTTTTTCTCTTTTTTTACTCTTATTGATGTGCTTTCAGTCGATTTGAGGCAGTAAGCAAGTAGGCATCGCATTAAATATTAAAAATTGTATTCGTATTTAAGACTTCGCGTAATATAAATCAAAATATAAAATAATATATCAGAAATTATTAATAAAAACCTAAAATATAAAGGTAATAACAATTGAAAAATGATTAGAAAAAGGCATTTTCAGAGATTAAAACGAAAAGAATGAGAAAAATTTCGTCAAATGTTTAGACAAGTGGAAATGAGGTGTAAAGAAAAAGAATGTGACGCGGTGCTTGAAGTTAATGAAAGGGAAAAAGAAGAAGTAGAAGTAGATTTGAACATAGAAAACGTGTGCGATGAAATTTTTGAAAAAAAAAAATTTAAATACTAAACTTAGTGCATGGCACAATTACTGACAAGGTAGTAGCATAGACTGGCTTTTTTCTCACGAGTGGCGATGGGTAGTTTCAATTAATCAAAGAAAAGTGAAAAAATAAGCGACCACTTAAGCATAGCTAGTCAACCGCAGCAAACTAAAAACATTTCAATAAACTTCGCGAATAAATTTAATGAATCAAAGAAAAGTTAAAAATAAGCACACAGCTAGTCAACAGCAGCAAACTACAACTTCGTTAGCTGTTTTTGACAACTACCAATCGCCAAAAAGCTGTCACGGCTACCTTGTAAAATAATTATACCATGACTTAGTGATTGGTTTTTAAAGCACAAGCCGAAGAGAGACTGTGTAGTGGACTTAATCAACATTTTAAAAGAGGAAAATTTAGATATAAGTCCGTTCTACAAGTTCAATCCCCGCAATAAGGCAGACATTGCGCATCTCGCTGGCGGGCTATATTTGCATGTTGGCTTAGGTCAACAACTAACAAAAATATTTAATGTTGTTCAGTTTTCTGGTACAATAAGCATTCACGTAAACATTGATGGACTGCCCTTATTTAAAAGCTCTAGATCTCAATTGGGTCCAATTTTGGTTAAGATCAAAAACTTCGATAATTTTCAAGTGTTTCCAGTAGGTGTATTTTTTGGTAAAAATAAACCCAGTAACTGTAATGAATATTTGAACAAGTTTAGTAATGAGTTAAAATATCTTATGGAAAATGGCCTGGATCTAGAAGACAAAACCATAAAAATTGAAGTTAGGTCTGTAGTTTATGATGCTCCTGCCAGAGCTTTTGTAAGCGGAACCCCAGGCCACACATCTCGTCATGGATGCTAAAATGTTGTCAGGTAGCCAAAAAAATTGATCCAGTGTTAACATATAGTACCGAATCACAACTTTTAATTACAAATGAAGATTTTTCTAATAGAAAATATGTTAGTCGCCACGTAAGCCAATATTTAGAGGAAAGAACTGCTTTCGAAAAACTTAGTGTATCAATGGTTACACAATTCCCTTTAGATTGCATGCATATGGTAGAACTCGGAGTTATGAGAAAATTCTTGATAAAACTAATAAATAATAAAGTTACCACTAAAATATCAAAAGATAATAAAAAAAATATTTCAGAAAAATTAATATCAATGCGAAAACATATACCGAAAGAGTTTGCACGTAAAGTAAGGTCTTTAGATGAGTTGTGTAATTGGAAGGCCACTGAGTTCAGACAATTCCTATTATACACTGGGATTGTGGCTTTAAAAGATGAAGCACACGACGATCAATATTATGAGTTTTTATTACTGCATCGCTCTTAACGAATTATGTGTTGCCCAAAATTACGCCAAGCCAATTTGGATAATTCTCAACAGATGTTAAATCTTTTTGTTGAAAATTTTCCAATTTTGTATGGCCATAACTCTGTGTCTTACAACATTCACAGTTTGTTCCACGTTAAGGAGACAGTTGTGCAAGTCGGGGATCCAATCACAGGATCATCGTATGCGTTTGAAAATTACTTGCAAACTTTAAAACGATTTGTTCGAAAGCCAACGCAAATACTGCAGCAAATACACAGAAAAATTGTTGAAAAGAAAGTTGTAGCTCCTTTAGAAAACAACGAACCAAAACTGTTTGATAAAAAATGCGTTTTTAAGGGATATACTTTAACTACAAGAATGCCTGACAATTACTGTTTTACCAAAAATAATATTCCATTATTGATTCAGTCCTTTACAGCAAACCAGCGAGGAGAAATCATAGGTCGAAGATTAAAAAATATTATAGGCTTTTGTGAAGAACCTATAAGTTCGATAAGAATAGGAATTTTTTTAGTTGATTTAGAAGCATCAGATATAGAAGAGACATTTTCATTTTCAGAATTTGAATGCAAGGCTGTAGGTATACCATATCGGGAAAATTTATTGATATTGCCCATGTTGCATTATTTTAATTGACGTCATCTTACGAATAAATTTTTAATTCATTTAAAAACAAAATTTTACAAATTAAAAAATTAAAAAATAAAATAAAATACAACCATAAAATAATACATATTTCATTAATTAACTTTATATAACTTTTTATTTTTTATAACTTTAATAACAGACATAAATTTTGTATTAATAAATAAATAAATAAAACTTACTTGCTATGCCTGCTAGTCCACCTAAAAAAATGGAACGCATGACGTTTGACACAAATCGTAAATAACTGCGTTACGCCCATTTCACATTAAAGTGTAATATTAGTTGCAATGACCATCTTTGATGTGGGTCAATTAAAAATTTAACTAACAAAATTTAAATTTCAGCGTCTGCCTGCAATCATAGTAAGCACAGTTACCAGTGTGGAAACGTTATCAAAAGGCTAGAGAAAAATATCGAAGATCTCAAAAACTCTATGCAACAGGAAAAAAGTATTATTTCTGGTCAACAGGGTATTGTTATTGAAGCCCTTGCAAATCTAAAAGTGATGATTAACCATTTCTTACGAGATGATTCCGCGGAAATGCCAATTCAATCTAAGTTCCCGTTGAAGAATGAAGATGATCTTTTTAAAATTAATAACGACATACACGAACACAACAAGAACTTATATGTAAGTTAAGAGCGAAAAATTTATTTTGATTGCATTTTTTTTTCTTAATTTGGTTTCTTTAATTCACAGGTAAATGCTATGAGATCTCTTTTACAGCCAGCATGTGTTATAAAAAAATTTAAAAAACATATTAAGCGACATAATTGTCAAAAACTACAATATTGATGAAGTCCCTCAAAAGTTTAAAGAACTTTTATAGTGCACTGCTAAGTACAACATATTATATTTTGTAAAAAAAGCCAAATCATTTATAACACATTTTTTATTGCAGAATGCATCTCGATGAGTGATCACGAGGGAACTGCAGAGCATCAGCTAAGCAAGGCAATGCAGTTGCAAAAGAAACGAATTTTCAAAAACATTGCGTAGCCAAGGCAAAATTCTACCTGCCGAGTGAATTTCATCAGCTTCTTTTATTCATTTAATTTTTTTTTCAAACATTTCCGTAGCCAAAGGCAAAATTCCACCTGCTGAGTTAATTTCTAAAGTTTATTTTATTAATTTAATTTCATTGTTTTCTTTTACAATAAATTTAATAAAATAATAAAATTTTTGTATTTTTCAATCAAGTAGGAATCAATAATATTAACGAATAAGCTACCTACTTTGGACTAGGGAAAAAAGCAGTTACTTAATATAAGCGAAGTAATCGAATACTCAACACAAGCAAAGTAATGAGCTACATGCAATTAACCCGAATTATACCGAATTATACCTACCAAAGTAGTTACCTAGTACTTGGTTCGGAACTAGTTCAGCGCACTGAAGGGAACCAACAACCATAACCACAGCATAAGCAGCTACTAAAGCAGCTTGTGTAAAACTTTTCTCATACGGATATATGAAATTTTTCTTCTTAAATTTTGTTATTTTGCGACTTTATTAATGAAGTGACAATACACAAAGTTAGATATTCGTTTCACTCGTACTCAAACTGATATTTTGGTATATATTTTTACGTAACATTACGTCTAACAGCGTGTTTTATATGGGGGGTCATTTTCACAAATTTTTTCAAACACATTTAGGAAGTTTAGTTGGCATTTGGGGATATACCAACAGCCTTTAATATTCATCGTACAAAGAACAAATATATGCCAAAATATCAGAGTACGAATAAAACGAATATCTAACTTTGGATTTTGCCACTTATTTAATAAAGTCACAAAACAGCAAAATCTAAGAAGAAAAAAATTCATATATGAGAAAAACACAAGCTGCTTGAGTAGCTGCTTCAGTAACTGCTTATGCTGTTGTTGTTCGTTTGTTTCGCAATCGCGTTGTTTGTTGTTTTACTGCTTTTGTTGTGATTGTTGTTATTAATATATTGCGTTAATAAGAATGCGTTATTCTTTGAAAATGTATTGATTTTTTAAATACTACAATAAATTAAAATTATTTTTGCTATGCATAAATTTTTTCCAAATTAAATATATATTTTGTTAACTAAAATTGTAATGTTAAACTTCTTTTAAAATATACATTAGGGCGGGTCAATTTGTATGGACGAATTTTTTGGAGGTCTGGCTCAGCGAAATTCATAAAATACATGTAATTTCAAGACTTTTTCTCCACTACAGCATATACAAATTCTGAAAAAAAGCTGTGCGGACTTTCGTAAATAGATTTTGTTCTCAATTATAAAATATGAATGTATGAATGTATGTGTATGAATCTATTTACGAAAGTCCGCACAGCTTTTTTTCAGAATTTGTATATGCTGTAGTGGAGAAAAAGTCTTGAAAATACATGTATTTTACGAATTTCGCTGAGCCAGAATTTGACCCGCCCTAATATACATATATGTATATTAGGGTGGGGCGATTTGAACATCAAAATGGGCGCTTCGCGTTTCTGATTCTTGGGATTGTACTGAGCAAAAAAGTCCACTAGACCATACGTCTACGGTGAAAATCGAGCTTCCAGATTTTGACTTGCAGTTTTTTCTAAGACTTTTGTCACGTTTTTTTTGATATTTTTTGGATTTTTTTTGGACCATTGAGATTTTCAATCCAATACTAAGACAAAAATCTCAATGGTTTGGCTGTTATACGCCACAATATCCAAAAAAAAAACGTGACAAAAGTCTGAGAAAAAACTGCAAGTCATAATCTGGAAGCTCGATTTTCACCGTAGACGTATGGTCTAGTGGACTTCTTGCTCAGTACAATCCCAAGAATCAGAAACGCGAAGCGCCCATTAACACTTTTTCCTTCCATACTAATCGCTCCACTCTAATGTATATGCTTTTACATTTATACAGGAAAAATAAATAATTCAAATTTTTCCGATATATATTTCCATTTATTAAACATAACTTTGAATTACATTTAGTCTTAACCAACATAAAAAATTAACAAGAACAACAAATTCATCAATATTAAACGAAAACTTTTTTAAAACAAAACATATTTTTACATGAATTTAATTGTGAGCTTTTTAGATCAGGTAAGTTTGAAGGACAACAACAAAAAATTTGTTTTTGAATAATTTTTATTTAGAAGATGAAATGCTTTAAAATAGTTTTAAAAAAACCAGAACTTTTCTCTATTACTGTATAAAAAGGAATTCTACGTCTATACTTACGATACTATCGAAACTATTTCTTTTTTCTTTGTACGATGAATATTAAAGGCTTTAGGTACACCCCAAAGTGTCAACTATAATCCTTAAATATGTTTGAAAAAATTTGTGACAATGACCCCCATACAAACCGCGCTGTACGACGTAATTCTACGTCAAAATTATTCAAGTTGCAAAATATTACGATTTTAACAAAGAAGTTCAATTCTTTTTTTTAATATGAAAAATTTATTTTATTAGCATTTGTTGTATGGAAGAATGAAGTCCATAGTATGTTTAAAACAACGATTTTTAATACATTGCTCTATGTCTAACAAAAGCTGAGAAAGTTACCGCAAACGCTTATAAACGCATAAATCTCTAAAGGTAAGAAAGCAAAAATAGCCGCTATTTTGAAAGTATCACAACAAAAATTGTTTTTAAAGCGGTATTGAGATTGAACAGTTGATTTGGACTGATTCATATGAAAAAAAATTTCCACAAATTTCTTCATACAAAAATAAATGAAAAGACTTAGAATTATTTATATAAAATATATGAAAAGGTATTTTATTTTAATTGACGTATTTTTAGCAGCTAACAAAGAAAAAAATGGTTTTTATCAACAAAAAATAAATTAACAATATAATTTTGTATGTCGTATCGTAACTTTACGCATTGAGTTTTAAAATTAATCTAATCGTAGGAAAACCTACCTACCTCCTATACAAAGTTACTTTATAAAAACGGTAAAATCTCTTTTAATTCCACAATAACTTATGTAAGCACTTTAACTTTAGCGAATGAGCTTAAATCCTTATTACACACTTTGAGTTTCAAAATGAGTCAAATCGGTTGAAAACCACGTCTACCTCCCATACAAAGAGGCTTTATAAAAACGGTAAAATTTATTTAATTAATTACTTTAAAATTAGTGAATAAGCTTAAATCTTAATTACAAAATTTGAGTTTGAAAAACAGCCAAATCGGATGAAAACCGCATCTACCTCCTATACAAAACGACTTTATAAAAACGGTAAAATTTCAATATCACAACTAAAAAGAAGGTGTTTGGTTTCAAATTTAAATAAATAGCATTTTTAGGACCATCAAACAGGTTAAAAAACAAAGCAGCCGTAAGTGTTCGCACCTTGGCCCTCTTAACCTATTTCTAGCTACTGGTGCATTTTTGCATCAGTAATTTTAGAATTTTCTCCAGGTGAGCGCGAAGGTGATATTACCTGGCACTGTAAGGATTATGTTAGCATGGGTCTTTGGCAATGTAAATTATTTTTGGTTTGAGTCAATTCAGTCATTTACTTAAATTTTACGCCCACGGCGCGTCCCAATTTTAGGGTTTTTTTTTTTAATTTTTGAAAATTCCGGAAAAATATTTAAAATCGCAATATTGAAAATTGCTTTTCAATTAACTATTAATAAAAAAAAGACACAGTTTCGATAGTATCGTAAGTATAGACGTAGAATTCCTTTTTATACAGTAATAGAGAAAACTCTGGTTTTTTCATGTATACGCTTCAAAACTTTTTTAAATTATTTCATCTTCTAAATAAAAATTATTCAAAAACAAATTTGTTGTTGTTGTCCTTCTTTAAGCTTACCTCATCTAAAAAGCTCACAATTAAATTCATGTAAAAATTTGTTTTGTTTTATAAAAAGTTTTCGTTTGGTATTTATGGTGATGAATTTGTTGTTTTTGTCCATTTTTATGTTGGTTAAACTTAAATGTAATTCAGAGTTATGTTTAGTTAATGGAAATAAATATGGGTAAATTGAATTATTTATTTTTCCTGTAGTAAAGATTATATACCTATATGTATATATGAAAAGTAATTTAAAATTAAAATTTTAGTCAACAAAATAAATTTTTAATATGGAAAGAATATAATGCATAGTAAAAATAATTCGAATTTATTATGGTATTTAAAAAAGAAATGTAGTTTTAAAGCACAATGCATGCTTAAGCCCATATGACACTTGCTTTTTTGCATTTTTAAGATCTGAAAAATCCAAATAGAGCAACACACCAAACGAAGCTATTCAATCTTAAAGTGGTGTGAGGAGTCGATATAGGTACAAAAAAAAGCAGAACTGTCATTTTCAATGGCTGAAAAATGTAAAAAAAAACTTACTTTTTCAGACGCTGGCAGCTTAAAATTTGACAGATTCACATTATATTGTGACACTTCACAATTTGTATACAAATAGTTTTATTAATATATGATTATATATTAATACAAATCACAATTGATATGAAAACCAATATTGTGAGCATCGCACAATTAAATCTTTTATCTGCTTCATATTTGATGGAGTCAGAGAAAGAATCCCAACGCAGAAAGGAAAAGTATTTCTACAAGTGGCTGAGCAGCTCTACATTTGACGAGACTCAATATTTTTGCTGACAAGAACAGCTCCTGCTCATGATTCAATTATTATAGGTTATCCATTCGTTTGACAACACCTGTAAATTTGTAAAAAAAAATAAATTCTCTCTCAAATATAAATGACAACCAGGGTTTTGTGGTCTTCTATGAAAAAGTTATGTTTCAGGGTTTTGCTGTGTATTTTTTTTAAAAAAAGTAGTTATTCAATATTTTGCTGTTAGCAGGAAAAAAATAGTGTGCGTTGAGTTTATAATAATTATTGCTCTGATAATTATTATTGAAAATTGTTTTTAAATTTTGTTGAGTCGTTTTTTTTTTCAATTGAAATATAAATCGCTACTATTAAGTTGTAATTGTTAAAATAACGTGCGGTATTTGCAAAAGTGTATTTTGGTGATAAAATTCGAAAATATAATGTGCCAGTGGATCCAATAAGCCGTCAGCGGTGTGAATAGATTTGCGCAACAATATATTAAAATTAGTTTTTTAAAAACTCACTTAAATTTTCTATCAAAACAAACAAGCAGTGCAGGACGTAGTAGAAAAAGCAGCAGTGAAATGTATCCTTAGGTATTTACTACTGCGAAAAAGTATGATATTCCTGCAACTGAATACTTTGATGGCATAAAAAATTACTCTTTTGCTCTCCTCTTCAATTTTACGGGTGTATATCTTCATTCTTGTGAGTAAACGTCAAATAAATGGACAACCTTTAGTAATTGAATCATGCTCCTGCTCAAACAACCGCTTTTAAACAGCCTCCTCAAATGAAGCAGCTGCTTTTTTATTTCTTCGACAACTTTGATAATAAAATTTATTATTTAAACATCAAAACAAAGTTTTCCCAAACCAATAATTTAATATTTTTACAAAATTCGAAATTACTTGGAAATGTCATTTTTAGACAGCCTACTATCAATATCCCTTTTTCACAAAGTATTTCTTTCTTTTTTACCCGCTGCTTCTTTTCATATCTTAAAAATGCAAAAAAAGCAAGTGTCACAACAGCTTTAAGCCCGACTTTCAATAACGCGTGAGATGCGTTTCGTAAATTTACGCAAAGAATCAATGCACGTAAACATACCTAACTGGTTCCAATAAACAACGTGCGTATGCACGCAGCGTAAAATATTCGAAAAATTTAATAATTCACGTGCGTGAAGATATGACAACTATTGACATCGAAACAGCTGTTCACTTTAGAGCAACTCCAAATAGTACTGTACGAACTATTGGTACCATACTATAAGGTATTTGGTACTGGTGCGAATTCTTTTCACTCAAAATTGACAAAATATCCTCAAATTTTTTTTCAATTATGAGTGTTGAGTAATTTTTCCTGATTGTAAAAATTCAATCAAATCATCACAAACAAAAACCCACATCCTTCCCAAAAAAAACGCATCACCAGATATGTTTTTAGAATAGCTGAAAAATCACCCAAATTTAGCATGTTCACCAAAAATATCAACAAATGTGCAAAGAATTATGAAAATGACATTTTCGAATATTTTTAAATGCAGAATATTTTTTAATTTAACAACATCTACCGAAAGTTCGGGTTTAAAAAATAATGGCGGTCCGTTTAAAAATAGCATCACTTCTTTCTGAAATTTAATTTTTTATACTATTTTGCAAAAATTCGCAAACATTGTTGTATTTTTAAAGAGCCATCTGTTTTTACCAATCACCGATGATGAGAAGACAAAGTGTAACCACAAAATTTGGAGGATTACTTTTATTTTTGGTCATAAATGAGAAAGAAATTATAAAAAAACAACGAAAGATTTTTATTGTTCTATAAAAAATATCGCTTTTTGGGCTCAATACTAATTAAAAGGAGTTACTAGTTGAGGGACATGAGCCATGTTTCGTTGGATTAAAACTTATATATATTAGGTACGATGGAAACATGGCAGACTTTTGAGAATAAAACAAAAACCATGAATTCTACTGTAAATAATTCATATCAAAAATTAACCAAGATCAAGAATGAAAGTTTTGTACCATTTCAGCATCTATATGATTCTGTGTTGGCAAGAGAAAAAAAAGAAGGTAAAATTCGAAAGATTTGCCTAAATATGACTCTGATTTCTAGCTACATAATTTTCATTTTTAAACCATTTAACTTCTTAGTTTTAAGATTCCTCTGCTACAAAATGCATTTTTTTAAAGTATTAAACTGAACTCCAACCACAAAATTATTTTACATTTTATTGGTGATTAATACAAGGAAAAAACCTCCATATTATCCTTTTATTCACCAGGAAATTGGTTTTACTCACATAGCTTTTAACCTTTTTTAATCTGTGCTCAAATTCCGGTTTAAATGGCAAACTTTTTAGTATATCTTTAAGTTCCCATCAAGAAATATTGGGTAACATTCAAAAAGTTAAAAAAGGTTCGCGACCCGAGTTTAGCTAAAAAATTTGTTTATATTTCGATAACTTAAAACTGCGATTATATTAAAAATAGGACGCCATTTTTTATTAAAGACTATACGTTGGTATTGCTTGAGGGTCAGAAAATTATGCATTAAAAAATATACGAATTTTTTTGTTTAGACAACTTTCTTAACATTTATTAATTAAAAAACCTTGTTAAAAATGTTAGTATATTTTATTTTTTGTAAATGTAGGAACGTACTGAGCACCATTTTCCTTAAATGAACATTTTTAGCACGATTGGAAAGAAGATGTCAAGAAACACATCCTTATTAAAATTTTTAGTACAAAAGCCATTTGGAGCAAATTTTTAACTATTTCTAAAAATCTTTTTATATTACGCTATTTTTTGGCACGGACTGTACTTACAAAATTTAAGGCTTGATTACCCAAGCGTAAGGTAACGTAGCGTGACGTTGCCAATTGTCAAGCTAAAATCAGGGGCCGAATTACAGCATCCGGGATCGAGCAAAATTACGAAGGGTACGACGGGACAAGTGCCTATAAATCTTGTACAATTTTACTCGATCACGGATGCTGTAATTCGGCCCCTGTTTAATGATAAATGTGTATAAGTCGTTACCGAAATCGTAACGTGGCGTGACGCAGCGTAGAAGTCTGTACAAAATAGATTTATACGCAACGTTACGATTTTTGACAGTTCGACAGCTGTGGGACAAGCGAAAAATGTTGGTTAACTTCACATTATTGTAAATTTTAATACTTTATAAGAAAGGATGCAGTCTTTTATTGACGAGGAGAAGTAAATAAGCCTACTAGAATAAAATGAGTGCCCTACGGCGCCTGCACTACGTTGGATTACGATTTTGGTAATCGCTTGTCCTCGAGGCAACGTCGCACTACGCTACATCCCGCTGCGTCACCTCACGTTACGCTTGGGTAATCAAGCCTTTTCTGAGCCGGGTACTGTTCAAAATTATGCTATGCTTAGCAGAAGTACGGCATATCATATGTTCACGCACACGTTCTATTGGAAATTGATTTTTTTCCGCAGCTTCCGCAACGTAAAACGCAACGCATCTCACGCGTTATTGGAAATAGGCCTTTAGTAACGCATGCGCAAATTTGCGTAGTAGCATGACAGAATTAGAGAAGGTATATGCATTTCGGAGAGGGAGACTGCCGCAACTGTCAAAACGAAGTTGACAGCTCATACAAAATCTGAAAACGATGAGAATGCAAGAAGAAAGCGAAAATAGGCAAGAATAGCAAAATGCTTGAGTTTGACAATTCTGACTATGACAAAAAGAGAGCAGTCTGAAATGCATATACCTTTACTAGTTCTACCATGCGTAGTAGTATACATACATGCTGAAAATAAACATTCGTTTTATTCGTACTCCAACTCATGGCAGAATAACCTCATGGCGACTCGGGGAGGAATAAAGTTGAAAGCAGAGAAAAGCGAGCTAGTTGACAAATACAGCTGTTCATGTCAAGTAAAAATTTAGAACATCTAAAAAAATTGCAGCTTACTGAACCAAAAACAATTACCAAGCAAATCTAAAACAACGACGCTCAGAGAAGAGCGATCACAGCGGTTGAGCAGCGTTAGAAGGAATTAGCCGAATCGTCCACAGAAAATAAACAGAACTTTGCTTACTATGTCCCGCTTTTCACTCGTCACACATGAAAATTCTAGAGCGTGCGGCGAAAGCAATTATTGCTCTGGTAGCAAGATCTCTTTGTCCCGCTTTGCACTCGGCAATAATTGCCTTTGCCGCAAGCAGTTCATGGATTATTCGCCCGCATGAGGGGGCTTACGAAAGCCCCTTTAAGACCGAGTAGTCAACAAACTACTTGCGGCGAAAGCAATTATTGCTCATAGAATTGCAGAGTGAAGAACGGCCCTTTGCAGCGCATGCAGAACCAAAACAACAATATCAGCAGCTAGTAGCAACGTTGCCAGTTATGTTGGAAAAAATCCCATTCGTGGTAATTTTTAATTGCCCTTAGGAATTTTTGTTTCTGAGAATTCCTATTAAACTTTTTAATTCAGCGTGGTATTTTTTAATTGGCGATGAAATTCAGCGGGGTATTATTTAAATTTCCGTGGGAGTTTGGTAATATTCTTCTCACATTTTTTTTCTTTTTTAGTAAGCAAAGTTTCTTTGTGGTATTTCTTAATGTTTTTTAAATTGTTTGTGCATATAGGACTTGTTGTGGTATTTTTTAATGCGAATGAGATTTTAAATGCATATGGAATTTGTGGTGGTATTTTTGTGGTAATTTTTAATGATCGTGATTTTTTTTGATATTTTTTATTGCGGTAGAAATTTTTTTGTTTTATCTTTACCATGGTAATTTATGTTACTGTCAAAAAAGGAACTTTTTGTCGGAATTGATTTAAATTTTAACTGGCAACCTTGGCTAGTAGGAGTACATTTTTTTGCAGCCACATACTGGCTCTCTAGCTACGTGCATCTGTATTCTCTATTGTATTACAACCCAACAAGCCATGAATGTCACTGTTCCAGCTAAACGGTACTTAAAACGTCAGCGTCTGATTTTCTGGTATGAAAACGACATGCTTTTGTATCTTTAAACCGTTCTCTACATAACTGTAAAGTCCTTTTTTATGCTTATCAAGAATCGAGTTGAAATTTATATCATATTCGCTTGATGCGTCATTTGTTCTTGTCTTTTTCCCCTCTCTTTTTCACCCGTTCCCCAAAAAACTCTGAAATATGCATTGAATCTTGTATTGAAATCAAGATAGTGCAGTTGAGTTGCCGTTTATTGTTTAGCTTATTGTTGCAACTTAATAAAAACCATTGCAGGAAAAGGTTACATTTGCTTAACAACAAATAAAATTTATATACAACTTAAAGTTTTCTATATGACCTTGTTATTTATTGTGTTGATTTTCTATGATTTAAATACGAATTGTTCTAATCTGACCTAAAGCTCAATAAACAATTTTAAATTATCAAACAACTAGAATTTGTATTTAAAATCAAGAATGATTTAAACTATCAAACATTTAGAATTTGTATTTAAATCATAGAAAATCAACATTAATCTACAACTTAATAAATGGTACGCTTATATGAAACACACAATGCTTAGTTTGTTGACAACGAAACGGTCCGCTTCAGTGCTTTTAAAAGTGCACACCATTTTCAAGGGAGCCGATTGGCTATCTGGGAAACAAAAAAAAAAAGGAACGCAACTGATGTGTATTTATATATGTAAGTTAAATAAATTGTTTATTAAATTTGTTTTTTAAAAAGCATCAGAGCGAACTCTGATGGCTTTCTTTATTTTTTGAATTCTCAACTTAGACTAATTTACAAAATATTCTTAAGTTAACTTATTACCTAAAGCTTCGCTGCTATTCCACTGCTGTTGTTGTTGTAACTATTGGTTGCTTTCTTATGAGTTCTCCTGCATCAGCATAAATATTTTCCAACGCAACATGATTGCGAAATTAAGTGGAGCGGTCGATAACTTTAAATTGCGAAGCGCAGTATGATTGAAATGGATTATGAAATATGTGTAATTAAGCTTAATTTAATGAGGGCGGTTATTGACCGACAGTTTGCGTCGTTAACTACATTGGGTATGTTTGTCGTTAACTCTTCCCCTCTTAAGAATGTTTGTCCCAAAACATTAATAGTAAGGGAGATCATTTTATTTTGGTATAACAATATTAGTGAAAATTGGTTCAGTATTAGGGCTATTATCAATTTTACTCTCTTGTGTAGTGTTGTAAACTATAACTTTATCTTTAGTTCTAAAAATAAATTTAAAGGTAGATATAAATAAGATAAAGATAATAATCAGGATGATGGTTGAAAAATTATTAACAGCTGCCACGGTCTCTAGGTATTCTATTTTATTTGTATTATTAAGATGCAATTGACTTAACATTTCCTTGCTGTTTGCTGAACGATTTGAGCTGAGGCTACCATATCGGGAGCTTCAAAATTTCGATAAAGTTTATTATCAATTTTAATTGACTCGTTACGAAAGATGACTAAGTATGTTCCTTTAATTGACTGATTATTTAGTAGCCCGTTAAAGTCGTTTAATAAGATTATACCTGATTCTAATTGTTCTATTGATGGTATATGAAAAATCAGAAATATTACATGATGGGTGGGATCCATCCAAAAGTGGTGAAATACAGGTAGAGTTAACAATGTTGCTCAAGTCGTTTCTTTTACAAAGAGTAATATTGTTGATTAGAGTACAATTTTTTTTAATAGCTAATATTTCTTCTTTATTTTTTATAATATCCTTAAATTCTAGATTGACAATTTTATTATCTTTCTTTATAGGTTTAATTAGTATTCGGTTATAACTTTTTTCCGAAGTGAGAGGAATGTAAATTATATAAAGCAAAGTTGAGTTTTTATATAATACTTTTACATTAGCAAATTCTAGCGCTTCTTCGATTGACATAAATGGAAATTTTTCTTCTTGCAATGTTTGAATAACTAGATTTATTTCTTTTTTGTTCAAAATGACTGAATTTATTAAATTTTTTTTTGCCCATTGCATGGCATATTTTATGTTCTGTAATTCTTCTTTAGCTAATCTTAACCAAGTTTGAAGACTTATTATAGCGGCATTGCCGATAGAATCATGGCTTTTAATATCTCTGTTTATTTCGTTAGTGGCTTTGATTAAATCATTAATTCTTTTAGTAAAACCTTAATAATTACTTGCTTGTTATTGTTAGCATTTAGTTGATTAAGCTCGTTTTTCAAGAGTTCAAAATCGTCATGATCTGGCGATCCAGCGACGTATTTCCACGCGGCGCCTAACACATTGATTGCTCTTTTCATTCTGGTTTCGTTTGGTATATGCAGTGACTCTAGCATCTCTGCAGCTTGAATCATTTCATGTTTTAGTGATGGTATAAACATGTTTTCAGAATGGATACTCTTGTTAAGAAATGTCTGTGTTTCTGTAAGAAAGTTGTGGTATTCGTTAAGCTTTATTATGTGCACAATTTTTAATGTGCGGTCCTGTATTTTGGCTATTCCATTAGACAATGTTACCACATGGGAAAGAGTATAGTTAAGGATTTGAGATTCGGCGTGGGAGAAGGATTGATGGAAGAGGAGGGATCTGAAAAGATAATTAGGTTTTGTTTTTATAGTACCATTACTTATTAGTATTTTGCCTGTAAATATATTTTTTGTATACATAGATTTATTTTTTGTTCCTCTCTATTGTATTTAGTTTTCTATTTAGTTAATTTCTTATATGGCTCTTATGGACTAATCTTCCTGTTTCTGTGAGAACTGTTGTCGAATTATTTTGTTTAACTATTTCTTTTTTAAATCTAGCACTTGTTTTAGTTCCGAGTCTTTGGTTAATTTTTACGAAAATGGTATCGCCTTGCCTGTACTCTTTTAACGGCTGTCTTGTTTTATTATGGAACTGCAGATCTTTTATTTGTTTTTCTTTAATTTTGTAATATTTTCTAATCTGGCTTGTTCAACTTGTTCTGGGCTGGTGCTTACTGTTCTACCAAAAAATACTTCAATCGGTTTTTTCATTGTTGTCGAATGGATAGAATAGTTGTATTCGTAAACGGAAGTGTCTAATATTTCTTCGAAAGTTCTATGAGGGTGTTCTTGCTTCATACATCTCATTATTTCTGTTAACGTGGAATGAAAGCGTTCCACTTGTCCGTTGATTGAGCTTTTATATGGAGGAGTTTGGTAAATTTCTATGTTTAGTTGGTCTTTTAGCATTGAAGTTATTGTGGCTGAATTAAAAGTTTTCTCATTGTCTATTACAAGAATTTTAGGAACACCGAATGAGAAGAGAAGTTCTCTTAAAGGTTCCTTGACGTCTACTATTGCTTTGCTTTTAATTCTTTTAACGCATGCGTACTTAGAAAACTTGTCTTAGGCTGTTAGAATGTTCTTATTTTCTGTTTGGTAGATATCGACGTGAAGTATATGACCGGGATATTGAGGGATCGGAGTTGGTAGCAATTTAGGATTGTTTGGATGACGCTCGTTCTTACTTTCTTTGCAGATTACGCATTCTTTTATAAGTTTTTTAATTTTGCTAGCCATTGCGGGAAAATAAAAAGTTTCAAGTATTTGTAATTTGTTTTCTCTTGCGTTTCTATGAGCGCGCTTATGGACCTTTAACATTATTTCAGTTTGTTCTTGTTCACTTTTAATGTCTTCGACCTGTTTATTTGTAAATCTAACCTTGTAATTTCGAAAGTGTTCTGAAAATATTTCCTGTATTATGCCCATAACTGGTTCAGAAGTTTTAATGCAGTTTATTATTGATGGAAATAGGTGTTTTTTTAAAATAGCTACTATGGTGTGTCTATCGTAGTGTGGTTGATATATTGTATGCCTATGATAGGTAGGAAAAACAATTTCGAATTTGTAATCTGGTGTTGAGTTTATCTCGAGAAAAATTTGGTTCTTAAATGCATTTATTGGGGGCATCTACGTACGGTATTAGATTGTGCGAAGAGCTGTCGTCGCTATGTGTAGCGATAGACAATGTATGAACTTCATTTTCTTTAGGTATTCTTGAGAGTGCGTCAGCTACTAAGTTTGCTTTGCCTGGCTTATAAAGAAGCTCATAATCATATTCTTCAAGGATTGTCTTCCAGCGCTTCATTTTGCTGTTGTTGTTTTTATTACTTATAGCATAAATGAGAGGCTGGTGGTCGGTATAGATTTTTACTTTCACTGAGCCATACAGGTAATTCCGGAATGAGTTAAGTGCCCAAATAATCGCGAGAAGTTCTTTCTCATTGGCAGCGTAATGTTGTTCTGCCTTATTAAGCGTTCTTGAAATGAATGCAATAGGTTTGTCATTTTGTGACAGAACTGCACCTAATGCGAATTTAGAGGCGTCGGTTGTTAGTTCTTAATCTTTTGTGAAATCAGGGTATGCCAATATTATATCTTCCGACACTAATGAGTTTTTTATTTTATTAAATGCTTCCACAGCTTCAGTATTAAAGGTAATTGTAACAGAGGAAGATTTCTTTTTTGAAATGCGTCCATCTTCCCCTCTTAAGATTGTTGTCAAGGGTTTAGCTAATTTAGCATAATCCCTAACAAATCTTCGGTAGTAGCCTGACAAACCTAAGAATGATCGTAGTTCTTTAAGAGTATTAGGCTGTGGAAAATCAGCTATTGCCTTGACTTTGGCAGGATTTGTTCTGATTCAATTAACTGAAACAATGTACCCTAAGGATTCGACTTGTCTCTGGAGAAATTTACACTTGTCTAATTGCACTTTTAAGTTCGCATCTTCCAATGTTTTAAAATTTTTTTGAATATTGTCTAAATGCTCATGCTCCGTTTTGATAAAGATGATGATATCATCTATATTAACGTAACAAATTTTGCTGATATGCTCGTGCAATATATCGTCGAGGGCCCGCTGAAATATTGATGGCGCATTTTTAAGGCCGAAGGGCAGACGTGTAAATTCGTATTTACCGTTGCAAACAGAAAACGCTGTTTTCTCAAAATCTTTTGGTTTTAATGGGATTTGGTGAAAGGCTGTTTTTAAATCTAGTACTTAGAAATAAGAGTTTTCGCCTAATTGAGACGTAACGTTATTAATTTCTGATATCTAGGGTACCGATCTGAAATAGTTACAGAATTTAGTTTTCTATAATCTATTACCATCCTATATTGCTTATTACCTTCTGAGTCTGGTTTTTTGCTAACAACCCAAAATGGTGAATTATAAGGGGAACGTGAAGGTTTGATGATGCCATCCTGTAATAGTTTAGCAATTTGTTTTTCAATTTCAGATTTTAATGATACTGGATATGGATAGAATTTAGTGTATACTGGAGAATCAGATGTCGTACGTATTTCGCCTACAACTTTTGTTGTACAGGTAAGGCTTTCGTCGGGTTCTACAAAGAGATTTGGATATTTTCTAACTATGTTGTGTAGTTTTTCTTTTTGTGGCAGAGTCAAGTGGTCGTCATGTATTTCCATTAAGTTGACTGGAGAACGGGATGTAAGCTGCTTAATTTTTATTTTCAGGCCATTCTTTATTTGTAAAATATTTTGGTTAATATCAATAACGGCTTCGAGTTCCTTTAGTGTGTCATTGCCGAGAATGCCGTTGAAAGATTTTAATGTTGGCATTAAATAAAATTTTATTCTTTCTTTAGAGTTGAATAAGCTAATAAAGGCGTGTTCTTTGATTTCTACATTACCTGCTACCGATTTTGCGTAAAAAATTTCTTCGTTAACTAATGGTTTCTTAATGAAATGTGGCTAAATATAATTTTTTGTTGAGCCTGTATCAATTAGGATTTTTAAAAGTTCACCGCTCTTCGTTTTACATTCTATATAAGGTAGCGAAGAGCTTATCATCCTAAAAAATGAATATCGCTAAACTCCAAAGGTTCGTTTTCAAGGATTGCAGGTTCTTCTATGGATGCTAGATAATCGTCCAAAGTTTGGTCCGCTTGCTCGTTTGCTTGTTCTAAAGTTGTCTCATACTCGGGGTGTTCTGAGTCAATATAAAAATTTCGTGCAATTTTACGCTGGGGTTGGTTTACTGATGGTGGTGGTCTATCCGTGACATAATTGGTTTTTGGTCTGTTCATATAATCAATTTTTCTGCTACGCATACTTTCGTCTATTTCCATCGGTTCTGGCCTGGGTTGAGGTTTTGCACCTTGGGGTCTAGGAGGTGGTTCTGTTTGGTAAACACGAGCCTGTTTGATCGTACGCATTTGTTGAGGATCGTTGAACTGCGGTTGTAAAAATGATTTTTGTCGTACGTAAACGGGTTGTGAGGATAACATTGTCGGACGTTGGTAGGATAAAAAGTAAGGATTATGTATGAATTGCGGTTGTTGGTAACGGGGATAGATACGTGGTGGTAATAGTGGGGGTTGGTTTTTTGGGTTATTTCTTTTCTCGATAAAGTTATTACTCTGAGCATAATTTGCTCGGTATGTTTGATTTTCGAGTTTCAAACATAAGTGTAGGGCTTGCGGAAGGTCCGCTGGCTCTCTCATTCCAAGAAGCTTGGGGAGGTCGCCATTCAGGCCTCTGATAAATCTATCAAGAGCCTTATCCCTATAAGTTTGTGTTAGGAGACATAAAGACTCGTTTGATGCGTTTTAGCATCCGAGTTTATTTAAAATTAAAGATAAATGTTTATAGACGCGTTGATAGAATTCTTGCACAGGGAATTTGCCTTGTACAAGCGAAGTCATTTGATATTCGAGAGTTGAGAGATCTCTCTTATCTGCATAATGTAATGACAGGCATTTAGAAATAGCCGTCCAATCTAGAGGCATGTTATAGGATTCTAGAGCTATGTCGGCCTCTCCTACTATCTTGTTTCTAATCGTATTCAAAATACCGTAATATTTAGGAGTGCCTTTAGTTCTCTCGTATATTTGCAATACACGCTCTACGCTTTTCCTCCATGAGTTGAACTCACCTTGCTTCCCTGAGAACTCTCGTAGACATTTCACAATGTCTGGAATTTTATCGAGGTCACCAAGTTCGTTCCTATATTCCTCATTGATAACTTGGTCACTAACTGTGCTAGGACAAGCATTAGGATTAAGAGCTGCCTGTACCAAAGTTGGAACATGCTGCCTTAACATCTGAGCAGTGATTTCGGAAATTATTGGCGCTAGTTCGCCCATTGAAATCATTCTCTGCTGAGGTTCAGCACTATTAGGGTTATTAAGGACTGGAGGACGAATCAGATTATTCGGATTTGACATTTTTCTCTTGATTAGAAGTAAGCTTTATTAAACGAATTAATGAAATTGATTTTTTGTACAGAGTTGGCCTTAGAGCTTCTTTTGACTTAGTTCCCTTTTTGAAAATTTTAATTTAAATTTGGTTATAAATATAATCTTATACCTCTGTATTTTTGTAAATATTTAATTAGGATTCTTCAACTTTCTTAAAATAAATTTCTTTTTTTTTCACAACATTAATTGCATTATTATTTTTTGTTTGTATTTAACTCTTTCTATTATTTGAACTAGCTTATAACAATTTGTTTAGTTTTTATATCTGTCACTTAATTCAATACATTTGTGTTTATGATCTTCTAGAGATGTTTGCGCTGCTTGTTGCAATTTTCCCAGATTTCTTTTAAGTTGGTTATTGATGGTTTTGATTTGGTTTTTCTGATTAATCTCAGGTTTTTGCTCCTTGGCAGACGGGCTAGCACGTAATGCTTCCTTTTTACCATAGTTACTGGGGGGCCTTTATCTGTACTTGATGTTCGCACTACTTAAGGGCGTCTTTATTTAAAATTACGCGCGGCTTTCTTCGGCACTTTTTTCTTTCTGCTGCGCTACTTAAGGGCTTTTGCAAAAAGGATACGCGTATTCGTTTTTTTCTTTAAAATTTTCGCGTGGCTTTTTCGGCACTTTTTTTCCTTATTGCTGCACTACTTCAGGGCTTTTGCAAAAAGGATACGCGTATTCGTTTTTTTTTCTTTAAAAATTTCGCGTGGCTTTTTCGGCACTTTTTTTCCTTATTGCTGCACTACTTCAGGGCTTTTGCAAATAAGGATACGCGATTTTTTTTAAAAAAGTCTTAAGTTTGCTCGGGCGCCAGTTAAATAAATTGTTTATTAAATTTGTTTTTTAAAAAGCATCAGTGCGAACTCTGATGGCTTTCTTTATTTTTTGAATTCTCAACTTAGACTAATTTACAAAATATTCTTAAGTTAACTTATTACCTAAAGCTTCGCTGCTATTCCACTGCTGTTGTTGTTGTAACTATTGGTTGCTTTCTTATGAGTTCTCCTGCATCAGCGTAAATATTTTCCAACGCAACATGATTGCGAAATTAAGTGGAGCGGTCGATAACTTTAAATTGCGAAGCGCAGTATGATTGAAATGGATTATGAAATATGTGTAATTAAGCTTAATTTAATGAGGGCGGTTATTGACCGACAGTTTGCGTCGTTAACTACATTGGGTATGTTTGTCGTTAACTTGTATGTTTTACATAAATATTAATAAAAAACAACAATAACAACAACAAAAGCAGCACAACAACGAACGACGTGATTACGAACCAAACAAGCAAACACAACAACAACAACAACCTTAAAAAAAGCATAAGCAGCTACTGCAGCTTAGCAGCTAGCAGCTTGTGCATTTCTCATACGAATATATGAATTTTTCATCTTTTTAGATTTTGCTATTTTATTAGATATTCGTTTTATTCCCACTAAAACTGATATTTTAGCATATTTTTTTTCTTTGTACGATGAATATTAAAGGCTGTGGGTATACCTGAAAGTGTCAAATATCACTTTGAAAAAATTCGTGAAAATTACCCCCATACAAACCGCGCTGTAAGACGTCAAAAATTTAGAGCCCGTTTGCTGTTTTAAGCTGGGCAGGTACGGCTGTGAATGTATGTGATGCAGCTAGTGGTGCAAAAATGCAACGGGCCGCCCAGCCCTTACCTGTAGAGGTATATATATATAATAAGTCAGGGATTTGCCGAAGCAGACCGCAGTGAGTCCCTTTTCGTCCCTAATTGAACAAAGGATGCTACTACTCGTAGCACTCATACGTGAGCATGCTCCTTGTATAAACAACCTTTGTCACCTTAAGCATATCCTTGTAGGTCAGTTGACCAATCTCGGCTTTGCCAACAAATGAACGTTCCAGAGTGGTCAATCTTCCCGAGATGGTACATGAAGGGACCGTGTCCTGTCATCAGTGCAGTAAGCCAGCTTAAAGTCCTTCGATTGTATCGGATAACTTTTGCTGCCTCACTACGAGACCACTTCACGGCCGCCTTCGGTTGCCTGCAATTAACAGTTTCTTCCCACTTTGTACGGTATTCTTCTGCTGATCCTTCTCTTGCAAAGGAATCAGCAATTTTATTCTGTTCTATGCCAGAGAGTCCTCTCACCCACATAAGTGTGAAGTCATTTGTCTGGGCGCACCTATTGAGTTTTGTAAGACTTTCTATGGCCATCCTGGAAGTGGTGTCTGTCCGTTGCATACACCTAATCACAGACTGATTGTCGAGAGCAATGACAATTTTCTTGCTATTGATCCGGCCATCTATCAGGTCCAGCATGGTCCAGCGCATGCACTACGCCAAGTATTTCCGCCCGGTATACAGAAACAAAAATCCCTAACCTCAGTACACAGGATAGGTTTAATTCTTCTGAGTAAACGCCTGCCCCGGCTCTGCCATTCATCAGAGAGCCGTCTGTGAATATACTGATATCGTTACCAGCGATTTCTCCACAAACGGCTCCATGAATACAAAACATAGCTGTTAAATTGCGATTACGATTAGTAACAATTAGATTATATTTTAAAAAGATTTATAATCATTTTATAATCCTTGAGGGAGATGTTTTTGATAAGTAATTGATTACCATTGCAAGCAATTCTAAAATAATTAAGACTACTTTCAATTATGAAAATAATCAAGAGTTATCATGAAAAAATTATCCGACTAATTTTAAAGGTTATTTTTGATTCTGTTTGAGGTCGACTCGAATCGTTTCAACGGCGAGGTTGTGAAGTGCAACAAGTAATTTTTAACTGTATGGGAGCTACAGTATGAACTTTGGGTTCATGGTTCCTTTTTTGTTACCGCCTCTAATGCTATACGTGGCTTGTATAGCGTTTATTAATAAAAAGAAGAATACCTGACGACACCCTAAAAGAGCTTAAGCGAACTTTTTATTATCTTAGCGCTTACATGTTATGACTATTGACTTCACATGAAATCGTAAATAACTCTCTTGAAACTATCTCTTGTCGTGCAAAAGTCTATATGACTGCTGCAATGTTGCAATTAAATAAGCATTTAGAGATTGGTTCATTATTAGCCTCCTTGACATCGGGTCCGGTATGGTATACAAATGAATTAAGAAAAATGAGGAATTTGAAATCTAAATACTATAAAAAATATCAACAAACACATAACATATGTGATTTTGGTTGCTATACCTCGATTAAATACAGTTATCAACAGTTATGCAAACAATCCTATAATACCTACTTAACAAAAGTAAAATTAAACATCAAATCTGATGCTAAATCCTTCTGGAACTTTGTTAACACAAAACGCAAGATTGATTCCTATCCTTCTTTTATGAAGTATAATTCAGTTGAGTCTGATAATGATAATAGTATTTGCAATCTTTTTGCTGACTTTTTCAAGTCGACTTATTCATCATCGTCCTATGATTATTTAAGTTATCCTTTCAATATTCAATCTGGGGATATATATTTCCCAATAATTGACACTAACACAGTCTTATCATTTTTAAAAAATATTAAAACATCATATAAAAGTGGTCCTGATAACATACCTTCGTGTATATTAAAATACTGCTGTGAAGAATTAGTAACTCAAATCTCTTTATTATTTACTTCATCATTAAAATCCTGCTATTTTCCTGCAGCCTGGAAGCATTCATTTATCATTCCGCTGCATAAATCCGGAAATAGGTCTTTAATTGATAACTACCGTGGCATCGCAAAATTGAGCGCTTTGCCTAAACTTTTAGAGGCAATTGTTACATCACGACTATCGCATAGCGTTAAATCTTTAATGTCTCCTTTCCAACATGGATTCCTTTCTGGAAAAACCACTGTTACTAACCTTCTCGAATTTACATCAAAAACTATAGAAAACTTTGGAAAAGGCATGCAGACTGATGTTATTTACACGGATTTTAGCAAAGCTTTTGACGTTGTAAATCACAAACTACTGATCTTAAAATTACATCTTGTTGGATTTCCTATACCGTTGGTAAAGTGGATTGAATCTTACTTAAGCAATAGAACACAATCTGTTCTTTTAAGCTCAAGAAATCACACTTCAGGAGTACCTCAAGGAAGTCATCTTGGGCCTCTTCTGTTTCTACTTTTTATAAACGATTTGCCATCTGTCATAATGCATTCCAGCATCTTAATGTTTGCTGACGACGTCAAACTCTTCCTTTCTTTTAAAAATGATAATGACGCTGTATTTTTGCAAGCCGACCATCGGTGCAAGCAAGATCATCTTCATAACTGGTGCAAAACGAACCGTATGAACCTCAACATGAAGAAATGCAAGCATATGTCTTTCTCGCGCAAACCACCAATTAAATGTACCTTCAAAATTTGTGGTTATCCATTGGAGTCCTTAGATAGCTTCAATGATCTTGGAGTTACAATGGATCCTAAACTACGCTTTAATATTCATGTAAATAAAATAATAAATAGAGCAAATAGTACTTTAGGATTTATTAAACGTTGGGCAAAAGAGTTTAATGATTCTTTCATAACGAAAACCTTATTCACTTCCCTAGTGCGGCCTATCTTAGAATACGCTTCAGTTGTTTGGTGCCCACGATACGGTTGTTACATAGACGACATTGAATCAGTGCAGAAACAATTTCTTTTGTTTTGCTTAAGCTATCTTTATTGTAATACTGATTTTCACTTACCACCTAATGAATATCGGTTACAACTCTTAAATCTTCCTTCTTTAAAAAATCGGAGAATTATGATAAATGCTTGTTGGATTATAAAACTTTTACATGGCTATGTAAACAGTCCATATTTATTGAGTAAAATTTATTTTAATATTCCTCTTCGTCCTAGAAGATCTTTTGAGTTACTCCACATGAACTTTTGTAGAACTAATTATTTGCAAAATGAACCTCTTAGAAGCGCTTGCGGTGATTTTAATTTTGTATCTGATTTGACCTTGTTTGTCTTGAATACGCAACCCTGCTATGCTGTCTGATTTTATCGATTTTGACTTAACTTTTTTTCTATTATTTTTTATACTTTAATAAAATTATATACTTTAAGCAATTTACTAAAACTT
Source organism: Dichetophora obliterata (assembly GCA_963920525.1). Taxonomy (NCBI): domain Eukaryota; kingdom Metazoa; phylum Arthropoda; class Insecta; order Diptera; family Sciomyzidae; genus Dichetophora; species Dichetophora obliterata. The sequence goes on from OY986435.1 coordinate 140,438,930, forward strand.
TTTAGTTTGTTAAAAATACATTATTTCATTCAAAATCATACTTTATATTTTTGAATTGTATTAAATATCTTATTTTATGATTTTAAATTTGCTATAAAACCTGTTAAGGTTTAGCAATCAAGTAAATAAATAAATAAATAAATTACCATAGTTAGTTCTATGAAATCTTATATGAAATAAGTTTCTTTCTCTAATGGCTCTCGATGGAGCATAGAACGAAATAAGTTCAAGTAGTTCAGGCAAATCTATCTTGTTATCAACTATATCTTTTATAAAAATAACACTCTGTGCTTTCCTTCTCTGAGATAAGCTTTGAATATTTAGCAATTGGCAACGCACGACGTACGTTGGCATATTTTCGGGATTATATAAACGCCGTAAAGCAAATCTAGTAAATCTATTTTGGATTTTTTGAATGCGAATACTATCACAGTCATAAATAGGAAAACATTTGATGTGTAAGTATTCCAAAAGAGACCTTTCCAGACGTACAAAGAACGTTTTTAGTGTAAAAGCATCTAAGAAATTTTTCGAATTGCGTTTTAAAAAGCTCTAATGATGAATGTGCTTTAGATATAATGTATTATATATGAAAGTAACACGTTATTGTGTATAATATTTTTAGTGCTTGTATATGTCTCGCCATGTACAAGCTGACGTTGTCTCTTTCACCCATATGTTTTTTAGGACAATCGTCAAAAGCAAATGTTAAAATACTCTTTGAGCAGTAGTAAATTATTCTGTAATGTTGTAGCCAAGTGGCTTTTGATTTATTAATTTACTTAATAGTGTAAGAGACCAGGCAGGCCATACATTACAGCCGCTAGGTTAACAAATAAGAAACTGTTCATATATATATATATATATTTCGTAATATCGATTAATTGAAGACTCAATAAATTACTACTACTTCTTTGATTCTGTTTGATTATTTTAAGAATTTTATTTAAAAATATGGAATATTTTGTAAAATTTTATTCATAAACATAGATATGTACACAATCATTAAAAGATATTTTCATAAAACAAGAAAGAAGAAACAAAGTGCTTGACAAAATTAACAGGAGCAAATTTTGTAATGCATTTTTCTCGTTCTAGTTTTTTGACAATCAAAATAATAATATTTGTTTAAAAATGAAACATATCTATGTTTTTTTATCAAAAAAATTTCACTAAATTTTTAATATCCCCCACTGGAATAGCAACCTTGACGTTGGTGTGGGGGCTTAGGTCGCTAGGATGCAGTGGGCTGGAATGACGGAAGCGCAAGCTTCTGACAGGGGTCCTAGGTCATACAGGTCGCTGCATCCTGTCGATGCACTAGTAGCTATTCACTCCTACCCTATATTCCCTTTTCACTCCCCATACCCTCCCTATTCATCCCATATCTCACCTCTCCTATCCCACACCTCCGATGGGCCGAATCAAGGTGTTATGCGACCCGTGCCGAGGATTTGCTAGGCTGGAGGCCCATTAAAAATAGTCCAGTCCCAAACGGAGCGTACCGGATACCAGGCGCCCTCCGGTACTATCCAGCCTTACCCGCGCACAGGGACCTCTGTGGGGGTGGACCTTCCTTGAACCTTTGTCCCACACTCGTGGTAATTATATGGAAGAACAAAACAATAAAAACAAACAAAAAGCACCAGCGGCCGCCGGTGGACACAGTGAGGAGCAATCCTCACTGCGTGCCGCAAGCAGTCACACCTCCCCTATGTTTGGAGCAGGACATAGCGGTTGCAAAGCTACTGCCAAAAATGTCACCGGGGCGGGAGCAGGCCTGGGTATAAAGACAACTACTGCCAAAAAATCCACACTACTGCGCAGGGGTGCCATAGTCGATGCAGACTCGGACCACGATAGCGCAAACTCAGTTGAGGACAGGCTTCTTCTCTCTCCGGATAAGTCAGCGGGTTCCAGCTCCTCTCGCAAGGAAGGGCCCAAGACCAAGTCAAAGGAGGGGTTGAAGGCCAAGGCCAACTACAAAGCGGCCCTTAAAATCTGCAGCCGGCTGTCAGGCAAGATTGATCTCTCTTCCAAAGAGAAGGAGTCGCTAGCCTGGGCTAAGCTAAAGGTGGAAGAGGGTCGCATACAATTCGCGAGCAGACCAAGCTTTGCACCTACGACAGAAGCAGAAACCGACCACAAACACAATCCCGCAGTCTAAACAGGAGGTAAGAACCAAGGCCAGTGACGTGACTAAACGACACCTGATCGTAGCACTGATCGACCCGAGTGATCCCCAAGGCAAAATGACCCTTGAGAGATGGAAATCCGTAGAGATGAAGCTTCTCGAGGTGATGTTCGTGAGGTTGGAAGCCCAACCTGACGCTCCCATGCCCACATTCGATGGAGCAGGCTGGCTCAATGGGGTTAAGATCCTAAAGTGCAACGACGATCCAACTCTGCACTGGGTGAAAGCAGTAACCCCGACACTCCAAGGCCTATGGAAGGGTGCCTAACTGGAAGTAGTGGACAGGACTAGTATCCCGTCCCTGCCAAAAGCGAAGATACTCTTCCCAAGAGTAGTGCCGCAGTAGTCCGCACTGAAGCTTCTACAGAAGCAAAATCCGGACGTGCCAACAGCTGATTGGAGGGTGTTGAAGGTTGCTGATCCACTACCTGATAGTAGCGGGGGGCAGCACTACATCCTCCAAATCAACAAGAAGGCAGAGGATATCATCTACGCGCGTCACGGGAAGATGGCGTGGGGCGTTGGTAGTGTTTATATGCGCCTCAAAAAGCGCCACCCCAAGGACAACAACAGCAACACACTAGAGTCCGGAGAGGTGGAAAAAGACCTCGGCCTAGAAGCCGTGACCGATTCTGCCCAAGGACTCAGTCTGGTAGATGCGGGTGACGGAGGCACACCAACAAAAGTTGACCCCGTAAAGGAACCTTCAGCCTAATGGAGTTGAAGGTTCTTCAAATAAACCTGCATAAATGCAAAACCGCCAGCGCAGAACTCCTTCTCGTATTGGAGGAAGGAGGCTACGATGTGGCTTTAGTACAGGAGCCGTGGATTGCCTCGGGCAACGCGGTATCTGGCCTAAAGTCACAAAACTTTGATACGTTTTTCGCAACAACAGTAAGTAGAACAAGAACAGCCATCCTTATAAGGAAAGGCATCTATACTTATCTAATGTCTCATTACAGCACTGACGATCTCACCGTTGTGGCGCTAGAGGGCGACGCGGACGAGCCGATCCTGGTCGCCTCATGCTACATGGCGCATGACGTCGACGCACCACCAGACGAGCTACAAAGAATGGTAGCAGTCGCCGGCGGGAAGAACCAAGCAGTGGTCATCGGAGCAGATGCCAATGCACACCACCCAGTATGGGGCAGCCCAGACATCAACGATCGAGGTGAGTCCCTACTTAACTTTATTCTACAATATAACCTTAGCGTAGCTAACATCGGCGAGGAACCCACGTATGTAGGCCCCACCTCGTCGAACGTGTTAGACCTAACAATATCCTCAGACAACAACACTCTGGTTATAAATTGGAGGGTGCTAGCACAGCCCTTCTTCTCGGACCACAATTATATTAGCTTTAGTATAAGCTTTAACTACACTCCAGCTCAAAAGATCTTTAGAAGCCCCAGAAACACTAACTGGAACCGCTTCAGAAGCATCATTGAGACCAAACTACCAGCTACTAAACAAATCAATACGGAAGAGGGCATTGAAAGGTCACTGAAGATTCTCTCGGCCCATCTTCTCAAGGCCTATCATGCCTCTTGTAAGCCCACTCGAACAAAGCGTAAGATCAGACCACCATGGTGGAGTCCAAATCTTACAGAGCAAAGACGCGACCTAAAAGATTTCTTTAAACTAGCTAAAATAGCTGACCAAGAGGAAATTTGAGGGGAATACAAATGTAGGCCCAAACTTTCTAAAACAAACGTACGCAGAGCAAAAAGACACTCCTTAAAGAACTTCTGCTCAAGCATAGAAAAAACTGCGCACACAGCAAGGCTCAGGAAGCTACTCTCAAAGCAGCCCTCCATTCAGAGCCAGCTACGCAAAGACAATGGCCAGTGGACGGAGAGCAGTCAGGAATCCCTTTAGGAGCTTTTAAAGGCGCATTTTCCTGGCTGTACCGAAGCTCCTAGCACTGCTACAATACGAGGGCACAGGACAACCCCGCTACAGGTTCCACACGACTTAATAACATCGGACGGAATCGTATGGGCTATAAACTCGTTCTCGGGATACAAATCTCCGGGACCAGACGGTATAATTCCTGCCATGTTGCAAACGGCTGAATCGCGAGTCGTCCCATGGCTGAAGAATATATTTAACGAATGCATCAGGCTAAACTATGTACCTGTGGCTTGCAGGACAGCGAGGGTTGTATTCTTACCGAAGGCAGGTAAGAGCAGCCATCCATGTCCGAAAGACTACAGGCCAATAAGTCTGACCTCCTTCGTACTCAAAACGCTCGAGAAACTGATTGACTTGCACCTAAGAAACAATTCAATCCAGTTATCAACCAACCAGCACGCATACACGAAAGGGAAATCGGTTGAAACGGCACTACATTCCCTAGAAGTAACCATAGAAAAAGCCATCCACCACAAGAAATACGCACTCTGGGCGTTTCTAGATATCTCAGGTGCATTCAACAATGTATCAACCACCGCAATCCTTAGTGGATTACGTGCAATAGAGGCACCACCACAATAAACCTTTGGTTAGACAAGTTGCTAAGCTGCAGAAAGGTACGGGCTGAGTGGGGCACTAAATCCATGGTAAGGGAAGCTCACAGGGGGACACCCCAGGGAAGGGTCCTCTCGCCACTACTATGGAATCTTGTAGTTAATGAACTACTCGAAAAGTTCGCAGGTAGAGCCCCGAGGATAACTGCCTATGCAGACGACATAAGCATTATTATAGTAGGGAAATGTCTATCAACAGTAAGCTCCATAATGGAGAGCACACTCAAAGATGCACTTAGATGGGCAAATTCAGTCGGTCTAAGTATTAACGCAGAGAAAACGGATCTGGTTCTGTTCACGAAAAGGTACAAGATACCACAGTTGATACCACCGAAATTGAACGATATACGTCTCATACCGAAAACTCACACAAAATATCTAGGAGTCGTCCTGGACAGCAAGCTGTCATGGAAAATCGCGCATCTACTGGGTCCCTAGCCACCAGGGCATTGAGGGAAACGAGATGGCAGATGGTTTAGCAAAGGAAGGCGCCGGGCTGGAATCAGAACTCGCAGAACATGTACTTACTCCACTACAAGAGTTGTACAGGAACCTCGAAAGAAGAGCCACACTAGCAGTGAATCGTAGATGGAAAGATACGACAACGTGCAAAATCTCGAAAATCATGTGCAATGCACAATGCGAAAAACGAACTCTGTTCATCTTGGCACGCCCGCGCAAAGATTGCAGGACACTAGTGGGCATGCTCACTGGTCACTGCATGACGGCAGCCCACGCGAGGAAGCTTGGCATCACCACGGATGACAACTGCAGGAAGTGCAAAGAACTGGGCACAGTGGAGACCCTGGAGCACCTACTATGCACAAGCCCCGCCCTACTTAGATCGAAACTAAAATACCTAGGCTCATCAACGTTCCCGTCACTTAAAGATGTAGCCAGGGTGTCTCTAGAATCCCTCCTAAAGTTTGCGAACTCAACGCAAATCTTTAAAGACTTTTCAAACATACACAAAGGTTCCTTTTGTTCGCTACCGGTACCACTAAGGACCTGAATTGGTCTATGTGAGCCTTCACGAAGGCATCCGGTTTAACCTAACCTAATATTTAAGACTGAAATCAAAGAGTAGTAAAGAGTTGTCAGTTGTGCACAGTTTCGTTTGTGCAGCTATTTCTGGTCAGCGGACATTGGGCGAAAGTGGATGTGAAGAAAGGCGATAAGAATGAAATTTGTCGGCTGACTTTTCTCTGCTCTGTTTAGCTGACGTAGCTTTGATGTAGCGATGCCCAGAGACGCTAAGCGAAGTATGAGTGCGAAGAACATAGGAAATAAAAAGCGTGTAAAGAAGCGAGTAGGAAACCTTTTGATATTGTGGTATTTTTGTTTTTTTTATCGCTTTGCTGACTTTTTTGTTTCCTATAAGAATCTTGCACTCATATGAATGTTAACATTTTGACGTAGAATTACGTCTTACAGCGCGATTTGTATGGGGGTCATTTTCACACATTTTTTCAAAGTGATATTTGACACTTTGGGGTATACCTGCAGCCTTTAATATTCATCGTACAAACAACAACAAAAAATGCCAAAATATCAGTTTTAGTGGGAATAAAATGAATATCTAATAAAATAGCAAAATCTAAGAAGATGAAAAGTTCATATATTCGGATGAGAAATGCACAAGCTGCTTAGCTGCTTATGCTGTTTTTAAGGTTGTTGTTGTTGTTGTGTTTGGTTCGTAATCACGTCGTTCGTTGATGTGCTGCTTTTGTTGTAGTTGTTGTTGTTTTTATTAATATGTATGTAAAACATACATACATAAATACATATCAGTTGCTTTCATTTCCCAGATAGCCAATACGTTCGGTTGAAAACGGTGTGCACTTTTAAAAGCACTGAAGCGGACCGTTTCGTTGTCAGCAAATTCTAAATGTTTGATAGCTTAAATCAATCTTGATTTTAAATACAAATTCTAGTTGTTCGATACTTTAAAATCGTTTATTGAGCTTTAGGTCAGGTTAGAACAATTAATTTCTCTAACGAATTTTTTTCAAAAAACTAACAGCAACAACATTTTTAATATGAAAAGAAAAAAAAACATCACTAGCTGAATAATTAGTTAGCTGATTAATTAACTAGTTAGAGCAATTAATTGTTCTAACTAGTTTGTTGACTACTCGGGTTTAAAGGGGACTTTCATAAAACCCTCCGCATCAAACTGCTTGCGGCAAAGGCAATTATTGCCGATTGAAAAGCGGGACAAAGAGATCTTGCTACCAGAGCAAGAGAATTATTGTTCTCGGAGCAATAATTGCTTTCGCCGCAAGCTCGAGAATTTTCGTGTGTGACGAGTGAAAATCATGACATAGTAAGCAAAGTTCTGTTTATTTTCTGTTGACGATTCGGTTCATCCCCTCTTACGCTGCTCAACCTCTGTGATCCTGCTCTGCTCTGTGCGTCGTTGTTTTAGATTTGCTTGGTAATTGTTGTTGCTTCAGTTAGCTGAAAATTTTTTTAGATGTTCTTAATTTTTACTCGACATGAACAGCTGATTTTGACATCTAGCTCGCTTTTCTCTGCTTTCTACTTCATTCCTCTCCAAGTCGGCCCTACCTGGTTATTCTGCCATGAGTTGGAGTACGAATAAAACGAATGTTGATTTTCAGCAAGATAGATACAATAGAGAATGCAGATGCGTGTAGCTACAGAGGCAGTATGTATGTATACTACTACTACGCAAATTTGCGCATGCTTTACTAAGCATGCGTTGTGCTTCAAAAACTCCATTTATTTTTTAAATACCATACTAAATTCGAATTATTTATATTATGCATTATATATTTTCCATATTAAAAATTTATTTTGTTAATTATAATTTTAATTTTGAATTACTTTTAAAATATATATATATGTTTATGCTCCTTACAACAGGAGAAATAAATAATTCAAATTTACCCATATTTATTTTCATTAATTGAACATAACTTTAAATTACATATAGTTTTAACCAATAAAACAAATGAACATGAACAACAAATTCATCGCCAAAAATACCAAACGAAAACTTATAAAACAACTTTATAAAACAAAACAAATTTTTACATGAATTTAATTCTGAGCTTTTTATATCAGGTAAGTTTGAAGAAGGATAACAACAACAAATTTGTTTTTGAATAATTTTTATTTAGAAGATGAAATGCTTTAAAATAGTTTTAAAAAATATAAATAAAAAATTTATATCAGAATTTTTCTCTAGTACTGTATAAAAAGGAACTCTGCGTCTATACTTACGATACTATCGAAACTGTGTCTTTTTTTTAGCTAGATTAGATTTGGTAAATTGAATGAATTTACCAATATCAATCTTTTTAAATGATGAGAACATTTTTATGCCCTCCTTTACCTATAAATTTATTTTAATTCTTGCAGGTAAGAAATTTTTTAATTTGAAGCTACATTTTTTACCAATTTCCAGGTACCATGAATTCAGCGAATTTTTTCATTTGAAGCTAAATTTTGTAACTAGATTGGATTTGGTATATTAAATGAATTTACTAATATCCAGCTATTTAAATTATGATAATATTTTTATATGACCTTTACCTATAAATTTCTTTTAGTTCTTGCAGGAACAATGTATTTAAGAAATTATGTAACTTAAAGCTAAATTTTTTTGCTACATTGCATTTGGTAAATTAAATTAATTTACTAATTTCCATCTTTTTAAATTATGATAAATTGATTTACATGATTTCAATTTTTAGCTATATTGGATTTGGTAAATTAAATGAATTTACCAACTTCCTCTTTACAAGTTATTATAAATTTTTAAGCTGCATAGTATATACACATATATGAGATGTATATACTTTCTGTATGTAAAAATATATATACAAATTTCTGTCAATTGTTGCAGGTATTAAGAATTTTTTTTTTCATTTTAAACAAACTCAGAATGTTTACGAAAGTGTTTAAAATATTAAATACCATCCAAAAGTTTGAAACATTAAAATTTAAGTATTTTGTTGTGTTTTCAAATCCAAAATATAAAACTAATTGTGTTTGTTTAATAATCCAAAAATGGTATTAATATTTAAAGATATTTTTTCTCATTTTAATTACCTTCTTTAAGCAATAATTGTTATGGTGACATAAAGTTCCTCGTTTTTTTTTTTGTATTTTGAGATTTTATTAAAATTTTGTATAAAATCTATTTGCTGAAGGTATTTTAAAAGTTTTTAATTTTAGCAAACAAATTTTTCAATAAATTAATCAATTAATAAAGGAAGCAATAAAATCATCTTTTTATGAATTACTAGTTAAAACCCGGCGCGTTGCTGCCACTCTCCCTTGTCAAACGCCCATAAAATGTTATCAGTTAAACAGCATGTCTAAATTGAGGTAGAATACTGAGTTCCGAGACTGTGCGACCTATATCCACAAAGCTATTCGATATAACAAATTTGGGTTGTATAGGAAGTGCCACGCCCTCTTGATCACCGCTCATAGAATGTAATGAATTAAACTGCATGTGTACATGGAGGTTGAATACCGAATTCCAAAACTGTGCGACATATATCTCCAAAACTATTCGATAGCACAAATTTGGTTTGAATGGGAGGTGTCACTTCCCTTTTCCTTACGCCCATAAAATTTTACCAATGAAACTGCATGTGTAAATTGAGGTCGAATACTGAATTCCGAGGCTGAGTTATCTATAACTCCAAGGCTATTCGATATCGTAAATTTGGGTTAAATTGGAGGTGTCACGCCCCCACGACAAACTCTAAAAAATTTTATCAGTAAATCTGCAAGCGTAAATTTTGGTCGAATACTGAGTTCCGACGCTGTGCGACCTTGAACTCCAAAGCTATTCGATATCACAAATTTTCGTTGCATGGAAGGTGCCACTCCTCCATGATAAACGCTCATAAAATGTAATCAATGAAACTGCATGTGTACATTGAGGTCCAATACTGAATTCCAAAGCTGTGAGACCTATATCCCCACAGCTATTTGATATCTCTAATTTGGGTTAATTATTAGGTTTCACTCCCCCTTGTCGATATCACAAATTTTCATTGTATGGGAGGTGCCACTCCCCCTTGATCAACGCTCATAAAATGTAATTAATGAAACTGCATGTATAAATTGGGGCCGAATACTGAATTCTGACGCTGATATTCGATATCGCAAATTTACGTTAAATGGGAGGTGCCACGCCCCTCTTACCAATGAACATAAAATTGAATCAATGAAAATCCATGTGTACATTGAGGTCGAATACTGAATTCCGGCGTTGTGCGACCTATAACTCCAAAGCTATTTGATAGCACAAAGTTGGGTTGTATGGGAAGTGCCACTCCCCTTTTCCCTACGCTCATAAAATGTAGAGAAATGAAAGTGCATGCATAAATGTAGGTCGAATACCGAACTCTTACGCTGTCAACCTATAACTTCAAAGCAATTCGATATCGCAAATTTGGGTTGTAAGGGAGATTGTCACGCCTCCCTGTCCAACGCCCATAAAATAAAACCATTGAAACTGCATGTGTAAATTGAGGTCAAAAACTTAATTCCAAAGCTGAATTCCTATAACTTCAAAGCTATTCGATATCACAAATTTGGGTTGTATGGGAGGTGCACCTCCCCCTTGTCCACTACCATAAAATTTCATCACTGAAACGGTACGTCTAAATTGTGGTCGAATACCGAATTTCTAAGCTGTGCGACCCATAACTCTAAAGCTATTCGATAACAACAATTTTTTATATATATGTGGGAGGTAAAAGGGGGTGTGTCATTTTCTCTTAAGCCATCTGGTACTCAAAGCAAAGCGTACTTACAAAATTTGAGCTCAATCGGACCAATAGTTTCGAAGTATTTTGATATTTTCTTAAAAGTAAGCGTACATGAAGTGTGACCACGCCCATTTTTATGAAAGTTAATGATAGTTATTATACAAACTTATTTACCAAATTTGAATTTAATACGACCAAAACCGTCTTAAATACAGCATTTTTATTGATTTGTGGGAGACAAAAGGGGGTGTGGCATTACATTTTTCCTAAACCAGTAGAAGAAGTATCCAATTTGGTTCAGTCGTTTTCAAGTTTTAAGCATCCGAACAAATCACGATTCATTTTTATATATACAGATATTGATTTGTGGGCGGTAAAAGTGGGCTTGAAAACATTAATGTATTGCCTCTTGGAACACCTACACAGCAAGTTTCACTATAAATATGTATAGAACTCTGGAATTGCCATGATTTCGAAAAAGTGGGCGTATATATATTGCGACCACGCACATTTTTTGTACAGTTACTGACAGTAACCATCTGAACAAAATTACTAAATCTTAGTTTTTTACGATCGAAACCGTCTGATATATATCCTTTATTTGGTTTGTGGTCGATAGCGCAAATTTGGCTTGCATGGGAGGTACCACGCCCCCTCGTCCAAACGTTACCAAACGTCACAGGAACACTCACTCTCCTCGGCAGACGTTGTTCTGCCATAGACCGCCTTACTGCCATATACGAAAATGTCGAATAGCTCCCGAAAGTAACCATATGAACTAAATAACCAAATTTTCGTCTAATACGATCAAAACCGTGCGAAATATAACATTTTTGTTGTTTTGCAAGCGGTAAAAAGGGGTGCGGTAAAATATTTCCCTTGAGCCATCTTGTAATCGAAACAAATCGACTGCCCAAATTTCAGCTGAATTCAGGTTAAGCCTGGCGCACTTTACTTCACTCGATATTAACTCCCCGAAAAGTGAGTTTAACTAAAGTGGGACAGATCTATTTTTAGTGCACTTGCCGAGAGTAACCATATGATCTGAATTAAAAAATGTTTGTCTAATACGACCGAAACATTTGAAATAAAACGTTTTCTTTGGTTTGTGGGCGGTAAAGGGGGGGCGTGGAAACCAATTTTTAGTACAGTTGCTGACAGTAACCGTACAAACTAAGCCAACATTTTAGCTCAATCGACCCAGTAGTCAATTTTAATGATTTCTCAAAAAGTGAGTGTGGCTATATATCGATGACGCCCTGTTTTAGTACAGTTGCCGAAAGTAGCCATATAAAATTAGGTATCACATATTAGTCTCATACGGCCAAAACTGCTTCAAATGTAGTACTTTCACTGATTTGTGGGCGCATAAAGGGGGCGTGGAAACCATTTTTTCGTACAGTTACTGTCAGTAACTACTTAATCCAAAGTACCAAATTTAAGTCTTATACTACTAAAACCGTCTGAAATATACCATTTTCATTAATTTGTGGGCGGTAAAAGGGGGCGTGAAACCTATTTTTAGTACAGTTGTCGACAGTAACCGTACATACTAAATTACAAAATTTTAGCCTTATACGACCCAAACCGAGTGAAATATAAAATTTTTTTGATTTGGGGGCGGTAAAAGGGGGGTGTGGCAAATTTTTTTTCATAACCATCTCGTGCCTGAAACAAATCGACTGCCAAAATTTCAGGTCAATCGGTTCAGAAGTTTTGGAGTCTATAGGCATCACAGCCAGACACACATCGTTTTGCTTTTAATATATATAGATATTGATTTGTGGGCGGTAAAAGTGGGCGTGAAAACATTTACATATAGTGACCGCCTCTTAGATCACCTACACAGCAAGTTTCACTGTAAAAATGTGTAAGACTACGGAATTGCCATGATTTCGAAAAAGTGGGCATATTTATATTACGACCACGCCCATTTTTCGTACAGTTACCGACAGTAACCATCTGAATAAAATTACCAAATCTTAGTTTTTTACGATTGAAACCGTCTTAATACATCCTTTTTTTGGTTTGTGATCGATAGCGTTAATTTGGCTTGTATGGGAGGTACCACGCCCCCTCGTCCAATAGTTACCAAACCTCACAGGAACACTCTCAAGATGTGGCTTCAGATTCCCTGAAAATTTCATAAAGATCGGTTCAGCGGTTTTGGAGTCTATATGTGATATGGCCACATACCCATATACCCACATACCCACATCCCCACATACATACATCCATTTTTATATATATAGATGAATTTATTTATAGATTTTTTAATAAATTAATAAAATTAATCAATTAATAAAGAAAGCAATAAATTCATCTTTTATTCATTTTAAAGCAAAATTATGTCTTACATACACATGAATTTATTTTGCAGTTTTGGTTTTGAATTTTGGTGTTTTAAAACTTACCTCATTCAATAAAAAATAAAAACATTTTTAAATTGGCTCTTATTATTTAATATAATACGGTGCTTATTATATAACATAATATCTTAAAACCTAGAATGAAATCTTATTACATAATGTAATAATTTAAAACTAAATGAAAATCTTATTACATAATGTTATAATTTAAGCCTTAATGAAAATCTTATTACAGAATGTAATAACTTAAAACTAAATTGAAAACTTATTACATAATGTAATCAATTATCAACTAAGGCAAACACTTTGAATGGATTTAACTAACCTAAGTAATATAATAAAGTAAATATTTACAACTTAAAACTAGAAAAGTAAAAGTATTAAATGTACTTCCAATATTTACAGTATTTACATATTTACAGATATGTAAATTACATAAAGTAATTTAATAAACGGTTATTGTAACCTCAAAAATTTATGTACAATTTTTACATTATATAATTAAATTTTTACAATATTTACAGTAAATATTTACACAAATGAATTTACAATATTTACAGTAAATATTTACACAAATGTATTTACAATATTTACAGTATATACAAAAAGCTTTTTTTGGTCCGGGAAAAAAATACAAGTAAGAATTTGTTGTGTTTGAAAGAATGAAAGAATTTAATAACCTGAAATCTATATATATAAAAATGGATGTATGTATGTGGGTATGTGGGTATGTGGGGATGTGGGTAGGTGGGTATGTGGGTATGTGGCTATATCACATATAGACTCCAAAACCGCTGAACCGATCTTTATGAAATTTTCAGGGAATCTGAAGCCACATCTTGAGAGTGTTCCTGTGAGGTTTGGTAACTAGTGGACGAGGGGGCGTGGTACCTCCCATACAAGCCAAATTAACGCTATCGATCACAAACCAAAAAAAGGATGTCTTAAGACGGTTTCAATCGTAAAAAACTAAGATTTGGTAATTTTATTCAGATGGTTACTGTCGGTAACTGTACGAAAAATGGGCGTGGTCTTAACATAAATATGCCCACTTTTTCGAAATCATGGCAATTCCGTAGTCTTACACATTTTTACAGTGAAACTTGCTGTGTAGGTGATCTAAGAGGCGGTCACTATATGTAAATGTTTTCACGCCCACTTTTACCGCCCACAAATCAATATCTATATATTAAAAAAGCAAAACGATGTGTGTCTGGCTGTGATGCCTATAGACTCCAAAACTTCTGAACCGATTGACCTGAAATTTTGGCAGTCGATTTGTTTCAGGCACGAGATGGTTATGAAAAAAAATTTGCCACACCCCCCTTTTACCACCCCCAAATCAAAAAAATTTTATATTTCACTCGGTTTGGGTCGTATAAGGCTAAAATTTTGTAATTTAGTATGTACGGTTACTGTCGACAACTGTATTAAAAATTGGTTTCCTCGCCCCCCTTTCACCGCCCACAAACCAAAGAAAACGTTTTATTTCAAATGTTTCGGTCGTATTAGACAAACATTTTTCAATTCAGATCATATGGTTACTCTCGGCAAGTGCACTAAAAATAGACCTGTCCCACTTTAGTTAAACTCACTTTTCGGGGAGTTAATATCGAGTGAAGTAAAGTGCGCCAGGCTTAACCTGAATTCAGCTGAAATTTTGGCAGTCGATTTGTTTCGATTACGAGATGGCTCAAGGGAAATATTTTACCGCACCCCTTTTTACCGCTTGCAAAACAACAAAAATGTTATATATCGCACGGTTTTGATCGTATTAGACGAAAATTTGGTTATTTAGTTCATATGGTTACTTTCGGCAGCTATTCGACATTTTCGTATATGGCAGTAAGGCGGTCTATGGCAGAACAACGTCTGCCGAGGAGAGTGAGTGTTCCTGTGAGGTTTGGTAACGTTTGGACGAGGGGGCGTGGTACCTCCCATGCAAGCCAAATTTGCGCTATCGACCACAAACCAAATAAAGGATATATATCAGACGGTTTCGATCGTAAAAAATTAAGATTTAGTAATTTTGTTCAGATGGTTACGCCCACTTTTTCGAAATCATGGCAATCCCGGAGTTCTACACATTTTTATAGTGAAACTTGCTGTGTAGGTGCTCCAAGAGGCAGTCACGATACATTAATGTTTTCAAGCCCACTTTTACCGCCCACAAATCAATATCTGTATTAGGGCGGGTCAAATTCTGGCTCAGCGAAATTCGTAAAATACATGTAATTTCAAGACTTTTTCTCCACTACAGCATATACAAATTCTGAAAAAAAGCTGTGCGGACTTTCGTAAATAGATTCATACACATACATTCATACATTCATATTTTATAATTGAGAACAAAATCTATTTACGAAAGTCCGCACAGCTTTTTTTCAGAATTTGTATATGCTGTAGTGGAGAAAAAGTCTTGAAATTACATGTATTTTACGAATTTCGCTGAGCCAGACCTCCAAAAAATTCGTCCATACAAATTGACCCGCCCTAATCTGTATATATAAAAATGAATCGTGATTTGTTCGGATGCTTAAAACTTGAAAACGACTGAACCAAATTGGATATTTCTTTCTACTGGTTTAGGAAAAATGTAATGCCACACCCCCTTTTGTCGCCCACAAATCAATAAAAATGCTGTATTTAAGACGGTTTTGGTCGTATTAAATTCAAATTTGGTAAATAAGTTTGTATGATAACTATCATTAACTTTGATAAAAATGGGCTTGGTCGCACTTCACCTACGCTTACTTTTAAGAAAATATCAAAATACTTCGAAACTATTGGTCCGATTGAGCTCAAATTTTGTAAGTACGCTTTGCTTTGAATACGAGATGGTTTAAGAGAAAATGCCACACCCTCTTTTACCTCCCACATATATATAAAAAATTGTTGTTATCGAAAAGCTTTAGAGTTATGGGTCGCACAGCTTAGAAATTCGGTATTCGACCACAATTTAGACGTACCGTTTCAGTGATGAAATTTTATGGTAGTGGACAAGGGGGAGGTGCACCTCCCATACAACCCAAATTTGTGATATCGAATAGCTTTGAAGTTATAGGAATTCAGCTTTGGAATTAAGTTTTTGACCTCAATTTACACATGCAGTTTCAATGGTTTTATTTTATGGGCGTTGGACAGGGAGGCGTGACAATCTCCCTTACAACCCAAATTTGCGATATCGAATTGCTTTGAAGTTATAGGTTGACAGCGTAAGAGTTCGGTATTCGACCTACATTTATGCATGCACTTTCATTTCTCTACATTTTATGAGCGTAGGGAAAAGGGGAGTGGCACTTCCCATACAACCCAACTTTGTGCTATCAAATAGCTTTGGAGTTATAGGTCGCACAACGCCGGAATTCAGTATTCGACCTCAATGTACACATGGATTTTCATTGATTCAATTTTATGTTCATTGGTAAGAGGGGCGTGGCACCTCCCATTTACCGTAAATTTGCGATATCGAATATCAGCGTCAAAATTCAGTATTCGGCCCCAATTTATACATGCAGTTTCATTAATTACATTTTATGAGCGTTGATCAAGGGGGAGTGGCATCTCCCATACAACGAAAATTTGTGATATCGACAAGGGGGAGTGAAACCTAATATTTAACCCAAATTAGAGATATCAAATAGCTGTGGGGATATAGGTCTCACAGCCTTGGAATTCAGTATTGGACCTCAATGTACACATGCAGTTTCATTGATTACATTTTATGAGCGTTTATCATGGGGGAGTGGCACCTTCCATGCAACGAAAATTTGTGATATCGAATAGCTTTGGAGTTCAAGGTCGCACAGCTTCGGAACTCAGTATTCGACCAAAATTTACGCTTGCAGATTTACTGATGAAATTTTTTTAGAGTTTGTCGTGGGGGCGTGACACCTCCAATTTAACCCAAATTTGCGATATCGAATAGCCTTGGAGTTATAGGTAACTCAGCCTCGGAATTCAGTATTCGACCTCAATTTACACATGCAGTCTCATGGGTAAAATTTTATGGGCGTAAGGAAAAGGGCAGTGACACCTCCCATACAACCCAAATATGTGCTATCGAATAGTTTTGGAGATATATGTCGCACAGTTTTGGAATTCGGTATTCAACCTCCATGTACGCATGCAGTTTAATTGATTACATTCTATGAGCGGTGATCAAGAGGACGCGGCACTTCCTATACAACCCAAATTTGTTATATCGAATAGCTTTGTGGATATAGGTCGCACAGTCTCGGAATTCAGTATTCTACCTCAATTTAGACATGCTGTTTAACTGATAACATTTTATGGGCATTTAACAAGGGAGAGTGGCAGCAACGCGCCGGGTTTCAGCTAGTAGTAGATAGAAAATTTTGAAAATTATAAATGAGTCTACCAAGCCCAAAGTTGAAAACGGTCATTCTTATAAAAGAAAAAGGAAGTTTGTAAGCGATACCATAAGAAAGATTTCGAAATATTATGATCGAATTTGCCTCGCATGGTACAGTTGCGAATGCAAGTTATATAAGCGGCTAGTATACAGCAAATAATCATGGTTATGCAAAACGTAGTAATTTTACCAATAACAAAATTTAATACTCGAAACTTTCAAAAATACTGAGTATTAAGAAAAATCCGTACTAATCATGATTTAAGCTGAGTATTATATTTTATTAGTACACAACTGAGAAAATACACAGCCAACCCCAACATTAAATATTTAATAGGGGCGTTTACCAGACACATTTTTTGACATTTTATTAATGTTTCAAAATATACAAAAATATATATTTGTGACAAAATGAAATAGAACTTCTATGTTAACATATCTCTCGTTTTTTCAATAACGTCACAATTAAAAAAAATGATTTTTCAGTACAAGAATTTTAAGTCTTAAGCAGAAATTAAAGGAAGTACAATATTTACATTATAAAATTAAGTATATAAAGGGTCCGCCAAATAACTTTTTTTTTAAATACTATAAAAAAAAACTACTGGATATTTTCTCAATTTTTATTTTTATTTGAAAGTACAATCCTTCTGGTTAATAATAGAAAATAATTAGAAAGCACTAGTTGAAAAAAAAAACGTTAGATGGCGGACCCTGTACAATATTTACAGCCAATATTTACAGAAATGTATTTACAATATTTAAATTGTAAAATACATTTACAATATAGGTACAAGAAATGAAAAGAATGAGAAAAAAACGACATGAAAATCAAAGTTTGTTCTTTCAATGCAAATATCTCCGCTGTCCATTAATATATTTCCTTAAAATTTTTTTGTTCAAAAGTTTAATAAAATCACTTCAGACAAATATGTTGAACTGAACCGTTTAAGTCAGTGTAACTATGATTTATAATAATGTCAAAAAAAGGTCCAAAATATTGACTTTTTACTCAAAAAAACGAATCAAAAATTGTTGTTGTTGTAATATAATATGGTTTATAGTAATTGTAATAAGCATTTACTATAAACACATTCTTACAAATTGCATGATTGAGTGGTTTTAAAAAACCAACAATTCTAAACCAAAACTGCAAAATAAATTCATATGTATGTAAGACATAATTTTGCTTTCTTTATTATTGTTTTCTTTATTAATTGATTAATTTTATTAATTTATTAAAAAATCTATAAATAAACTCATAATTCATAAAAAGATGATTTTATTGCTTCCTTTATTAATTGATTAATTTGATTAATATATTGAAAAATCTGTTTGCTAAAATTAAAACTTTTTAAATACCTTCAGCAAATAGATTTTATACAAAATTTTAATAAAATCTCAAAATACAAAAAAAAAAAACAAGGAACTTTATGTCACCATAACAATTACTGTTTAAAGAAGGTAATTAAAATGAGAAAAAATATTTTTGGATTATGAAACAAACACAATTAGTTTTATATTTTGGATTTGAAAACACAAAAAAATACTTAAATTTTAATATTTCAAACTTTTGGATGACATTTAATATTTTAAACACTTTCGTAAACATTCTGAGTTTGTTTAAAATAAAAAAATTTTCTACATACCTGCAACAATTGACAGAAATTTGTATATATATTTTTACATAAAGAGTATACATCTAAAGTATAAAGTATATACATCTCATATATGTTTATATACTATGTAGCTTAAAAATTTATAATAACTTGAAAAGAGGAAGTTGGTAAATTCATTTAATTTACCAAATCCAATGTAGCTAAAAATTGAAATCATGTAAATCAATTTATCATAATTTAAAAAGATGGAAATTAGTAAATTCATTTAATTTACCAAATGCGATGTAGCTAAAAAATTTAGCTTTAAGTTAAATAATTTCTTAAATACATTGTACCTGCAAGAACTAAAAGAAATTTATAGGTAAAGGTCATATAAAAATATTATCATAATTTAAATAGCTGGAAATTAGTAAATTCATTTAATATACCAAATCCAATCTAGTTACAAAATTTAGCTTCAAATGAAAAAATTTGCTGAATTCATGGTACCTGGAAATTGGTAAAGAATGTAGCTTCAAATTAAAAAATTTCTTACCTGCAAGAATTAAAATAAATTTATAGGTAAAGGAGGGCATAAAAATGTTCTCATCATTTAAAAAGATTGAAATTGGTAAATTCATTCAGTTTACCAAATCCAATCTAGCTAAAAAATGTAAACATTCATATGAGTGCAAGATTCTTATAGGAAACAAAAAAAGTCATAGCAAAGCGAAAAGAAACAAAAATACCACAATATCAAAAGGTTTCCTACTCGCTTCTTTACATGCTTTTTATTTCCTATGTTCTTCGCACACATAAGCCAGGGTTGTTTTCCGTTCATTTTATGACCCCATATAAATGTTTTGTGTTAGTATTGGAGCCAATTTAACATAAAATTGAACATAGTGCTATCCCTCTCCAACGGAGTTTCCATCTCTTTATCTCTGACTGAAATGACAAAAGATTGATAAATCAAGCCCTTTCACACATCCAGCCGCTTGAACAGCATTGCAAGATATCTAAAAATTTCGATTTTGCTCCATTAAGTCATCAACGTGTCTGTTTAACGCATACAACCAAATATTTACTAACACATATACCTGATTGACGTCAAATGATTGACCGCGTAAAGTGCGCATAAAACGCCTTTACTTGAGATAGACAAAACCGCAAAAATATGATTTCTTTACACGATCAACGAAATACTGCCAAAACGTGAACAAAATCATAGCTTAACAAATAGCAGCCAAAAAAATTGTACTGCAGCAACAACAAATCCAGCAAAATAATGTATACACAAGCAAGCGATTACACGCTCGTTTTGCTACAAGCCATAGTACAATTATTACAAAGTAGGAGCGACAGTTTTTGCTGCGGTCAACGTATGTCAAACAAGAGAAAATCAAAACGAGAGCGTGCTATGGTTGCTATTGCCCATATTACACGATGTCCGTTTGCTCGGCGTACAAATAATTTTATTGTTGCTTCTAATGCGAAACTTTAAAAAATTTTGCAGAATATCCAATTTTGAACAATATCAATATAACAACCATATTGTACGGCCAAGAGTGGCCGAGAAAACGGGCATCGTGTAATATGGGCATGTGGCAACTGATGCAAAATGGAAATATTAAAAATGTTTTGTGTCACACAAAGAAAATAAATAAATAAATTGCATGTGAGTTGAAAAAAAAGCTGTTATTGAACGCTCATTTTATGTTTTCTTTTATTTGACGTTCGTTGACCGCTGCTCGTGAGAAAATAGATAGTCGTCAGGGCTACCTGATAAATAATTTTGCTATGCTACAAACCAGGTCATGGTACAATTATTTGACAAGGTGGTAGCGTAGACTGGCTTTTTTCTCACGAGCGGCGATGGGTAGTTGTCAAAATTAGCTGTTCATGCAATTAATCAAAGAAATGTGAAAAAACAAGCAACTACTTAAACATAGCTAGCCAGTCTCAGCAAATTAAAAACATTCCAATAAATTTCGCGAACAAATTTAATTAATCAAAGAAAATATAAATAGAAGCACATATTTAGTCAACAGCAGCAAACTATAACTCCTTTAGCTGTTTTTGACAACTTCCAATCGCCAAAAAACTGTCACGGCTACCTTGTCAAATAATTATACCATGAACCGGGTCTCTTGGCTGGCTACTACAAATTTCTCATTTTGTTCCTGATACTGCTGATGCAATGTCTGTAGTATTTATAGTCTTTGCTCGGTCTACAAAATGTGCATCACTGTTTTTTGACAGTTTCGCATGACCCCTTTTACATTGAACAAGACTTGAAAATAAGAATGTAAGTTCGTAGGACGAATGGTGATGAGTTCACGTGAGTTCTGGAGACGAAGGGGAAAGATTAATGCCCTGTTTAGGTAAAACGAAGCCTTCGTGACAAGCTTCGTTCGTTTTCCGACGTGATCGTCCTAAATTGGGTCTTTGTAATTTTTTCTTTCGTCGTCGTCCAACATTACATTGCTTACGTTTTTGAAATACTCCAACGTCAGTGCTTGTCAAAAACATTATTGCCAGATTGTAAAAGTTCAGCATTTAGCGTAAAACTGACAAAAATCTTGAAAATTGTATACACATTACTAGCATTTTTTAATAGGTGACAATAGTTTTTGCATCAGATGTTTTGGTTATTGAATTGTTGACTTTTGGTAGAAATGAAACTGTTTTTTAATTGATTGTGATAGCTTCTGTTCTTAAATAGATTGTGTGCACTTCTTTGAGGAGGACCGTAGAAGTTTACTTTAGCAGATGGCATAAACTTGCTCTGTACTGTACTCTGTTTTTGTACTAAAAAAACTTGCTTCTAGTCTTGCCCAATATAAAACCGGATTATTGGAAGCAATAACAAAATTATCTGCTTGCCGTGCAAACGAGCTTCGTCTGACCTCACACTCAGGGTAGCCACACAGGAAAAATATTTTCTACCAAATTTTCTACAAAAAATATACCAATATGAAAAAATTTACCAAATTTTTCTTTTATGTAAAAGTAAAAAATAGAAATATATTTTAGTTATTTTAAAATAAAATTAATATTTATTATACATTTAATTAAATAAACAACATAAATAAACGTATACAATGCAATAAAAAACATTTAAATATTAAAATTACTTTTTTATAATATCAAGTTTAACTATATATTTTTGCCATTCCACAACCACACATAATGAGGCATATTTTTTACTTCGCAAAGTTTTTTTATGGGTTTTATTATGTCGTCTCTGCAAAAATCTTAAGGTTGTCTTTTATTTTTCCGGAGTAATTTACGTTTAGCTTGTCATTTTTTTCAATCGTAGAAAATATGTATGTATTAAGAGTTTTTAATTTCAAATCTGAAAAATTAACGGCCGTTCTCATTTGCTTTAGAAGTTATAGGGCCAAAAGTTGAAAAATGGGTTCAAAAAATTTTCTATATTTTTATTCGTATACAAAACTAAGTTTGAGTGTTAAAAGAGAGCCTATGCCATTATCTATTCAATAAACTATTAACTTAGAACTAAGTTAAGTTTTTTAATTTAATTTTGGACTTATTATGGCAAGTTATGTCAAATTGTCGTGCGATTTTTTATAAAAATGTTTTTATTTCAGTAAACGACAAGGAGTTTTCGAAAAAATGTTTTTTTAGTTTACGTTCGGGAAAAGGCATTTTTTAGTCGCTTATACAGGCAATAACTGACGAAGATAGAAAAATTTGCCCAAAACAAGATATGTGTGCCTTTTTGCTTAGATTTCGAATGATGTTCACTAAAACTAAATCATATTATTTTCTGATTACGAAAAATAGACATTTCCAACAGTTAAGATTTATTTTGAATTTAAACCAAATTTGGTATAATTGTATAATTAATAACTGGTATAATTTCAGAAAGGAGAGTTAAATACTTACGGAGCAATGCATTTTTCACGTCAAAGAGATTGCAAAAGCGGTCTTTGAATTTAGAATACGACATCTTTGACAACGTTATCGGATCGTTTTTAGAAATAGGTAATCAACTGACAAGTTTAGACAAGTAAACAAGTTTAGAAAAGCATGCTGCGGTACGCTTCGCACGTGTAAGTTGCGATTGATTCATTTATTCAGTCTAAAGTTATGCGAGTACCAGTAATAAGACAAATATTTTGGCTTTTATTTTTAACAAAAGAAAAATATATGGTCCAAATTAAAAAAATTTAAATTTTGTTGGAAATCTCTAATGTTTGCATGAAAAAAATAATATAATTGAACTTTAGTGAAAGCTGAGAAAAAGACGCACATTTCTTGTTAAGGAAAAAATTAAAAAAATTTCGAAATTTCTTCTTTAATATTGAAATAAAAAATTCGTTTCAAATATTTTTGACTAATGAACCATAAAAAACTATTATGAAAGAAAAATGTTGGTGAAAAATACTGTATGGAATGCCCCATATACACAATTATTTATTAAAAGAAACTTTTTAAAAAAAAAAAATTTGCTTGTACAAAAAAAATTTACCAAAACTATAAAGAATTTACCAAGTAAAAAACTTTCTACCAAAAATGGTAGTATTTTACCAAAGTGGCAACCGTGCTCACACTTTGTTAATTTCAATTCAGGTCGTTTCAAAGTTGTTTTGTGTTAGTGCGCATTTACACAGCACACAGCTACATTTTTTTTCCTTTGTGTACTTGTTTTGTTCTAGCCTCACTGTTCTACGACGAAAACAGCTGCATTCTCTTAGAATCTACGGCTTTGTGTTAGTTGTATGCCGTCTGCCACCGCCTTTGGTATCTGTTTTGGTTTTTCTAGTTTAGTTGAGCTCAAAATTTGGTACAGCGAAATTTTCGTTTACCCCAGTTTTTAATTAAATCTTTTTACACACAAGAACTAAAAACTAGTGCTAAGATGTGCAAGTGCCTGGCTGGAAATGTTGCCTGCTGGTAAGTATCTTAATACAAATAAAGATTAAATGTATCATGTAGATACGTTCTATAGTGCTAGCACAAAAATTGCGTATGGTTATCAAGCAAATTAAAAATTTAAACATCTGAGTAATAATTTCATTTTGTTTTCCTAGTTGTCTTTAGTTGTAGTTTTAAGTCTACAGTCTGTTTTTATTTGTCAAACAACTGCTGTTACCATAACAAAATTTTATAAATTAGATAAAAAATACAGTGTTATGCGCTCATGTTTGTTATTAATATAATGGTGTTATTCATAATGTGAACTCTTATCCTCAACACAATGTGCATGTATGCCCATAAATTTGTGTTTCTAATGCTAATTGAATTAGACGCTATAATAAAATACATCCGTCGAAATTTTACTGTGAACTAAATAATACGAGTATTAGCCGATACACATTAGGTAGGTCTGTTTCCGTACTAACTTCAAGTAATTGAAATAGAATAGAGAGTGACATTTTGCATGTTATTCTTCTTTCTTTGTGAACTAATGCTCCGTTTCCATGTGATCTTATGGCCAGTTTTTCAGCACGAGTTTAAAGTCAAGTTGAATTAAACCGAGCTTTACTCACCAAAATTGGACGTTTAAACTCGGTTTAGGAAAAAACTAAACATATTATATGATAATTTAAGTCAATTCAACTTCAACGAATGCTAAAATATCTAGTTGAACTGAGTTTCAACTTCCAATTTTGGTGAAATAAGCTAGGTTTAATTTGACTAAAGTTTAAACTCGTACTGAAAAGCTGGCCCTAAGATCTGAGATCTCCGACAACCACATCTTCTGCTATAATGAGCGAGATGGATATATGTTATTTTTGCTATAAAGTAATTACATTTTGTTTGTTGTTGTATGTTGTGCAGCTTTTATTTGTTTGGTTAAGAAATTATTTGATTGCATTTCTGCAACTCTGAAATTTCGATTTTTTTTATATTTTATTTTACTTTTATTTTGACATGCTAACGCATCTTTGAGGCTGTTCAGACTTGCCTCAAATGAGGCGACTTACTTGCCTCATTTTGACATAAGTTAGCTATTAGGTGTTCACACACAAACTATTGCCTCACTTTGAGGCTGCATCATTTTGGCGTTTATTGTTTTTTTTTCGTTTGTTTTCTTTTGAATTATAAAATGCTCAAGTTTTCACTATTTAAGGAATATTAATTTGCGAACAACAATGTATAAACAAAATTAATTCGCGCCAGAACCAACTAATAAGAGCAAAAATTTCAACATAACAAACTTCATTCTTACGTACGTCAAAATGAGTCGCAAAATTTTTAAAATTTTTAAAATTCTTGCCTCACGTAACATGTCACCTTCCCGCTTTTCCCTTTGCCTGTACACGTCAAAATGAGGCAAGTGAGTCGCCTCATTTGAGGCAAGTCTGAACAGCCTCTTTGGAATGCTACAAAAATAGTTGTCAGTGACAGTGATGTTACATCAAATTTGTCTGAATATTGTACCGTACAGTAAATTTTACTGTTTTTACCGTAAAATAACTGTACTTTAAAAAAAAAACACAGTTTCGATAGTATCGTAATTATAGACGTAGAATTCCTTTTTATACAGTAATAGAGAAAAATTCTGGTTTTTTTCATGTATATTCTTCAAAACTTTTTTAAAGTATTTCATCTTCTAAATAAAAATTATTCAAAAACAAATTTGTTGTTGTTGTCCTTCTTTAAACTTACCTGATCTAAAAAGCTCACAATTTAATTCATGTAAAAATTTGTTTTGTTTTATAAAAAGTTTTCGTTTGATATTTATGGTGATGAATTTGTTGTTCTTTTTCATTTGTTTTGTTGGTTAAAACTAAATGTAATTCAAAGTTATGTTTAATTAATGGAAATAAATATGGGTAAATTTGAATTATTTATTTTTCCTGTAGTAAAGAGCATATACATATATGTATGTATATTTTAAAAGTAATTAAAAATTAACATTTTAGTTAACAAAATATATTTTTAATATGGAAAGAATATAATGCACAATAAAAATAGTTCGAATATATTATGGTATTTAAAAATAAATGTAGTTTTTAAAGCACAACGAGTGCTAGTAGCGCATGCGCAAATTTGCGTAGTAGTATACATATGTACATGCTGAAAATAAACATTCGTTTTATTCGTACTCTAACTCATGGCAGAATAACCAGGTAGGGCCGACTCGGAGAGGAATGAAGTAGAAAGCAGAGAAAAGCGAGCTAGTTGTCAAATACAGCTGTTCAGGTCAAGTAAAAATTAAGAACATCTAAAAAAATTTCAGCTAACTGAACCAACAATAATTAAACCAACAAATCTAAAACAACGACGCACAGAAAAGAGCAAGATCACAGCGGTTGAGCAGCGTTAGGGCGCGTTTATAGTGGCGGCTTGTTGCTGGGCCGGACCGAGCTGGAAACGCGTCCTGCCAAAAGCAGCTGGAAGTGCGTATAGTGCGCGCTTGTCGCTGGTGACTTGTTTCAGCTGGTTTTTGACTATTTTGGGTTTGTTTGTATATATTAGTTTTTTTTTTTGTTTATTTTTGCAACCGAAGCATCAAAAAAGCCACATGATTTCGTTCATTCATTTTGCTTTCCTCAAACCAACAAGCGCAGAGACGAAAATGCGAAAAACGCTGCTGAAACGCGCTTCCTGCAACTGCAAGTCGTTTCAAGTCACTTGAGGTACCAACTTGTTTCGACTTTTTTCGCTGGTTTTTTCTGCTGGTTTTTGTTGCCTTCTTGTTGTGTTTTTATTTAAAATTTTTTTTTTGACAAAATAGAAGATCGTAGAAAGAACGCACATTAAAAAATCGTACATCAGCTGCTGGCCCAAGTTTTTTTTATGCGATGACTCAGCGAAAACACACTTCAAGCCGCATGAAGCCACTTGATCATCCAACTGGTTTTAACTTTTTTAACTTTTTTCTTTAGGTTTTATTTTTGTTGTATTATTTTTGATATTGCAACAAAGCAATACAAAACTAATCTAAACAAAGTCGTTATATCTTGTTGCTACTATTTTTGTTTGTTTACTTTTGTGCTTAAAATCAAATAGAAAGGAAGAGCGCACATAAAAAAATTTGATAATCTTCGATTCTCTGTTTTAGATGAAACACACTTGCAGCCGCTAATCGACGAATTGCTTCACCGGCTGGTTTAGCTTTTTTTCACTATTTCTCTTTTTGTTTTCTGTATGCAACAGTTGATAGAAATTTATCTTTGTTGCTTCTTTATAGTGCTGTTTCTGTGTGTATTTTTTGCGGGCAAGAAAATACAGCATAACAACAGTGAAATTTCGTGTTCTTGTATGCTTATTACTTTTCTTGTTGGTCTCCTTTGTTGCTATCGTGTGGTTCTTTGTTTTTTTTTTTAATGAATGAATTCAAGGAAATACAGAATCGATCGCGACGCTGGCAGTCAAGTGTGCTGCAATTTGTTTTTTTTTCGTATATCAATATTTTTCCGAGGAATTTAGTTTGCTACCGCCAGCGTTGCCAACTTTGTGGGAAAAATCCCTTTTCATTCCAACAAAAAAAAAATTGTTTTCCTTGTTTCTTTTTAAATTTCATGTTATTTAACGAAAGTAATAAGCAAGCAACGTGTAAAATGAATCAAAACACAAGCAAACCGTGCGAGCGAGCGAGAAAGCAACAATCGGGAAGATGAAAACCAGCGCACAAGTCACTTGAAGTTGCAAGCTCGGCTGGCACTATACGCACTTTGAGCTTGTTTGATGTGATTGTATGTGCAGCGTTTTCCAGCTTTCCTTCTCGGTTCGGTCCGGTCCAGCAACAAGTCGCCACTATAAATGCGCCCTTAGAGGGGATAAACCGAATCGTCCACAGGAAATAAACAGAACTTTTCTTACTATGTCCCGCTTTTCACTCGACACTCAAGAAAATTCTCGAGCTTGCGGCGAAAGCAATTATTGCTCCGCGAGCAATAATTCTCTTGCTCTCTCGCTTTTCACTCGGCAATAATTGCCTTTGCCGCAAGCAGTTTGTGGATTATTCGCCCGCATGAGGGGGTTTACGAAAGTCCCCATTAAACCCGAGTAGTCAACAAACTACTTGCGGCGAAAGCAATTATTGCTCATAGAATTCCCGAGTGAAAAACGGCCCTTTGCAGCACATGCAGAACCAAAACAACAATATCAGCAGCTAGTAGCAACGTTGCCAGTTATGTTGGAAAAATTTCGTGGTAATTTTTAATTGCCCTTAGGAATTTTTGTCTCTGGGAATTCCTATTAAATTTTTTAATTCAGCGTGGTATTTTTTAATTGGCGATGAAATTCAGCGGGATATTATTTAAATTTACGTGGGAGTTTGGTAATATTCTTCTTACATTTTTTTTTTCTTTTTTAGTAAGCAAAGTTTCTTTGTGGTATTTCAAAATGTTTTTTAAATTGTTTGTGCATATGGGACTTGTGGTATTTTTTAATGCGAATGAGATTTTTGTGGCAATTTTAAATGCATATGGAATTTGTGGTGGTATTTTTATGGTAATTTTTAATGATCGTGATATTTTTTTTTTTTGATATTTTATTGCGGAAGAAACTTTTTTGTTTATCTTTACAACGGTAATTTATTTTTGTTGTGTTTAATTTATGTTATTGTGAAAAAAGTAACTTTTTGTCGGAATTGTTTTAAATTTTAACTGGCAACCTTGTCTAGTAGTAGTACATTTTTTTGTAGCCGCATACTCTCTGGCTCTCTAACTACATGCATCTGTATTAAAGGGCTGCACAATTACATTTGAATCGCTGTACAAAACATTTGTGGGGATCGCAATTACTTTCGTTCTCTCACTCTCATTTGTGGATAGCGTTGGCGTGAGCGAAAATTGTAGGTAGTGTGCGTAAGTGGAAAACCGGTTGAAAGCAAAACAAATAATAAATTGTCTATCGCGTATTAGTTATGTACATAAAAATAACTTGCAAAAGGAGTACAAGTTGGCAAGTACTTGAAACATTATTTCAGAAATTTAGAAGATGGATTTGCAGTTGCATGTTTTAATTTAAATATATATTTTATTAAAAACAAAAAACCATTCAGATAAGCATAACGAAAGCACAAAAAAATTTTCAAAAATATTAACTTTATGTGTGGTAATATAAATTTATTAATTATTAATGTTTAAATGTAAAAAGATCATTTTAGTTTAAAAAATAATAATTTTAAAATCGCCGCTCACAATTTTTACTTTTAAAGCATCGTTATTAATATTAACCTCTATTAATATTGTTATTTACAGGATTATAATTCAATTATAATATAATTATAATATATTAATTATAATTCAATACTTACTTACTTCATTAATGTCCATTTTTTTAAGTTAACTCTTACTTTATTTATACTTTACTTATGCTTTCATTAGCAACTGATAATGACTTCTGCTTTCAGCATACGCAAGTATTTGCAGTATTTGCAGAACTATACAGTTTTTTTTCATTTGCCGAGATAGCGACCGATAATTACTGTAATTGATGAGAGCAAGTTGCGTATGCATTTAATCTGAGAGAGAGAGAGTTAAAACATTACTTTTTCTTTGAGCAGCAAGCAACGGTTTTACGCTATTTTTTTGCTTAATTCTGCTACAAATGATGTGCCTAGCTAAAAGTAGTTGGTGGAATCAAAGAAGCAAATACATTTGTGCAGCCCTTTAATCTGTATTCTCTATTGCATTAAGGCCCCTATAGACGAGCAACTAATCGCACAACTGGTTGATAAAATGGTTGCTGGTTGAAGAAAATAAGCAGTGTGTAGGTGGGTTTTTGGTTTTTTTCAGTTCTTCAACCAGTTTTCTAACCAGTTGCTGAAAATCTAAAAGTTTTGATTTTTTCGGCTGAAGCTCATCGAGTTGATCAACTAGTTGTCGTGTTTTAGCACGCTTAGCAACTAAACGGAAAACTGAGTTTTTTTCTTCGGTTTTTGTTGAAGTTCTGCAATGGGCATTTCATAAATAAAATGTTTTGTTTTGAATTTTAACATCTGCCATCAATTGAAAGTTGTGTCTGTAGGAAAAAACACAAACTAGTTGAGAAACCAGTTGTTCGATTAGTTGCTCGTCTATAGGGGCCTTTACAACCCAACAAGCCATGAATGTTACTGTGTCAGCTAAACGGTACTTAAAACGGCAGCGTCTGATTTGCTGGTATGAAAACGACATGTTTTTGCACCTTTAAACCGTTCACTATATTATTGTAAAGTCCTTTTTTATATTTATCAAGAATCGAATTGAAATTAATGTCATATTCGCTTGATGCGTCGTTTATTCTTGTCTTTTTCCCCTCTCTTTTTCACCCGTTCGCCAAAAAACTCTAAAATATGCATTGAATCCTGCATTGAAATCAAGGTAGTGCAGTTGAGTTGCCGTTCATTGTTTAGTTTATTATTGCAATTTAATAAAAACTATTTCAAGAAAAGGTTACAATTGTTTAACAACAAATAAAATTAATATACAACTTCAAGTTTTCAATATGACCTTGTTATTTATTGTGTTGATTTTCAATGATTTAAATACAAATTCTAATTGTTAAATAGTTTAAATCATTCTTCATTTTAAATACAAATTCTAGTTGTTTGATAGTTTAAAATCGTTTATTGAGCTTTAGGTCAGGTTAGAATAATTAATTGCTCTAACTAGTTAATCAATCAGCTAACTAATTAATCAGCTAGTGATGTTTTTTTTTCTTTTCATATTGAAAATGTTGATGCTGTTGTTTCTTTGAAAAAAATTCGTTAGAGCAATAAATTGTTCTAACCTGTCCTAAAGTGATGTGTATTTATATATGTATGTTTTACATCCATATTAATAAAAAACAACAACAACAACAAAAGCAGCACAACAACGAACGACGTGATTACGAAGCAAACAAGCAAACATAACAACAACAACCTTAAAAACAGTACAAGCAGTTACTGCAGCTACGCAGCTAAGCAGCTTGTGCATTTCTCATACGAATTTATGAATTTTTCATCTTCTTAGATTTTGCTATTTTATTAGATATTCGTTTTATTCCCACTAAAACTGATATTTTGGCATTTTTTTTTGATAATTTGTACGATGAATATTAAAGGCTGTAGGTATACCCCAAAGTGTCAAATATCGCTTTGAAAAAATTCGTGAAACTGACCCCCATACAAACCGCGCTGTAAGACGTAATTCTACGTCAAAACGCAATTATTCATAAAAAAAGCTTTATTTATTAAGTTTGTAACATGGCATAAGAAATCAAGGTGCAAGCGTCGACGTCGTTTACTAAAGCTGTCAAACTTGTGAAAGAGACAGAAAAGTTGATTTTGTATGGTTTGACACAACTTAATTGTTGGATTTTTACAACAAAAATTAAAATTCGCTGTCACGTTGTTTTTTTATACAATGGGTTTGTAACATACATAAGTCTTAACCCTCCGTTACTAACTCTATTCGGAGTAACGTCATTACTAACCTGGGTGTAATCCACCCATAAATTTTAATTCATTAATTTGTAAAAAAGAACGCTAAAACAGTAAAACGGTTCTGCTTTTATTTATTTCGTATATTTTATTTTTCTTTTAAACATAAAATTCGTCCAGTTTAATTAATACATAATTTTAATAAAAATATATCAAAATAACGTTAATTAGAGGAATAAAAAAAAAACAAATATCATAATGGTTTGAATATTTTCACATTCCGAGGTCAAATTATTTGCCACGTTCTTTGAGAGAGCCAATTTAAAAAGCTAAAAGATGTATGAAAAAAAAATTATCTTTAAAAATTTTTTTTGCAATGAAAATTTTTTCAAATAATGACCTCTAATTATTCGTTATAATTAAAACATTAGCCTCTCATGGCACAGCAGCGCAAGCATCGTAAATAAGCGGCTAGCACATAGAATAAATGTTGATTATGCAAAACTCAGTCAAATAGTCAAAATAAAACAATCAAAGGAATTCTTCGTCAAAGAATTATACGATTTCACATTTGTTTTGCCAAATCGTCAAATGCATTGAAGAATACGCTGAAATCAAAATTAAATAGAACTTCTATGTTTATCTATTTAGAGATGCATTTCTGTTTTTATCTGAGCATTGCCATGTTGTGCATAATCAGATACACGTAAATACCTTTAAACAGATTTCTATGTTACACTTGTTAAGCCATGTCTAATTGGACCATTACAAAAGTAAGTGCATGATGCAATAATTGCATATGACAAAAACCCTGTTGAAATGTTCAAATTTTTTGTCAAATGGCTAGTCACATACAATAGAACAATATTGAATGTTCCATTAAAATTACAATGAGAAATTCGACCATTTCCACTGGGCTGAATCTAAATTCACAGTGTTGAGAAAGATGAGATGAGATCTTGCAACACGTCCGCATTCTTCAAAATTTGTACTATTGATTTGCATGACGTGATGAAATCGTCGAAGCTGTTTAAGTCGAGCAAAGGTTTAAATCTTTAATATGAATTTCCTGTGTTACTCAGGAGAGGTTTTTTATTTAAAACCTTTTTTATTTTACTTGAGAAACAAATCACACGTTTATAGTAAATAATATGACATGATTACTAACGTGGGTGTAAACCACCCGAAATTCTTGTTCCTCATTACTAACGTGGGTGTAAAACACCCAGACACTTATTGAAATGAGTAATTTTTATAATTTAGTTTTAAAAAAAGTACTAAATTTTGTTTTAAAATATAGCAAAATAGACAAAAAGTGATTATTGATTAAAGAGACTGATATAATGTTCGATAACCGTTAAACTTACCATATTTCATAACTTATGGGTGTTATCAATCCACCCTGCGTTAGTAACGGAGTGCTAAAGTCTTTAACATAGTCTTATTATTTCAATCACATGTGGTTTAATTTTTTAGTTTTTATATGGTTTATTTATGAAAATATTCTTATGATTTATAAAAAAAAATTATTTTAAGGATTTTTTGGTTTTAAAATAATTTGCATTTTCTGGCGTTGTTTGATAAAATTTTTTATAAGTTGGCACAAAAACATTCAAAGTTAACAAAAATATAAAAAAGTCTTACTCTTTTAAGGGAATTTCGCAATGCTGCTTAAGGCCGCTTTACATTATCCCACTGTGTGTTAACACATGTCTAAATTTTCATGTGTGATAGAAAGTGAGATGGTGTAAACAACGGAAAGCAATGTGTGTTCTGATTTTTTTGGCATGTCGTACCACATTTTATTTTTTGGTTTGTTTCTAATTTCATCACACATTCTATCCCACCAGAGATGCATTTTACCATAAACTTACTTGAAACAACGAGTATATATCTATAAGAGATTTCACTCGTCGCTCGTTATTTTTTACTCGCCGATATTAGCCATCCATCGACAGGATAGGGTATTTTGATGGGACATTTATTTTATACCCCTTCAAAAGTGCGAGTTTGTTTACATTTTGTTTTATATATTTTGATCATTATGGTTGCGTGCACAAGGGAGCAAAAAGATTGGTATTTTTTAATGTGCTTGCCTGTTTCTTCTTATTTGAATATCTGAAGAAATATTGCAAATTTTATGAATGAAAATAAAATTTTACAGCTTCTTATTTGCATGTGCATGGTTGCCGAGTTTATTTTGTTTCCAGCTGGACATTTTTGTTGTAGCTATATTTTGTTTGCTGCTGCAGACAAGGATTTTTAGATATTTCATTAGTTGAATAGAAAGACAGAATTCTGATTCGGCTAATGAAATAATTATTGGATAATAAAAAAATGTAGCAAAAAAATAGAATTGGTCTAGCAGTATTTAATAAATTTAAAATAAAACAAAGAAATATTGTAGATTTAATTAATGAGAATAAAAGTTATATTTGATACAAATCTACAGGTTATTATATATATATATGTGTGTTTTTTTTCTTCCATCATCTTTAGTTTGTTTCTAGCTGGACATTTTCCTTGTAGCAATATTTTTCTTGCTACTTTGGATACACAATCATAATTTTTAAATACTTCATTACACCAATAAAAAGATGAAATTCTGATGATTCGGCTAATGAAATAATTATCAGTTAGGACTTGAAAAATTTTTTTTTAACAAAATTGCTTTTAATAAATAAAATTAACTTGAATTAACAAAATACAAACACCAAATTTCTTCAAAATCAAAGAAGAATTAATTGTATAAAGATATGCTCCGGCAGACGTTTCTATATATTCCTGCCACCGCCTTACTGCCATATATGAATTTTCATGCTAATCGGGTAAAAAAATTTTGTTTTATACCATTTTGAGTATAGTTGCCGAGCGTATCTATTATAATCTAAAATAAAAATTTTTAGTCTAATACAACTAAACCCCTCCAAAATATAGCATTTTTGTTGATTTGTAGACGGTAGAAGAGGGTGTGGCAAAATATTTTTCTCTTAAACCATCTAGAACTCAAAACAAATCGAGTGCCAAAATTTGAGCTTAATTTACTTTATACCTATCGTTTTAATATTTTAACTGTATTAAAATGTAGAACAATATATATGTACGAATTTCGTAATCATTTTTTTTACTAACACTTTTTACAAATTTTACAAAATTAAATAGTTTTTAATGCTTGTATTAAAATTTATTCCAAGATTTCTAACAATGAAGGTAGTATATTATTTTAAAAAATTAAGAAAAATAAAAATTAATACAATATATGTATATTAGACCGTCCCACTTTTTCAACGTTTTTCGAAAAGTTTCCGGGACACGTTGATTTCTGATTCTACTCTTAAAAACATGAATTTTGGTATATAACACTTTAATATTAAGTAACTGTCGCGCCATCGGCTTAAAGGCTTTTTGGCTAAAAATTATATGTTCGAAAAAACAAGAAATTTCTTCTTCAGTATTTTTCATATCACTATGAAACTAATGAAACAATTTTTATCAATTTATACTTATTTAAAAGCTTAAAACAATTTTCCATCTTATGCTATAAGAAACATTGCATTTTGTTCTGTAAATTTTTTTAAAAAACTCTGCAAAGTGAAATTTTGATTAATTTTTTTTCGAAAATTTGATAACTTCAACTCACATTACCCCGCTTTACAAGAGCATAAGGAAGAAGTTTTTAATTATGTAAATTTCGTATTTTGAAAAGTTTTACAACAAAAATTTTGATTTATAATTTGAAGATATATGATACGGTATTTTTTCGAAAAAGAAACACAACTGCACAGTGAGTAAACGTAGCTTTATAAGAATTTATGTAAATAACCATAATAAACAAAATTATACGACATTAGTTTAAGTTGCGAAGTATTGTACGTTTTCTGTTGTCAGGATGATTTTTATTGTAATGTTCATTCATAAAGCGCATTAAGATCCGTGCTTTTGTTAGTTTGTTGTTGTTTCGAAGAATGATCAATATCAGATTAATAGCATAAAATCCGTAGTCAAAAGGAAGAAAGACTAAACTCAAGCTATCGTAAAAAAGCGATACGCCATTTTCTTTATTGCCATTCCTTGGAAGGATGAAGGAAAAAGCTTTTAAACCATAATAGAGTATCACTTATGTTTGCACATATTTCGTTTGTAACGGTTCATTATTTTAATTCAAAAATTCATTAAATTCATAATATTCATTTTATTCACTATGAGTTTAGTCATTATTCCTTGTGACCACAGAAATAGTCATTTAAATAATTGCATTTTACAAAAATTAAGTTGAATGTCTTGCAATTAAAGCTAATACCATATACATATAACTTTTAAATACCTACTTATGTAGCTACGTTTAATAAAAATAAAATTGAATTTTTTTAGAAAAAATTTACTGTGCAGTTGTGTTGCTTTTTTAAAAAAATTCCATATCATATATCTTTGAATAATACATCAAAATTTTTACAGTAAAATTCCTCAAAATACGAAATTTACATAATCAAAAACTTCTTCTTCATGCTATTGTAACGTGGGGTAATGTGAATTCAAATGCAAAATTTAAAAACCGACTTTATGGATAGCTATTTCATAATCTTAAGCTATTTCGGATAAAAAGCAACCAAAGCCAAAATTCGAATAATTTTTTACGCGAATTTTGGCTTTTGTAGTTTGTAGTTGTAGTTGAAGGATAATTGAACAATAATCAATCTGAAAAAAGTAAATTTTCAAAAAATTTTTGTTTAAATAGTGATTTAAAATAATTTTATGTAGGCAGTTACTGCTAAACTAAATATATGTATTTGTACATGCATTTTTGAAAAACTATCCCTTTAGAAGCAAACATCCTTGTTTTTAAAAACAACTAATTAAAAAACTTATTTAAAATAATGTAGTTTATGAACTACTTTGAATTATATTAAGGCGGTATCCACTTCAATGTTGAATAGTTTTTATTGCATTATATATGAAGTAATTGAAAAACTATTTCAAAACAAGTGGCTTAAAACTAGTTTAAATTATATTAAGGCGGCGACTACTCTGATTTTGAAATAACGAAATAAAAACTTACTAAATTTCGGGACGATCTCGGGATCCCGGGATTCCGGGAAAACTACTTTGGATTATATTAAGACGGCGACTACTCTGATTTTGAAATAACGAAATAAAAACTTACTTAATTTCGGGACGATCTCAGGATCCCGGGATTTTGGGATTGTATGTTCAGATCCTGAAAATCCCGGAATCTACAAATCTGCAAAAATTGACATCCCTACACCGCCCTAAGTTTTATTAAAAAAAATAACCTAGTTTAAATATATACTATTGTTCAATTATATCAATTATATTTATTTTAAAATTATTTCATATGTAATATTTTACAAAACAATTAAAATCGTCGTCTATAAAAAAGTGATTTTCTCGAAACAAAGTTTTTCTGATCGGCCAGGGTATTTAAAAAATCTATCAAGCCGATTGGGCTGAAATTTCAATACGTTATTCTACAGCCAATGGCTCTAGCATATAGTAGAAATTGTAATTTTTAATACTTTTTTATTATTTTGTTTGCTTAGAAGTTCGAAATTTTTTCTTTTTTGTACAAATACATGTATTTTTTTACATGAAAAAACCATAATTTTTCTCTATTACTGTATAAAAAGGAATTCTACGTCTATACTTACGATACTATCGAAACTATCGAAACTGTGTCTTTTTATTAATTAAAAGCATATTTGTTAAAAAAAATTTTTCAAGTCCTAACTGATAATTATTTCATTAGCCGAATCATCAGAATTTCATCTTTTTATTGGTGTAATGAAGTATTTAAAAATTATGATTGTGTATCCAAAATAGCAAGCAAAATATTGCTACAAGGAAAATGTCCAGCTAGAAACAAACTAAAGATGATGGAAGAAAAAAAACACACATACATATATAAAATAACCTGTAAAATTTGTATCAAATATAACTTTTATTCTCATTAATTAAATCTACAATATTTCTTTGTTTTATTTTAAATTTATTAAATACTGCTAGACCAATTCTATTTTATTGCTACATTTTTTAATTATCCAATAATTATTTCATTAGCCGAATCAGAATTCTGTCTTTCTATTAAACTAATGAAATATCTAAAAATCCTTGTCTGCAGCAGCAAACAAAATATAGCTACAACAAAATCACAACAAAAATGTCCAGCTGGAAACAAAATAAACTCGGCAACCATGCACATGCAAATAAGAAGCTGTAAAATTTTATTTTCATTCATAAAATTTGCAATATTTCTTCAGATATTCAAATAAGAAGAAACAGGCAAGCACATTAAAAAATACCAATCTTTTTGCTCCCTTGTGCACGCAGCCATAATGATCAAAATATATAAAACAAAATGTAAACAAACTCGCACTTTTGAAGGGGTATAAAATAAATGTCCCATCAAGATACCCTATCCTGTCGATGGATGGCTAATATCGGAGAGTAAAAAATAACGAGCGACGAGTGAAATCTCTTATAGATATATACTCGTTGCTTGAAATTTATTATTTAGGTGAGAAAATTTTAAGCTCGTAATGTAATTTCAAATGGAATAACAGAAGTAATCAGTTTTACAGCTTATTGAACTTTGTAGGGGCTTTAAATTGATTAAAAACCGATTCATTACTCAAATTTTCACGTTTTAGTATAGTGTAAAGTATAAAAATGCGGTGCGACTCTGTGAGATAGTCTAAAAGCGAAAAATTAATTTCTTCATACAAAAATTAAAAATGACAGCATGATGAAATTCAATTATACTTTCTATCTCACATGTGGTAACACACAGTAGGACAATGTAAAGCGGCCTTTATTGAGGTAGATGGTAAAAATGTTTTTTCGCAAAAATTATTTTTGTGTATTTTAATAAAATTTTTGTACAAAACGTTCATTTACTAATTACTGTATGTCAGTACGGGGCTCAAAATTACCGTAAAATACAGTAATTACTGGACGTGTAACATCAGAGGTCAGTGATGACAATAGTCCAACAACAAAAAACTTAAATGGCTGCCGTATTTATAGCAAGTGATAGACTTTTATAGCAAATGTTTAAAAATTGATCTTTCATGATCTTCTATGATCTCCCAGCATCACATGAGATCATAGAAGATATCACATGCTATAAAATGTATTTCTGTTTCACACGCTTCTTTATCAATCCCATAAAGAGGCACTCGCATTTTATTTCTTTCCCACAGAAGATGTGATTGTGGGAGATCTTAGAAGATCACATGGCAACCGGGCATAACGCTTTCCAGCAAGTAACTTCAAGTTACTTGAGTCGAGTACGGAAACAGACCTATTGACTGCGACATGCAACGAACGCCAATTGTCAAAATATAGAACGCATGCTTTCTTATGTTGAGGTATTTCTTAAAGACAACAAGACAAAGAGAAAACACGACGAAAATTGTTTCTGCCGCAGACTTCAATCTATTTCTAATTTGATTGACGACAAAAGCGAACAGTAACATAATAAAGTCGTCAAGAATACTGCGACATTTCTCTCTGATGGCAAGTTTTCGTTTTGACGGTGGACGCTAATGTGTATCGGCTACATCTCATAGTTTTAAAGAGATTATCTTCTTATGTATACAAGCATACAATAAAAAAAATTAAGTAGAGAAGCAAGTAGAACACTTTTTAGTTCAATACGTACAGTGCACAGTGCGCTTTTTTCGATCTTATTATGGCATTAGCACTATCTCAGAAACTATCAAAGCTAGGGCCAAGGAATTTTGTAAAAATTAGTTTTAGCTAAATTAAGTAACCGCACAAAAATTAGAATTCTAGGTCAACTACCTCCCATACAAACCATATTTTTTGTAATTAAAAAAACCGCATTAATTGCTTATTTATGTTTTTAAAGAGTAAATTTAGTGTACTTAAACGCTATGCTAAAAATATTTCAAATACGATAACTATTAGATATATCTCCTATATTACCAAATTAACGAAATTTAAAAAAATTTTTTTTAAAAATGTTTGCTAGTACAAAATAAGGTCACAACTTCTTTTAAATTATAAATTCTATTTTATTTTCCTTAAATTTAAGTGAACCTACAAATTGTCTTGGAAATCAGTGCATTTTAGGGCAAAACTTCATTTTCAAGACTTTTTCAAATTAATTGGTTTTTCTTAATAGCAGCTAGATGCAGCAGATTTTTACAGAAACAGAAGAAAGAAGTACGATATTTTATGATTGTTATAGCTTTTAACTTTAATAATGCTTAATTAACTAGATATTTTCTACTAAATTTTACATAAATTTACATTCCTTGAAAAATTTACAGTCATATTTCAACGATTTTTCTACTTTTATTCATGAACATTTTTTATTGTATTTTATATTAAATTGAATAGCATTGAAGACATAAAAAATTAAAAAAAACAAAACCTTGAAATATATTTTGTACTCGAAGTTATTATTGTTTAAACTTGACTTTATTTTTTGGGTTTTATTGAGCTTATTTTTGTTAAAAAAGTTTTAACTTTGTCGAATTTTATGAAAAAAAAAGATATATTAAACATCAAGTTTTTAATATCACATTCATAATATATGTTTTATAATCTGACGAATAAAAATTTTTTTTATAAAATTAAAAAAAAACCCAAATGTCATCCTAAAATTAAAAAAGCGCACTATGGCTTAAGATTGAATTGAGTTTATACAAATATACATAAAATCTAGAGATTCCTAACAATAACTAGCATGCCCTAGCCAAAGTTATGACAGAAGTTTCAACCTAGTTGCACATAAAAAAAGTTGAATTACAGCTGAGTGACAGCATTACACAACCGAACTATTACATATATGGTAGCTGAGTAGAATCCCAAAAACTTCACTGTTGCCATAATTCGCATTTAAGACAGCCTTAAAAAAACAAAATAAACAACCCAGATGAAAACATAGTAGGCCTGCCGATGGAAGGAATGTGGCAGGCTATAATTTTAAAGCTAATTTCAGAAGACTACTTTTTGAAATTTTAAAAAAGACCAACGACAAGCTAGCAGGACACGAAAAGCAATAATTTTGAAGTAGAATTACGTCTTATAGCGCGGTTTGTATGGGGTCCATTTTCTCAATTTTTTCAAATATATTTAAGAAGTTTAGTTGACACTTTGGGGTATACC
Source organism: Dichetophora obliterata (assembly GCA_963920525.1). NCBI lineage: Eukaryota > Metazoa > Arthropoda > Insecta > Diptera > Sciomyzidae > Dichetophora > Dichetophora obliterata. The sequence goes on from OY986435.1 coordinate 140,479,243, forward strand.
TACAGCTTTTAATATTAATAGTACGAAGAAAAAATATATGACAAAATATCAGTTAGAGTACGAATTAAACGAATATCCAACTTTGGATTTGGTCACACCTGAAAAAAGTCACAAAATCTATGTTAAAATATAAGAAGAAAAAAATTCATATATTCGTATGAGAAATACAAAGGCTGCTTCAGTAGCTGCTTATGCTGTTGTTTTTGTTGTTGTTCGTTCGGTTAGCAATCGTGTCGTTCGTTGTTTGCTTACATAGACTTACATGACTTACATAGTAAGTAATTCAATTACAAAAACATGATTACTATTGCAGTCATTTTAATTGTCATTTTTCATTGACAACGATTACTGTAATTGTTATCAATTGATTTTTCTATTACAATTACAGTAATTTGAGAGTATACCGATTACAGTATTCGTAATAATACTTTTCTTACATTACAATTACAGTATTCATAATCGTTAATTTTTAAAGATTACGATTACTGTAATTGTAATTGCAAAGTAATTGTAATCGCAAACTACCAAGCTCTGGTTTTAACCAAAATAAAAAATTAACGCTCTACTGCACATGAAGCCATATATGGCTTTTCATTTTGAAATTCGAATTTTCAACGGATATTAGAAGTTTCGAAAAAGAACAGTTATTAACATACATTAGTAGACGCTTGTCAATGTGTGGTAAATGTTGCTGTCTCTTTTGTTACAAAGCTGCTGAGAAAATCTTAGTTCAGTTTATCAATGAGTGTATTTTTTTATTTTTAATTCATAAAAACAGAGTATTCAGAAAATAAAACATTGCTTTTTCTAAGTTGCTTCTAAGAAAGCTTACTTATATAATTTTTTTTTTTATAGAGTATATAGCCTACTGATTTATGTTGATGTGATTGTTTTTCAATTGTACATGTAAAACTCATGAAACAACGCATTTCTTCGAACAGCCATAAATGACTTCTAACGGAAAAGGAACTAGTTTTTTGAAAAAAAGACACAGTTTCGATAGTATCGTAAGTATAGACGTAGAATTCCTTTTTATACAGTAATAGAGAAAACTCTGATTTTTCATGTATACGCTTCAAAACTTTTTTAAAGTATTTCATCTTCTAAATAAAATTATTCAAAAACAAATTTGTTGTTGTTGTCCTTCTTTAAACTTACCTGATCTAAAAAGCTCACAATTAAATTCATGTAAAAATTTGTTTTGTTTTATAAAAAGTTTTCGTTTGGTATTTATGGTGATGAATTTGTTGTTTTTGTCCATTTTTATGTTGGTTAAACTTAAATGTAATTCAGAGTTATGTTTAGTTAATGGAAATAAATATGGGTAAATTGAATTATTTATTTTTCCTGTAGTAAAGATTATATACATATATGTGTATATGAAAAGTAATTAAAAATTAAAATTTTAATTAACAAAATAAATTTTTAATATGGAAAGAATATAATGCATAGTAAAAATAATTCGAATTTATTATGGTATTTAAAAAATAAATGTAGTTTTAAAGCACAACGCATGCTTAAGCCCATATGACACTTGCTTTTTTTTGCATTTTTAAGATCTGAAAAATCCAAATAGAGCAACACACCAAACGATGCTATTAAATCTTAAAGTGGTGTGAGGAGTCGATATAGGTACAAAAAAAAGCAGAACTGACATTTTCAATGGCTGAAAAATGTAAAAAAAAACTTACTTTTTCAGACGCTGGCAGCTTAAAATTTGACAGATTCACATTATATTGTGACACTTCACAATTTGTATACAAATAGTTTTATTAATATATGATTATATATAAATACAAATCACAATTGATATGAAAACCAATATTGTGAGCATCGCACAATTAAATCTTTTATCTGCTTCATATTTGATGGAGTCAGAGAAAGAATCCCAACGCAGAAAGGAAAAGTATTTCTACAAGCTGAGCAGCTCTACATTTGACGAGACTCAATATTTTTGCTGACAAGAACAGCTCTGCTCAAACAACCGCTTTTAAGCAGCCTCCTCAAATGAAGCAGCTGATTTTTTATTTCTTCGAAAACTTTGATAATAAAATTTATTATTTAAACATCAAAACAAATTTTTCCCAAACCAATAATTTAATATTTTTACAAAATTCAAAATTACTTGGAAATGTAATTTTTAAACAGCCTACTATCAATATCCCTTTTTCACAAAGTATTTCTTTCTTTTTTACCCGCTGCTTCTTTTAATATCTTAAAAATGCAAAAAAAGCAAGTGTCACAACAGCTTTAGTAACGCATGCGCAAATTTGCGTAGTAGCATGACAGAATTAGAGAAGGTATATGCATTTCGGAGACCGCAACTGTCAAAACGAAGTTGACAGCTCATACAAAATCTGAAAACGATGAGAATGCAAGAAGAAAGCGAAAATAGGCAAGAATAGCAAAATTCTTGAGTTTGACAATTCTGACTATGAGAAAAAGAGAGCAGTCTGAAATGCATGTACCTTTACTAGTTCTACCATGCGTAGTAGTATACATACATGCTGAAAATAAACATTCGTTTTATTCGTACTCCAACTCATGGCAGAATAACCTGGTAGGGCGACTCGGAGAGGAATGAAGTTGAAAGCAGAAAAAAGCGAGCTAGTTGACAAATACAGCTGTTCATATCGAGTAAAAATTTAGAACATCTAAAAAAATATCAGCTTACTGAACCAAAAACAATTACCAAGCAAATCTAAAACAACGACGCTCAGAGAAGAGCGATCACAGCGGTTGAGCAGCGTTAGAAGGAATTAGCCAAATCGTCCACAGAAAATAAACAGAACTTTGCTTACTATGTCCCGCTTTTCACTCGTCACACATGAAAATTCTAGAGCTTGCGGCGAAAGCAATTATTGCTCTGGTAGCAAGATCTCTTTGTCCCGCTTTTCACTCGGCAATAATTGCCTTTGCCGCAAGCAGTTCGTGGATTATTCGCCCGCATGAGGGGGCTTACGAAAGCCCCCTTTAAGACCGAGTAGTCAACAAACTACTTGCGGCGAAAGCAATTATTGCTCATAGAATTGTAGAGTGAAGAACGGCCCTTTGCAGCGCATGCAGAACCAAAACAACAATATCAGCAGCTAGTAGCAACGTTGCCAGTTATGTTGGAAAAATCCCATTCGTGGTAATTTTTAATTGCCCTTAGGAATTTTTGTTTCTGAGAATTCCTATTAAACTTTTTAATACAGCGTGGTATTTTTTAATTGGCGATGAAATTCAGCGGGGTGTTATTTAAATTTCCGTGGGAGTTTGGTAATATTCTTCTCACATTTTTTTCTTTTTTAGTAAGCAAAGTTTCTTTGTGGTATTTCTTAATGTTTTTTAAATTGTTTGTGCATATGGGACTTGTTGTGGTATTTTTTAATGCGATTGAGATTTTTGTGGTATTTTGTGGTAATTTGAAACGCTTGGTATTTTTGTGGTAATTTTTAATGATCGTGGGATTTTTTTTTTGATATTTTTTTATTGCGGTAGAAACTTTTTGTTTTATCTTTAACATGGTAATGTATGTTACTGTCAAAAAAGGAACTTTTTGTCGGAATTGATTTAAATTTTTACTGGCAACCTTGGCTAGTAGGAGTACATTTTTTTGCAGCCACATACTGGCTCTCTAGCTACGTGCATCTGTATTCTCTATTGTATTACAAACCAACAAGCCATGAATGTCACTGTTCCAGCTAAACGGTACTTAAAACGTCAGCGTCTGATTTTCTGGTATGAAAACGACATGCTTTTGTATCTTTAAACCGTTCTCTACATAATTGTAAAGTCCTTTTTTATGCTTATCAAGAATCGAATTGAAATTTATATCATATTCGCTTGATGCGTCATTTGTTCTTGTCTTTTTCCCTCTCTTTTTCACCCGTTCGCCAAAAAACTCTGAAATATGCATTGAATCTTGTATTGAAATCAAGATAGTGCAGTTGAGTTGCCGTTTATTGTTTAATTTATTGTTGCAACTTAATAAAAACCATTTCAGGAAAAGGTTACATTTGCTTAACAACAAATAAAATTAATATACAACTTAAAGTTTTCTATATGACCTTGTTATTTATTGTGTTGATTTTCTATGATTTAAATACGAATTGTTCTAATCTGACCTAAAGCTCAATAAACAATTTTAAATTATCAAACAACTAGAATTTGTATTTAAATCAAGAATGATTTAAGCTATCAAACATTTAGAATTTGTATTTAAATCATAGAAAATCAACATTAATTAACAACTTAATAAATGGTACGCTTATATGAAACACACAATGCATAGTTTGCTGACAACGAAACGGTCCGCTTCAGTGCTTTTAAAAGTGCACACCATTTTCAAGGGAGCCGATTGGCTATCTGGGAAAAAAAAAAAAGGAACGCAACTGATGTGTATTTATATATGTATGTTTTACATAAATATTAATAAAAAACAACAACAACAACAACAAAAGCAGCACAACAACGAACGACGTGATTACGAACCAAACAAGCCAACACAACAACAACAACAACAACCTTAAAAAAGCATAAGCAGCTACTGCAGCTAAGGGGTCGTCCATAAACTACGTTACTGATTTTCCGGTTTTTTTACCCCCTCCTCCCCCTGCGTTACTTTTCGTAGTGCTTTTCAAAACCCCTCCCCCCCCATAAAGTAACGTGACATATCAAATTAATTCGTTTCGAATGATTACACAGGGGAACAAAAAAGAAATTTTTTTCTGCGGCATAAGTTTTTGGAGCCAATTAAGATAAATGGTATAATGAAGTTTTAATCCTATGATTTACATTGTTTGAATTGACTCTGGTTCTCGCGATAAGCCGCTATTTTAAAAATTAAGGAGGTTCCATCACAGATTTTAACATAACTCCAGAACAATTAGTCTGATTTGGTAAAATAAAATATCCAAACATCCGCAGCTAAATTGCCTCCAAGTTACATCTACAATGTTTTTTGATTAGCTGAATAGTTTCGGAAATATTCAGAAAACTCTTCTGAAAAAAAACACATATGTTACGAAGAAAATAAGCCATATTTCATTAAAATCCATCATTTTCGATTGGATTTTCTTTTGTATTTTGGTTGCGCTTATTTATTTCAAATCCATTTAAAATATAAATCCATTAATTTAAAATCATTTTAGAAACTATTTCAGAATACTCTGCAGCTTTATGATTCCTCAAAAAGTTTTTGACTGCTGATAAAAAATTTATCCATGCTTCTAATTCGACCTTAGTAATGTGCTTTGTGAAAGATGCCTGCTTTTAATTTTTCCGAGCTTTGGCCAGGAAATATTTGGCAAATATATATGTAGCACTCGCCAATCTTATCCAATACTTTTACATACTGTTTCTTTAGTTTAAGTTTTATATGAAGTGGTGGCAAAATTATTTTTTTTCTCGACTTATTAATGGATTTGAACGATTTTATTTATGTCTACAGTCATATTTGTTCTGGATGGCCAAACTTTCCTAGTGTAGTGCTTATTTTTCGCACGACTGTCCCATAGACAAAGAAAACATGGATATTTAGTGTAGCTACCTTGCTGACCCAATAAAAAGTGAACCATTTTCAAATCAACACACTGGTGTTGAACATACACAATTTTCTCTAAAATAAGTTTGATACTTTGGTATTATTCTTTAAGTTTTGTTGAATGTGCTATCGGAATTGAAGCTAATTTGTTGATATTATGCAGTAACACACATTTTAAACTTATTTTTGAGCTATCTATGAAGACCCATTGCACTTAAAAGTCCAGGAATATTCTAACAGTATACGATTTTCTCCTCCTTTGCAAAGTATCGAAGAATATCTCGTTCTATAGTCCGGTAAGTTTTAACTCATACGCCAGGCTGAAGACAACGTTTTTTTTAAGTCTGGATGCTAGAAGCTCCTCTGATTTTTTGGATAGCTTTAGATCTGGAATTTTCCCCTGTGTATTTATTTAGCAGTTTTTTATCAAAATGAAATAACATCATTAAATTTGAACTAAGGCAAAACACGCCAATAGATTTTAATGAAATATGGCTTATTTTCTTTGTAACATATGTGTGTTTATAACTTAATATAAAAAAAGAGCTATTTTGACATATTTGAATTTTTATGAATTATAAAATAATAAAAAAGTTAAAATTTTGCATAAAAAATGTTTTTTCAGAAGAACTTTCTAAATATTTCCGAAACTATTTAGATAATCAAAAAACATTGTATATGTAACTTAGAGGCAATTTAGCTGCGGATTTTCGAATTTTTTATTTAAACAAATCAGACTTACTGTTTTGGAGTTATGTTTAAATCTGAGATGAAACATCCTTAATTTTTAAAATAGCGGTTTATCGCGAGAACCGGAATCAATTCAAATAATCTAACTAATAGGCTAAGATCTTTATCAATGTATATACTAAAATTGACTACTCAATCCCAAATTAGAAATTTTTGAAATGATTGCGTTATTAATTAGAGGTTTTTCGTCGATTTTTTTAATTTTTAGTAACGTTACAATATCTTAACACCTCCCCCCCCTACCGTTACTTATCGTAGTGCATTTCAAAACCCCTCCCCCCATCCTAAATTGGTAACGTAGTTTATGGACGACCCCTAAGCAGCTAGCAGCTTGTGCATTTCTCATACGAATATATGAATTTTTTATCTTTTTAGATTTTGCTATTTTATTAAATATTCGTTTTATTCCAACTAAAAATGATATTTTGGCATTTTTTTTTCTTTTTACGATGAATATTAAAGGCTGTAGGTATACCCCAAAGTGTCAAATATCACTTTGACAAAATTCGTGAAAATGACCCCCATACAAACCGCGCTGTAAGACGTAATTCTACGTCAAAAAAATTGTTTGCGTATCTAACTATTCCATTTCAAACCTATATCCAACAAAAAAATTAATTTATTTTATCTGGATGATAGTGCGTGCAGTAGAGGGTTAACAACAAATTCATCACTAAAAATATCAAACGAAAACTTTTTATAAAACAAAACAAATTTTTGCATGAATTTAATTGTGAGCTTTTTAGATCAAGTAAGATTGAAGGCAACTACAACAAATTTGTTTTTGAATAATTTGTATTTAGAAGATGCAATATAACAGCAATGGTTTAAAATAATTTTGAAAAATATAAATGAAAAAAACAAGCATTTTTTTCTATTACTGTATAAAAAGAAATTCTACGTCTATACTTACGATACTATCAAAACCGTTGTCGTTTGTGTTTATTTTCGTGATACATATTAAAGCGGTTAGTCATACTTAATGCTTGTATCTGTACCTTTTTTTAACGGATAGTCCCTTTTTTATGTCGAAAAAGCTGTCCCTTTAAAACTTGCAAACAGTGTTCCCAACTTAAGGGTTTTCCCCTGAATTTAGTGGGGAAAAAAGTGGAATGAGATTTTTTAGGGGTTTTATATTTGTAGGGGTTTTCTTAGACACTTTTTGATAATCTTACGCATTTTTTGCTTGCTTCATAATTTACTACGAAGTTTTTCAATTTATTTCGATTTTGCTTCGCATTAACTCTGAAATTTTTTACTGTTTTCATTCCCTGCTCCATGGTGTAAAAAAACAATGTGAACGTGACGTCTAAATATTTTTTCTAAAGCTGTAAAACTTGTGAAAGACACAGAAAAGCTGACTTTGTATGGTTTGACAACTCAAGTGTTTGATTTTTACAATTCAAAATCGCGTTCACCATGTTTTGAATAAAAACCGAAGAAACCGGTTTTTTTTTTAAATATTAAATCATTTATAGTTAAAGATTATAACAATATGTTAATTGATCTTTTCTTTTGTTTTGGGGGGGGAATTAACAAGTAATTTTATCGATTTTAGGGGTTTTTGACTATAGCTTTAGGGATAAATATATTTGGGAGTAGGTAACTCTGGTTCCGGGTGGACCTCTATAAAATCAGTTACAATTGCAATATGTTCAGCGCTGTTATGTTTTCCACTAATAAAAAAATGCAAATATATAAATGCAAAAATAATAAACTAAACAATAAAAATTAAAATCGTTCACTTCCTAAACTTTTCGCGGCTTTTCGGAAGCTAGCACATACACTTATCAGCAATTCTGACATCTTTCAGCTGCTCGTTTTAAAACCGACAACCAAATCGATAAATCGGTTTCTGTGACACCTAATACAGACACAAAACCTATTTCGGAAATGAAACCTGTTTCTAAATCGATAATCGGTTTCTATGACACCAAAATAAAAACTGTGTCGATTTCAAAACCCATTCTGACAATTGTCTGTTTCCACAACACCCCTGATAAACCTTTCAATTAGTTTGTATACTAAAAAGTAAAACTAAGAACACGCATAACGATATTATAAGTAATATGCAAAGAAAAATTATAACAGCTTTCGCACAATTATGTGGTTAAATCTGGCAAGTTTGTTATTTCACAGAAAAAGTATATTTTTTATTACTTTTTGGAATAAAAACTATTCAAATGCATTCATTGACTTTCAGTAGCAGCAGTTTCTGAAAGTAACTTTTTGAAAGTAAACCACGGCGTGAAGTATTAATTAAAGATGCATATGAAAAAGTCTTTCCACTTTCCAAACAGACTGTTTAATAAAAAATATATTACTCAATTCACACTGATATTTCTAAACATATTTTTAAGATTAAAATTACTGTTTTCAATGACAGTCAATAATTTCAAATCAATGACTCAGAAAAATTAATGCATTCATGCAAAAATGTTTTTATTTTCTCTAGGCTAAGAGGGAAACACATTATCTAGGTAAACAAATAGGTGCTATGTATAGAAATGAAAATATTTACAAACAAACTTTTTTTTTAAAATCTACAAAATTTTCAAAAATAGTTAAACATTAGTTAGCGCTACAACCGTATATCGGTCTTGGCCTCATTTAAGAATCTGCGCCAGCCATGTCTGTCTCTCGCTTGCCCGCGCCAGTTGGAAATTTCAAGCTTCGTCAGGTTGTCCTCTACTTGGCATTTCCAACGTAAATGCGGTCGTTCTCTTCTGCGTTGACCGCCGCTGGGTACCTAATCGAATATTTTCTTCACTGGAGCATCGTCTTTCATCGTCTTTCACGCCAGCGAAGCCGCTCGATTTTAATGCACTTTACCATGTTGATGACAGCGTACAGCTCGTACAGTTCATCATTCCACCGTATTAGGTACTCGCCATTGACGCATATTGGTCCGTAGATCTTACGAAGAATCTTTCTCTCGAAGGCTCATAAAGTCTTTTTATCCGAACTGCTCAGCGTCAAGGTTTGTGAAGCATAAAGTAGGACGGGCATGATAAGTGATTTATAGAGTGCGATTTTCGTTCGTCGAGAGAGGGCTCTGCTTCTCAATTGCCTACAGCTCAAAGTAACACCTGTTGGCAAGAGTTATTCTTCGTTTTATCTAAATTCTGATGTCGTTGGTTGAGTTTACGCTGGATCCCAGATAGACAAAGTCCTTCACAACATGGAAGCAAGTATTGTCAACTGTATTGTGGGTTCCAAGACGCTGGAACTGTTTGTTTGTTGACACTAAGTATTTCGTCACTGCCAGATCCATTCGACTTGACTCTCTTTCTAATCTGGAGAATGCTGCACTGACTCTGTGCGTATTATGGCCAATGATATCGATGCCATCAGCTACACAAGCAGCATAACACTCTTGTAGAATATTGTGCCACTACGTCTCAGATCAGCAGCTCGGATGATCTTCTCCATCATTAGGTTGAAAAAATCGCACGATAAGGAATCACCTTGACTAAAACCTCGTTCGGTAACAAATGGTGGGGAGAGGTCCTTTAAAATTTTAGCTGCGCTACTGGTGTTGCTAAGTGTCATCCTGCAAAGTCGTATTAGTTTTGCAGGAATACCAAATTCAGACATGGTGGAGTACAGGTGCTTCCTTATTGGGCTGTCGAAGGCGGCATTGCAGTCGACAAAAAGATAGTGGGTGCCGACTTGTTTTTCTTGGGTCTTATCCAAGATTTGTCGTAGTGTAAAATCTGGTCGATGGTGGACTTTCCAGGTCTGAAGCCACACTGATAAGGTCCAATCAGTTCGTTTACAATGGGTTTCAATCTTTCACACAAAACGTTCAAAATAAATCGTTCGAAATGCATTCTTCCGACCATATTCTGCATAGAAGCTCGTGAATGCTTTTATATAGAGCTTTACTACCGTTCTGAAACAGCTTACCAGGTAAGCCATCAGCTCCCGCGGCTTTGTTATTTTTAAGCCGAGGTATAGCTGTCAGATCTTCGTCGGGCACCGGAACCTCGACGATGTCATCCGTATTTGGAGTTTCCGGAATATCATCTCTATTGGAGGGATTGTTGTCAGCGTCGCCATTTAGAAGCTTACAGAAGTGTTTTCTCCATAACGTCAGTGTACTCTGGATATCTGTCACTAGATTCCCGTTTTCATCCTTGCAGGAAGAGGCCCCAGTTTCAAAATCATCGGCAATGCGCCTTCTTTTTTGTGAAATATTTTCGGGCCTCGCGCTTTTCTGCCTCTCTTTTTTTCCGCCTGAAAATATGTCTCCCTTCCCTCCTCTTCTTAGCAACGTGCGTTCCAATGCAGGGTGGCTTTGTAGGCGGCGTCTTTCTCTGCAGTGGCGTCGCGAAACTTCTGGTCGTTCCACTGGTTTCTACGAGGGTGGTGGTAGCCAATCAACTCTTCAGCAGCCGCACGCATGGAGTGGGAAATGTGTGTCCACTGCGCGCATATATCATCTATACGAGGAGTGCTTTGATGCAGGAGTGAGAGTCGAGTGGCGAAAGCTTCGCCTGTCTGTTTCGATTGCAGCTTATCGACGTCTAGATTTCTCTGTGTAGGGTTGCATACATTCTTAGCTGCGCACAGACGTGTACAGATCTTCGATCTCTACGAATAACGTAGATTTGAAAACGTCTATGTTTCAACATCGGAGCTTATTTTGACTGAAAAATGAGCTCGATAGGTTAAAAACAGCCATGCTGCAAATACATTAAACTAAAACGTTTGTGAAAACAAAACTCAGGCAAAATTTAAAATAATTATGCATTTAGGTCCTCAAGAGTCATCTTAGAAAGGTAAAATGAATACCGAACACCATTTTTTTTTATCTTCGAGATAGCCACCTCTTATTTGGTTACCTTCTAGAAGAATTTTACATATCGTTGTAATATCACGAGCTCCTATATTTTTTAACATGTTTTTTTAAGAAGAGTGGTCAAATATCTTTTGATCATGGTTCATCTCTTTATATTTTCACCTCCAATATTTCTTTAAACCTTACATTTTTTTATCAATTCCCGGTAACTACATGACAGAATGTAAAATAAGCCGAAAGCTATGGACAACCATGGAAAACTATATGGAAAAACTTACACATAAACATGATATTTCGCTATTTTCATCAACCCCTAATATGTTGGTTTGGCATGGGGTTTTTTTTTTTGCTCCTTTACAACACTTCCTGCCTCTATTAATTTAAATAATTTTACTATTACTTCTATTTAAATTAATTGTTGCTATTTCTATCCCTAATTATGCATAGATAATCATTGACCCAGAAAGAAAATATGATACATACGGGGAAGAAAGAAATACTGCAATTATGGCTTAGAAACATGCAAGGCATAAGCCATGAAATACATAAACATACACGCAAGGCTCTCACATAGCCACATGACACTTGAACTCATTTGTGAACAACAATTGAGGGATTGTTTTAGTCTAAAATAAAATTATTGCTAAGAAATCACCTACCCGAAACATATCAACATATGCATTAAATAATTAGTTCTAATGCAGAATAAAAAGGCAATTATTTAGAAAATAGAATTAATAAAAATACGAAATAGAATTCCCTCAGCACACGGTTAAAAAATTTGGACTACTTTTTAATCCAAACTTTGGTTTAAAGCAATTTTTAATCCAAAAAGTACTACTTTTTAATCCAAACCTTAGTTTAATTTAGCTGGGTCTCAAACCCATGTTCCTGAAAAGAACTTAGTTGCATTCGTAATGATGCCAAATTAGTGAAACTAGCTATGTTAACAACTGAGATGGACGAATGGATAAGGTATCGGACCAGCACATCAGAGGACGTGTGTTCAAATCACGAACTGGTCAGAACATTTGTTTATTATGCTTTAATTTAGCTGGGTCTCGAACTCACGTATTTGCTCGCTTGCTTATTTGTATTCGTTATGATGCAAAATAAGCATAACTTTCTTAACAAATGAGTAGACGAGTGGATAAGTTGTTGGACCAGCACAATAGAGGACGTGTGTTCAAATCATGACTAATAAAATTTTTTTATTTTAAGTTGATATATATTGCTTTTTTTAAACTTTTTTTGGATTGAAAACTAATCCTTTTTGGAATGAACAATTTTAAACTTTTCCTTGGATTAAAAAGTAATCTTTTTTTGGTGTTGTCCTATATGTAATCCAAAAAAGTTTACAATTAAGTCCAAGATTTTTAACCGTGTACAAAAATCTTGTTTGAGTTTAATTTTTCCTCAAATTATGTTAAATAAGAAATAAGTTGACGCCAGTCTTCCGACATATTTGGCGAAGATGCCACAAACACTGACGTAATTTCCACACAACCGCTAAAACTTTATGGGCCATGTTATTTAAATCTTTAACCAGCATTAGATTTTGTGAAGTTTAAAGCGGAGAAAAATAGTAAAAATCCAATGGTTAAAACATCCATAAGTAAACAATTTGACCCCATGACTAAAAATGTTAAATCTACAAACATCTCTAATAAACATAATCCTTTGCTACAGGAATACGCGTGCCTGGCTCCATTTATTCCTGTCTCCAACCAGGCGAGACGTTTTTAGTATTTTTCATTCGAGGGTGGAATTTACTATGAATATCGCAATAAATGTACACTTGTGTATATGCTTTGAAATTTGTGTGTGCTCGATGACAGACTTCCGGTTTGTATTACTATAAAGCTGACAAGAACGTCTGTCTGAGACGCATTAGAATGCGCCACAAAAGACTTTCTATTAATATTTCTTATCGTGACATCATTGCAGAACTTTATCACATTGCCACAAACTGATGCTTACAGTTTTATCTGCTGTACAATTATCCACTAAAATACGTAATTGCTTGTTTTATACAAAAATAATTTAGATTCAACCCAAAATGTATGCTTGAAGCACATAACATTCTCTTATTTGTTGCGATATTAAATATACATGAGAAGAGTTTGCAAATTTATTGCACAAGAAGTTTTATTTAAAAGAGTATAAAAATTGGATCTAGTTTTCATTCATTGATTATTAAGAAATATCAATTTTCTGATATATAGTTTCAATTTAAAAAGAAAAATCAAAAATAGAATAAAAAACAATATTAAATATATCTTAACACGCATTGCTTCCGTAGTACGTAAACGTCACAACTCAAAAATCACAAATTTTCAGGAGGTAAAAAACTGTTGAGCCTACAGAAGCAACGAAACTAACACAAACACACACAAACTGAACTTTTCCAGTTAAAGAAGATAGTAACTTTTTTCCTGAAATTTATTTTGGGAGATCTCTACAACCCCATGCAACTTTTGAGACCTCTTAGAATTCGTGAAAAAATTGTAATTCGATTCGCACTAATGCGCAGCTCCTTACTATTTCAAGGAGTCGCCGGGCCCATTTACCGTGGTTCAGTCGGGATCAAATTTTGTACAAAAGGTTTTTAGGCCTAAAAGAAGCTTATTTCGGGAGCGAAAATATAATGAACTTTTAAATAAAGTACAGTATCAATTGTTTGCTTAATATTGCGTTGGCCATATTGTCGTATGAGTTATAAGAAATACGAAATACATGATACGCCAACGCATCGTCAGATCAAACATAAAATTAAGAACATTATTACTTACTTCCCTTTTCCACACGGAAAGTTTTCTTGCCAGCAAGTCTGCGGTACAGGTAAATCTGTACTGGCAGGTTTTTCTTCTGTGTTGTTATTTCTTTGATGCTGTGCTTTTTTTTCCCTTTACATTTTCGACTTTCTGGTAAAGAAAATTGCAGTGTGGAAAAGGGGTTTTACAGAAAACTTTATATACATATGTAGCCGTCATCATGTTTGGATCAAAAATGCTACACTCGTCGGTTGTTCTAACTCTGAAAATTATTCAATAACTCGATACTTTTTACTTTTTTTTTTAATTTTGCTTCTCAAAGTACATATTATAATTAAACTAAATGAAAAGCAATGCATTGTTTCTTAAATTTAAGTTTTAAAACGTAAATTTAAGTTTTACTGGAATTCACCCACATATTCCACATACACAGGTATATTAAGAAGTGGGTATGTAAATGTAGAAGGCTTTTTATCATACAATGTACGCCTGTTCTAAATAATATGCCCATTTAAACTTTTAAACACAAACAACTTAACAGTCATTTGTTCTGATCTAAAATTAAAATAATATTGAAATAACATGCGATATTTTCTTTCAGCTGTTTCAATTGCGCATTGAGCGTTCTTGTATCCGTCATCAGTTCACTGTTCGTGATCCTTTTAATAGTTGGAATTCTCGTTTATTTCTTTTACTACCATGAGGACGATAACACTGCGAAGCAATTGCAAAATAAATTCGAGGACGGTGTCGACAAAATCAAGGACATACTATCGAAATAAGGAACACCTGGCAACGTGACTAATCTAATGGTAGTAATCATGCTGTAGTATATATAACTAAAAATTCAATTTTCAATTTTAATATTTTTTCAGATGCTTTTGGTTACACTGTCCATTATAATGAAAAGAATCTTCACTTTTTATATTTTAGATTTTAAGACTACATAACTTTTTAATGAACATTTTGATTTAGCAATTTGCTCCAAAGATATATTGCATTTATATATAACGTTTTTTACAGAAGTTAACAGAATTAAAACTGAGACTAAGAATAACTAAATACTTTTAATAACATTTTTTCAAATCATCTCATTATTTAACATATGTAGAGTTCATAAGAAATCCACAATTACAGAATAGGACTAATTTTCACAAAATTGTATTTAATTAAATGACATACAACATAAAAAGAGAGGAATAAGATAAATATGATATTAAGAGACAAATAACTTAAAACAAGCAAAATCTTAATAAAACACTACCCAAGCAACAATTTATTCTTATGAGAATCTCTAAGAATTTTACTGATGATGTAAAGATATTTGTAAGCTTAATTTCTATATTTATTGACTTAATTTAATAAATTTCTTTCTTATGCTATAAAACAAATCATTGTTGTTTGAATATTTTATTGTATAAAGTGACATTTTTAAATAATTATTCTGCTTTAAAATATAAAAGAACATTTTCTGTAACAACTTCTGTATTATATTAACAAAAGTTAAATTCAATTAACTTTGTATCAGATAATTTTTTCCGAAAATACTGAGAATATTTTCTGTAAGAAAATTCAAATTTAACATCTATTGTTCCACTAAAACTGGTTTCCCTCCCCCTTTTTACTAGAAATAAAAGGAAACTTTTATAACATGAATCCGAGATTCATCGTAAATAAACATTGTTTTAAACATTTACAACTTTTGGTGGAAACTCAGATTCGTAAAAACTTCATTTCATTTGCCAGTATACAATTTTATAATACTTGTATTTTATGAAAATAGAAATTGTGGTCATTTTTCGAAAAAATATCGGATTAATATTTGAAAATTTTTTCAATTTTGAAAATGTTATGAAATTTTAGGAAGGTAACAAATATACTGTAAAGAGTAAAGTTTGGAACCAAACAAAACAAAAAAATGTTTAGGGTAACCGTAGTCTTAAATATTTAGGATTTGAGCTAGCCTAGTATTGGAAGCTCTTCATGAAAATTTTGAACTTATGATACCTAAAAATTTGACGTTCTGAAAAAAAATGAGTTCGCCATTTTCTTGAGCATTTTTAATTTATTTGAAGGGGTATAAAGAGTAGGGTGGGCCGATTTGATGAAATTATGTTTGTACATTTTTTCCCTATTTTTTTTTAAAGGATCAAAGAACCAAGGCATGCGCCTTATACAAACAAGGTTTGGTTTGAATTGCTTTTGACTGAGGCTAGTGTTATGCCTTAATTTCAGCAAGCATTTCCAGCCCTTATTTGATCCAGTCCTTTAATTCCACATTTTCCACAATTAAATTGTGGAATTTTAGGTTTCCATAATTCGTAAATGTAGGAAAGAACAAAGAAAATGAAACGAACCATGTCCGCACCCGGATTCGAACCAGAGACCTTTGGGTTGATAGTCTAGCGCACTCACCACTAGACTACAAAGGCTCCCACTTCAGGACAAAAAAGGATTCTAGGGATTATATTTTTTCCGTGAAAAAACCGTGCATAAAAATCCCCTCTACTTTTAGCTTTTATGTAATTTTTCAACATTTTTGTAAATGTTCGTTTTATTTTGGAAATCTTATGCCAAAATTTCTTAAGTCATAAAACCCTAGTTTGCAAAATTTGAATGATATCGATCGGTCGAAAACGAAGTTACAACACTGTGAATATTAGCACAGTGAAGTAGTTCGAAAGAGGAATTTTTTATACATATACACGGTTAAAAGTTTTGAACTTAATTTTAATCAAAACTTTAGTTTGAAGAAATTTTTAATCCAAAAAGTATGTACTATTTCTTAATCCATACTTTAGTTCAATTTAGCTGGGTCACGAACCCATTTTTCGACCCCACGTGTTGGATCAGCACATAAGTAGTTGAATTCCCAAACACGTTAACGAAGATATTCGACATCTTTAGTTAGCGAAAACTTTCATCTTCTATGAACGTGGCACGCACAATGACCGATAACGACAACGATTATAATCGTTAAATTTTAGGTAATTTTACTACAGGTGTTTAAACTTACAGAAAATTTTTTCGAGAAACGAAAACTGTCAACCATGTCAAAAAAAGTGATTTTGAGTAAACGGCGTTTAAAGTTTTGGCAAAAATAAATCGAATAAATTGAGCTAGTAAGAAAGTGTTTTTAGTATACTAAAAGTGTGTGAAAAGTTTGATATGAATTTCTCAAACCGATTTCTTTTTATAAAATATACTGAAAAACTGATAAATCTTTTGTATGCAAAAACTGTTTCTAATCTAAATAATGTGTTTTTATGACTTTTTTAAATCTGATGTTTTTACCCGTCCGATTATCATATTGCCTATTCTGTATTGGCATCTGTTTCTCAATTCAAGGACTTAGGTTCAGTTTATTATAGTAAATTTATTTTTGTTTCTCATCTTGACTACATTATTCCAAAAGCCTATCCCATGCTAGCTTTTTCATTCATCGTAATAGTGCATGATATTTGGATCCGTACACTTTGAAAGTACGAGATTTAAAGATTATAAAGATTTTAGAGATTATAAAGATTTAACCTTTATATTACTGGTAAAAAAACACCGTATATTATTTACAGAGTACCCGAGTACTCACATACGTTTCATAAGGAAATACAATGCAAGTGAGTGTGGAGATATATCTATCTTTATCTTTATCTATATCTTTATTTATATCTATACTTTTATATTAAAGTAAAGTTACAAATTTTTTGTTCCAGGTACACTCCAAAAGTACTAGACCGATTTTTATAAAAAAAAAAAAATTAAAATACTTATCCAATTTGTGCTACAGCACTTTTAAGGGGTATATTCCTTTCAAAATTTTAATAAAAAGTATACATAATTAAAGTGTCAAGTTATTTAAGAAACTTGAAATTAACTCCATATTGCTCTCTACTATTCCCTTTTTTGCTCAACTCAGATGAGCTTCGAGCAAGGCGAAAAGAAGAAATATTTTTATTTCCTTTGACATGTATTGTATTGAATTGAAAATTGTATTATACATCTAAATATTTATATGAAAAAACACCTGTAATGGACGGAGAATAGTTGAAACCGCATCAAGTTGCAGGTTTATAATTTGAAGAAAGGCAAAAGTATATGGAAGCACGATCGTTTTGAAATCTATAGGCATCACACAGTCAGAAAAACATGGTTTTGATTTTTATATATATAGATATTATTTTGTGGTCGGTAATTTATTTTTTTAAATAAATGATTTACTGCCTTATTCTGCATCACGAACATGCACATCAACGATGAGAAAGACACGAGATAGAAAATTCTATTTCTTCTCGTGTCTTTCTCATCGTTGGTGTGCATGTTCGTGATACAGAATAATGCAGTAAAACTGTAAATTTTTACTTTGAAAGTATATTTAAAAATATTGTTTTGAAAACAAAAACTTTTGTTTTAAATTTAACTTTACAAACATTTGTGTTTAATTTAAATGAAATTGTTTCAAAGCTCTATTTAAAAAAAAAATTCATTTAATATGAACAGAGTTTCTTTTAATTTAAGCATATATTTTCCTTAGTGTACTTTAAAAATTTTTTAAGCCTCTTTATATATAATATTCTTTTACAATAAATGTTTTAAATTGAGTCTTTTTAATTTTTTTTCCAATGTGTAATGGATTTAAAGGATCTTTATTGTGGCCATAAACATATAACGGCTGTCATGTTGTGCTAAGGGTTGCTCTCGGTGCTCGTTAAAATTCGTTTATTTCGAGGGGTCTTAACCCCCAAAACCCCCTGCGTACGCACCTAGACTATATATTTTAGAGTGACTAGAAAAAAATGAAGATTTAATTTTTAAAGAAAGTATTTGAGAAATAGCTTCGATAATGTTTAAAAATAAGTTCCTGAAAACTTTATTGAAAAATATTAATGTTAAGAGGTCCCGCCAACTCGTTTTTTACATTTCCAAATACCAAATTGGTTAGTGGATTGTCCTAGGGAGACATTTCCAGACGGAATAACTTACTTAAAAGTCTTACTTAAAAATTGAAGTCAGGGTAAAATAAAGGTGGCCAAAATCATCGAGAAAGTGATATAAAACTTGTTCGGATCTGTATTACTATTAATATAAATTGTAATTAATGCAGGTAAAATGTAAATTGTAATTATTGTAAGTAATGTAAAGTGTAATTAATATAAATTACTAATTTGGGTAAAAATTAGTGTAATTAGTATAAGTTAGTATAATATGCTTCCTTTTTACCTAAACCGAGTTTAAACGTCCAATTTTGGTGAGATAACCTCAGTTTTATTTGACTAGAGTTTAAGCTCGCACTGAAAAATTGACCTAAGCATAAATATTTTTTAATAAAATTTTCAGGAACTTATTTTAAAGATTATCAAAGCTATTTCTCAAATTCTTTCATTAAAAATAAAATCTTAATTTTTTTCTGGTTACTCTACCATATATACTGTTAATAAAAATTTTTCATAGTTTTTGTTTCGAAGATTTTTTAAATTTTTTGAAACCTCGAGTATACCAAGATACTTCATTATACGGTACTTCAACTTAGAAATAAGTTGAGGAGACAAACTGAGGAGACGAGAGACTTAAAGATATAAAAACACGCAGCAGTATTAAAATGCTTAAATTCGCTAAGCCAGTCAATGCGACCGATGGATGGAATCATTTAAGATATCAAAATTAGACGCATTGAAATTAAAGTTTGCCAATATCTAGAGAAATATGATGGCACCAACTGCATATATTGGAAACGGAGATTCAAACATATTCAAGTTTATAATAAATTGTTTGTAATAAAAACGTAATATAATAAACTATTCAAAATAGTAAAACAAATATACTTTCTGAATAAGATCAATACTAAAAACGATATCAAATATATACAAATGAATATCCTTAGTAATATTTGAAGGCGTTAGATAGTTATCCTCAGGCTGAATTGAAGGCAGATTAAAGTCACAAAGTACAAGCAACTGATCTCCTTGATTACGAAGAATAGTATCCAACGACAAAATATTATAAACATGCTGTCTGTACAGTTCCAAATGAATTTTATGTTGAATGCATAGAACGCACACGTAGAGGGACTTCGGCGAGCCTTTAACTGATATACAAACTTGATCAAGAACATCAGAATTTAATAGTGCAGCACCCGAAGAAATAAGGTTACTTTTAATGGCAATTAGAACGCCACCACCACGATGCAAATCAGTTGCAGAAGCATCACGATCCTTGCGATAAACGTAGTATACACAGTTAAAAATTTTGGACAAAATATTAAACTTTCATTAAGTTTAGGTGAATATTTAGTCCAAAAAAGTTTTAATTTAAAACTTTCCGAAAGTTTAAGCGAAATTTAAAACTTTTTTAGTTTAAATCGTAGTCTTGAAAAGTTTCACTTGCCCGAATCACTTGACTTTTTGTTTGGAAAGATATGTCACGAATTTTCCTCATTAACGCTGTAACGACATCCAATTTTTAAATTTTCAGATATTACATGAGTGTTGGAGCTTAAAGTAAATGAACATATGAGAAGGGACCGAAAATAGTTCATAGCTTTTTTTTTTCAATGTGTTTCTCACTACAAGCTCAGAATTTAAAAGTTTCTCTCTCCGATCCCAAAGCTGCAAAATAGTTTCTTTCGATCGCTGTGAGTTATTGGATGTCATTGATTTGTGTGGGCAATAACTTTCGGCTAATTACTGAGAGAAAAATAAAAAGGTTAAAAAAAAAAAGTTAAATCTCTAGTGTTGGTATTTGATGTTATTTATTTTATGCAAATTAAAATTATTTATATACTAGTAGGCCACAGTTGGACTTATTTTTTACCAATCTCCTGAAGTCATGTCAAACAAATAAAAAATACTCTTTTTTCTTGTGTTTTGTTTTATTTTGCTGCAGCACAAATATGGTATTTCAAAACTCTTTTCATAAAAATCAGCTCAGTACTTTTAGAGTTTATTGGCAACACAAAACTTGCACTTAAATTTTTTATAATCTATCTATATATATAAAAATGGATGTATGTATGTGGGTATGTGGGGATGTGGGTAGGTGGGTATGTGGGTATGTAGCCACATATATCACATATAGACTCCAAAACCGCTGAACCGATCCTTATGAAATTTTCAGGGAATCTGAAGCCACATCTTGAGAGTGTTCCTGCGAGGTTTGGTAACTATTGGACGAGGGGGCGTGGTACCTCCCATACAAGCCAAATTAACGCTATCGATCACAAACCAAAAAAGGATGTATTAAGACGGTTTCAATCGTAAAAAACTAAGATTTGGTAATTTTATTCAGATGGTTACTGTCGGTAACTGTACGAAAAATGGGCGTGGTCGTAATATAAATATGCCCACTTTTTCGAAATCATGGCAATTCCGTAGTCTTACACATTTTTACAGTGAAACTTGCTGTGTAGGTGATCTAAGAGGCGGTCACTATATGTAAATGTTTTCACGCCCACTTTTACCGCCCACAAATCAATATCTATATATTAAAAAATATCTGTGATGCCTATAGACTCCAAAACTTCTGAACCGATTGACCTGAAATTTTGGCAGTCGATTTGTTTCAGGCACGAGATGGTTATGAAAAAAAATTTGCCACAACCCCCTTTTACCGCCTCCAAATCAAAAAAATTTTATATTTCACTCGGTTTGGGTCGTATAAGGCTAAAATTTTGTAATTTAGTATGTACGGTTACTGTCGACAACTGTATTAAAAATTGGTTTCCTCGCCCCCCTTTCACCGCCCACAAACCAAAGAAAACGTTTTATTTCAAATGTTTCGGTCGTATTAGACAAACATTTTTCAATTCAGATCATATGGTTACTCTCGGCAAGTGCACTAAAAATAGACCTGTCCCACTTTAGTTAAACTCACTTTTCGGGGAGTTAATATCGAGTGAAGTAAAGTGCGCCAGGCTTAACCTGAATTCAGCTGAAATTTTGGCAGTCGATTTGTTTCGATTACGAGATGGCTCAAGGGAAATATTTTACCGCACCCCTTTTTACCGCTTGCAAAACAACAAAAATGTTATATATCGCACGGTTTTGATCGTATTAGACGAAAATTTGGTTATTTAGTTCATATGGTTACTTTCGGCAGCTATTCGACATTTTCGTATATGGCAGTAAGGCGGTCTATGGCAGAACAACGTCTGCCGAGGAGAGTGAGTGTTCCTGTGAGGTTTGGTAACGTTTGGACGAGGGGGCGTGGTACCTCCCATGCAAACCAAATTTGCGCTATCGACCACAAACCAAATAAAGGATATATATCAGACGGTTTCGATCGCAAAAAATTAAGATTTAGTAATTTTGTTCAGATGGTTACGCCCACTTTTTCGAAATCATGGCAATCCCGGAGTTCTACACATTTTTATAGTGAAACTTGCTGTGTAGGTGCTACACACTTTTACCGCCCACAAATCAATATCTGTATTAGGGCGGGTCAAATTCTGGCTCAGCGAAATTCGTAAAATACATGTAATTTCAAGACTTTTTCTCCACTACAGCATATACAAATTCTGAAAAAAAGCTGTGCGGACTTTCGTAAATAGATTCATACACATACATTCATACATTCATATTTTATAATTGAGAACAAAATCTATTTACGAAAGTCCGCACAGCTTTTTTTCAGAATTTGTATATGCTGTAGTGGAGAAAAAGTCTTGAAATTACATGTATTTTACGAATTTCGCTGAGCCAGACCTCCAAAAAATTCGTCCATACAAATTGACCCGCCCTAATCTGTATATATAAAAATTAATCGTGATTTGTTCGGATGCTTAAAACTTGAAAACGACTGAACCAAATTGGATACTTCTTTCTACTGGTTTAGGAAAAATGTAATGCCACACCCCCTTTTGTCGCCCACAAATCAATAAAAATGCTGTATTTAAGACGGTTTTGGTCGTATTAAATTCAAAGTTGGTAAATAAGTTTGTATGATAACTATCACTAACTTTGATAAAAATGGGCTTGGTCGCACTTCACCTACGCTTACTTTTAAGAAAATATCAAAATACTTCGAAACTATTGGTCCGATTGAGCTCAAATTTTGTAAGTACGCTTTGCTTTGAATACGAGATGGTTTAAGAGAAAATGCGACACCCCCTTTTACCTCCCACATATATATAAAAAATTGTTGTTATCGAAAAGCTTTAGAGTTATGGGTCGCACAGCTTAGAAATTCGGTATTCGACCACAATTTAGACGTACCGTTTCAGTGATGAAATTTTATGGTAGTGGACAAGGGGGAGGTGCACCTCCCATACAACCCAAATTTGTGATATCGAATAGCTTTGAAGTTATAGGAATTCAGCTTTGGAATTAAGTTTTTGATCTCAATTTACACATGCAGTTTCAATGGTTTTATTTAATGGGCGTTGGACAGGGAGGCGTGACAATCTCCCTTACAACCCAAATTTGCGATATCGAATTGCTTTGAAGTTATAGGTTGACAGCGTAAGAGTTCGGTATTCGACCTACATTTATGCATGCACTTTCACTTCTCTACATTTCATGAGCGTAGGGAAAAGGGGAGTGGCACTTCCCATACAACCCAACTTTGTGCTATCAAATAGCTTTGGAGTTATAGGTCGCACAACGCCGGAATTCAGTATTCGACCTCAATGTACACTTGAAGTTTCATTGATTCAATTTTATGTGCATTGGTAAGAGGGGCGTGGCACCTCCCATATACCGTAAATTTGCGATATCGAATATCAGCGTCAAAATTCAGTATTCGGCCCCAATTTATACATGCAGTTTCATTAATTACATTTTATGAGCGTTGATCAAGGGGGAGTGGCATCTCCCATACAACGAAAATTTGTGATATCGACAAGGGGGAGTGAAACCTAATATTTAAGGGGGTCCTCTGGTAATCCGAAAAAATTTTTTTCGATTTTTTCATATTTCTATTGCTCAGATACTCAAAAACATTTTCCCAAAAGGATTTTTCAAAATTCGAAATAGTTTAGGAGATACAGGCATTTTTGTGTAGGTATGTTTTCGTCAAAACAACGCATCAGCAAAGTTGTTTATTTGCCTGCAGTCATTAGTCGAAAATTCTGTGGAATTCTTCCAAAATATGTATTGATATTACAAAATATACACACACAGTATGTATACATGCAGTATGTATACATGCATGTTTTGATTTAGGGGTTGAAATGATTTTGAGCCCAGGTGTTCACATGAAAGAAGCAAACGAACGAGATTCAGGGGATGGCACCTGGAAAAAACGGGGATTCTCGTCTCTTTTTGGTGTCACTACGCTCGTCGGTAAAGCCTTTGCCAGGCATGCAATATGTGGGGAAAAAAAAAATGACTCTGCAGACTTCGAAGAATGGTACGAATCGCACCAGAAAACATGCACAAACAACCACAGTGGGAGTGCGGGCAAGATGGAGGTAGATGCCGTGAAGGAAATGTTTGCCTCATCGATCGAAAAATATGGCATAAAATATGAAAAATATATTGGCGATGGCGACAGCAAAACCTTCAAGGCCATTATAGACCTTGATCCGTATAACGGCGACCCCGTTGTCACAAAAAAGGAGTGCATCGCTCACGTGCAAAAACGCATGGGCACACGGCTGCGCAAGGCCAAAAAAGAAAACAAAGGCATCGGTGGAAAAGGCACTGGCAAACTGACAGACAAAGTCATAAGCGAGCTGACTACTTACTATGGACTTGCTATTCGACGTAATAAGGACTCTGTGGAAAACATGAGAAAAGAAATATGGTCAACATATTATCACAAAAGTTCAAGTGATAGTAATCCACAACATATGTATTGCCCACCTGGTGAGTCCAGCTGGTGCGCCTATCAAAAGTCAGCAGCAGAAGGCTCATTAGCCTCATTTCACCACACGTACGCCCCACTTGATGGAAAGGTTCTGCAAGTAATGAAGCCCATATACGAAGCGTTATCATCCGACGATCTACTCAACCGATGCACTGGAGGTGAAACGCAAAATTGTAACGAATCGTTCAACTCGCTTTTGTGGACCTTTGCGCCGAAACATATCCACTGTGGTGCTACCACAGTCGAAATCGCAAATTTTCTGGCAACCTGCATTTTCAACGAAGGCTTCACAAGTATTTTAAAAATAATGTCAACAATGGGTATTGTCATCGGCCCACAAGCCGAGATGTATGCTGAATCTCGCGACGGAAAACGACTTCAACGCTCAGAGCTAAAAACGTACGCATTATCGAAAGAGGGTCGCACAGCCCGCAGAGCCCAAAAAGCCATGGAAAACTCGTTTTATGAGATGGAGGAAGGCACACTTTATGGGGCTGGAATTGCCGATTAATATTCGTAAGTATTGTATTAAAAAAATATGTGTTAATGTCATTTGTGTGCCTCAAAATTGAAGTCAAAACTTTAAACGCGTTTTTCTCGAAACCATGTTTTTCAAAACTTTGCGCACGATAACTCAAACAGTTTTTGACCGATTTTGATATATGAGGCATGAAACGACGCAGAATTTACGCCGCTATAGCCCCTACCTCAAACTTGCCGAAAAAATAATGTTTACTATTTTTTTTCTACACTAGACTACAAAAAAAAGGTCGAAATTCGATTTTTCATTTTCAAAGTGGCGGCTCCCCCCCTAAAAAAATTTCGATTTTTGTTTCCGAGGAAGGGGCTATAGGGACATTCATTCTAAGTAACTGAATATTTTTTTTTTCAGACGATGTTTACTCTTGGAATCGTGCGCAATTTGGACCCACCTTTTTTCCGGAGAACCTCGTTACCAGGCCGAGAACTTTCTGAACGGTCCATAAATTCACTTTTTCAAAATTTTGTATTTTTTTCAATAAATTAAGCTACCCAAATCAAAAAACGGAACTAAAATATCTTTACTCGTTCTCTTTCCACAATATTTTGAAAAAAGGCTAAAATTTGGCATAGATTACCAGAGGACCCCCTTAACCCAAATTAGAGATATCAAATAGCTGTGGGGATATAGGTCTCACAGCCTTGGAATTCAGTATTGGACCTCAATGTACACATGCAGTTTCATTGATTACATTTTATGAGCGTTTATCATGGGGGAGTGGCACCTTCCATGCAACGAAAATTTGTGATATCGAATAGCTTTGGAGTTCAAGGTCGCACAGCGTCGGAACTCAGTATTCGACCAAAATTTACGCTTGCAGATTTACTGATGAAATTTTTTTAGAGTTTGTCGTGGGGGCGTGACACCTCCAATTTAACCCAAATTTGCGATATCGAATAGCCTTGGAGTTATAGGTAACTCAGCCTCGGAATTCAGTATTCGACCTCAATTTACACATGCAGTCTCATGGGTAAAATTTTATGGGCGTAAGGAAAAGGGCAGTGACACCTCCCATACAACCCAAATATGTGCTATCGAATAGTTTTGGAGATATATGTCGCACAGTTTTGGAATTCGGTATTCAACCTCCATGTACGCATGCAGTTTAATTGATTACATTGTATGAGCGGTGATCAAGAGGGCGTGGCACTTCCTATACAACCCAAATTTGTTATATCGAATAGCTTTGTGGATATAGGTCGCACAGTCTCGGAATTCAGTATTCTACCTCAATTTAGACATGCTATTTAACTGATAACATTTTATGGGCATTTAACAAGGGAGAGTGGCAGCAACGCGCCGGGTTTCAGCTAGTAGTATAGATAAAAATGGCAAACTGAAATAATAGGAGTATACATTTTATAAGAAATATTTTGTATTTCAATGCAAATACAAGATTTAAAACTCAAATTCAAACCTGAATATCAATATAAAAATATAGCACATAATATTCAATCAAATTTTTTTTTCTAAATGTGAAATTATAGCGCCTCTCACCAAGAAACACCGATTTACTTTCTTCTGTTTGCTTTGATTTGCCCGATATAATTTGCTTCATTTTACTTAACTCAGTTTCATCACAACGGACCAAATATCTGGTCTATATGTGCCGGTCTTTGACCGGCCGCCATCTTAACCTAACCTAACCTACTTAACTCACAATATTGCCATGCATAGAAAATTGCTCTTGCGAGCAATAAAAATGGCGACAATTGAAGATTGGTGGAAAAATAAAACTATGGAATAAATAAACTTATATAGAAAACGAGAATGTTTGTGGAAAATGAGTAATAAATTGTATGAGAGCATTTTATACAACTTTTAAAGTTTTCTAGAGACTTAAATGTTTTAATGCAATAAATGTCTCTCATTCAACGCCATTTCAAATATTACACATTGCGGCAATATTTTGCCCACCATCGAAAAATTGCCAGATCAAGCAATAATTCCTTGCTCGCAATATTGCCCGAAACATTGCTCGTGGAGACGCAGCGTAAGACAGACATTCGGACTGACATGGCTATATCAACAGAATATCCGATTCTAATTAAGAATATACAAATTAACAAAGAACTCAAAGTTTTATTTTTAAACTTTATTCAAAAATGTTATGGTAACTCTATAACTCCGTTTATCAGATGTCAAATCATTTGCATTTGCTTGCGAATGTAAAACAAAAAAAGATACATGTTTATTTAAGTGCGTAAAAGTGGTGATTTCCATTTTTTTAAGATTGAACCTGAGGAGGATATTTTGTCAAAAAGTAAGTAAATAATTAATTGAAATTTGAAAACACAAAATTGAAAACGGCTTAATGGAAAATAATAGAGAAGTGCAAAATGCAAATTATTGTCTTCGGATTTTCGCTTGAAGACAATTTAAAAAATATTTCAATAGCAACAGCGTTTTTGCTATTTCTACTCGAATACGACAAAAGAAATAGCATAAAAAAATAAAATTAAAAAGTGAAGAAATACGCTCATTGTTTTTTAATACAGTCTCTGCGATCTCAAATTTAAATGTAATATGATTACTTAAGCTGGTTATTCACGGTTTGTCTAACAGCAGCAGCTGAAATATAGTCAGGTATACTGACAGTCCGCGGCCTGTCGGCAAACTGGCCACGTTTTCCGGCTTTACGCCAACAATTTTTCACTTCTTTATAATTTTCCACTACGTCGTTTTTACAAATCTAGTATTGATCGTAAAGGCATAATCAATTATCCAGTGTCGGGCGATAACATTGTCCAATTCCATTCTGTTTTTTATTTTTTCAGATTTAAGCAGTTTTGATTGCCAAGAAAATGAGGAAATTGCCCTAAGTGATGTGAATGGCGCAAACATTTTTATTGAAGACTTAGCCGAAGTACAAATACAGCAGTACAAATGTCGCAAAATTGGATTGGTTTGTAGAATTAACAAAAAAAAGAAACAACTATTTAATATAATTTATAACAAACAAACACCTCCAGAAACACTAACTGGAACCGCTTCAGAAGCATCATTGAGACCAAATTACCAGCTCCCACACAAATTAATACGGAAGAGGGCATTGAGAGGTCCCTGAAGATTCTCTCGGCCCATCTCCTCAAGGCCTATCACGCCTTCTGTAAGCCCACGCGAACAAAGCGTAAGATCAAACCACCATGGTGGAGTCCGGATCTTACAGAGCAAAGACGCGACCTAAAAGATTTCTTTAAACTAGCTAAAATAGCTGACCAAGAGGAAATTTGAGGGGAATACAAATGTAGGCCCAAACTTTCTAAAACAAACATACGCAGAGCAAAAAGACACTCTTTTAAGAACTTCTGCTCAAGCATAGAAAAACTGCGGACACAGCAAGGCTCAGGAAGCTACTCTCAAAGCAGCCCTCCATTCAGAGCCAGCTACGCAAAGGCAATAGC
Source organism: Dichetophora obliterata (assembly GCA_963920525.1). Taxonomy (NCBI): domain Eukaryota; kingdom Metazoa; phylum Arthropoda; class Insecta; order Diptera; family Sciomyzidae; genus Dichetophora; species Dichetophora obliterata. The sequence continues at coordinate 140,507,843 of OY986435.1, forward strand.
CAGTGGACGGAGAGCAGTCAGGAATCCCTCGAGGTGCTTTAAAAGGCACATTTTCCTGGATGTAACGAAGCTCCAAACACTGCTATAATACGACTTAATAACGTCGGACGGAATCGTAAGGGCTATAAACTTGTTCTCGGGGTAGAAATCTCCGGGACCAGACGGTATAGTTCCTGCCATGCTGCAAACTTCCGAATAGCGAGTCGTCATATAGCTGAAGAATATATTAAACGGATGCATCAGGCTAAACTATGTACCTGTGGCTTGGAGGACAGCGAGGGTTGTATTTTTACCGAAGGCAGGCAAGAGCAGCCATTTCTATCCGAGAGACTACAGGACAATAAGTCTGACCTCCTTTGCACTCAAAACGCTCGAGAAACTGACTGACTTGCACCTAAGAAACAATTCAATCCCATTATCAACCAACCAACACGCATACACGAAAGGGAAATCGCTTGAAACGGCACTACATTTCCTAGTAGTAACCCTAGAAAAAGCTCTCCACCACAAGAAATACGCACTCTGGGCGTTTCTAGACATCTCAGGTGCATTCAACAATGTATCAACCACCGCAATCCTTAGTGGAGTACGTGCAATAGAGGCACCACCAGCAATAAACCTAGGGTTAGACAAGTTTCTAAGCTGCAGAAAGGTACGGGCTGAGTGGGGCACTAAATCCATGGTAAGGGAAGATCCATGGTAAGGGAGCGGTGTCTCTCGCCACTACTATGGAATCTTGTTAATGAACTACTCGAAAAGGTCGCAGGTAGAGTCCCGAGGATAACTGCCTATGCAGACGACATAAGCATAATTATAGTAGGGAAATGTCTATCAACAGTAACCTCCATAATGGAGAGCACACTCAAAGATGTACTTAAATGGTCAAACTCAGTCGGTCTTAGTATTAACGCAGAGAAAACGGATCTGGTTCTGTTCACGAAAAGGTACAAGATATCACCGAAATTGAACGATATACGTCTCATAGCAAGCTGTCATGGAAAACCAACGTAGAAAAAAGGGTGAAGAAATCCACCATTGCGCTATACACATCCAAGAAGATGCTGGCAGTACCTGGGGTCTCTCACCCTTTCTGATGCACTGGATCTATGTAACGGTAGTGCGTCCTATTCTACTCTATGAGATTATTGTGTGGTGGCCGGCTGTGAACAAATCAGCATTCCTCAGGCACTTGGAGAAAACTCAGCGGCAGGCAGCGCTATGCATCACGGGGGCACTGAAGTCAACTAAAGCGCTTGAAGCCATTCTAAATATGGACCCCCTGGACATACACGCAAAATTAATAGCCGGAAAAACGGCACAACGCCTTACGGCGGCAGGCAACATGCGCATTCAAAATTTTGGACATTGTACAATCGGGAAGGATCTACTTAGTATCATGGACTACATGGTACCTCGCACGATAGTCAATTCCAAAGCACGAACTCTTCTGGGACCAAATGACTGGTGCAAAGGTATAGAACAAGCACAGCAGGCGGTCAACATATTTACAGACGGCTCCAAAATGCCTACGGGGGTAGGTGCGGCTGTGTATTGTGCAGAGCCTAATATAAGGCAGCCATATAAACTGCCGAACCACTGCAGTATCTTCCAGGCGGAAATATTTGCCTTAAGGAAGGCTGCTGAGATAGCCCTCAGCATGGACACACAACACTCTTACATCAACATATTCGTTGACAGTCAAGCGGCGATCAAATCCTTGCGCTCCGCTAGCATCAAGTCCAAAAGTGTCATGGCTGGCAGAGATGCACTAGATGCACTATGCGCTTCGAAGAGAGTGCGCATCTACTGGGTCCCTAGCTACAAGAGCATTGAGTGAAACGAGATGGCAGATGGTTTAGCAAAGGAAGGAGCTGGGCTGGAATCAGAACTCGCAGAACATGTACTTACTCCGCTACAAGAGTTGTACAGGAACCTCGAAAGAAGAGCCACACAAGCAGGGAATCGTAGATGGAGAGATACGACATCGTGCAAAATCTCGAAAATCATGTGCAATGCACAATGCGAAAAACGAACTCTGTTCATCTTGGCACGAAAAGAAAAATTCATTAAAGGAACCAACAGATTTCATTTAAACGTCGGAAAGACTAAATCTTAGACCTAATTTAGTTTTGTCGTATATATAGTCCAAAAAATTTTTAAATTTAGTCCAAGATTTTTAGCTGTGTAGATGAGGATTAAAAATTCTTAATATAAAAATTTTTAATTAGCCATGTTTCCACAAGTATAACACTGTACGACAACCTTTTTCACACATGAAGTAAACCATATACACGTGAAATAACATATACACGGTGTAATCATATCGTAATCAAACTGCAAAGTGGTAACTAAAAAAGAAATAGACTTTGTTTTTCGCCAAGACATATTCTAATAATAAATTTTTATAGCAGGAGTACCAAGAAAAGAGCGCGTTCTTGTTATTGCAAAGTTAGTTGATTTCATGGTCTTTGAAAAAACTGAAAATTTTTATTTAAACATTCATTTGCAAAAAACTGGATTAACGACTTCATTATAATAAGTATTTGAGATTAGACATGGGCGCAACACGCCGCCGTGTTGTTCCATGACACGGCGTGAAGTGCCTAAAAAAATTACTTCGAGCGTGTGCGTGTACTGAAACGTTATTACTTTCACTTTAGCAACTGAGAACACATTCTAATATTATAATCATTCCAATATTTCTAAGTTGAAACATAAATTTTAAGAAGTATGTGTATCATGGTCATAGCAACTTTCAAAGTTCTTAATCGTGCGTGATCGTACGTTTTCGTGCAATTCTGAAAAATCAATTTCGTGTCCGTGCTCGTGCTTGCAGATAGTCGTCGTGCTCGTGCGTGCCCGAGCCTCAAAAAAGTTGTACGCGCCCATCTCTATTTGTGATCCCAAGAAAAGAAATGATTTAAGGTGCGTTTATATTGGACGCTTATTGCAAAACGGAGCCGAACTAAAACTCAAAAATGCATTGGAGCAAAAGAGATGCATGACTTACGTTCTCCATTGCTCCAATTCAGAAATCTGGAAATTCAGAAATTTGTGCATTTTAGTTTCGAAATTGTGCATACTGAAAAACAACTGACAGAAAGCAGTGTATGTGTGCTTTTTTTAATTTGTTTTTTGTGTTTTTGAAAAACAGGTTTTTCATACTCTTTCAACAGGAGTGAAAGGATAAAAGAATGCAACATGATCCTGTTGAGTGTCAGATTGTTTTTTGCGACTTTGTGCTGCTAAAGCTAGAACATATTATACAAATAACATTTACATTTGTATTTAAATTTTACTAAAACTTCAGGCTTTGCTCTGATTCTAAAGAAATCTTTTATTAGAAAACAAAACGTCTTGCAATGCATTATGCAACTTTTAAGGGGGAAAACTACAGCAGCGAATGGAAAAATAAACGGTTTTGAATTGTTTATTCATCGCATACAAAATGAAACTGAGTACTACAGAAAGTGTAGAGCAAGATTTGGAGAAACATTACAGAGTGATAGACTTCCTTTTACTGTTTTTAACTATTTCTACATTAGTGAAGTGTAGAAATTGTGATAGGGAAATATCTTTTCGCAAATGCAAATCGGAAGGGTTAGCCTTCACAATTAAAGTGACATGTGAAAAATGCTAAGAGCCTCAATACTGAACATTGGACATCCTGAATGACAGTGTTTTACTATACGGAGCTGGCATTAATGATTTTGTGTAAAATAAAAAATATACCCTTTTATTGATTTGTTTTATTTTTGATTTTTGATAAAAAGAAAACTTTAAATCGATTTTCTGGAAAACAACATTTTTGAAGTTGGTGAACATGACCGTAAAATCTACTTGACCGATTTTTTAAAAACTAGAGAGAAATTTTACACTCCATCTACACATAAATCAACAGGTGCTGCCAAAGCGTTTTTTTCCTATTTTGAAATAGCCTCAATTTTTCAGTGAAAATCGCGTTATTGGTTTCAAAACGCTACAAGAAAAAAACATTAAAAAAAATCTTTTGGGTATTACCTCAGGAAACATATTACCTTTTAAGCTAATTTTGAATTTTCATTTTTAGATGATCCGCTAACCTCTAATCGTGTTCACCGCAAAACAACTTTTTTCGGGGCGCCTCCGGAGAATCGCTGCCACGGATTTATTTATCGATAATTTTTAATATTTTTTTACCAACTAAACATTAGAAGACAAACTATAACATATATATGACATAAATACAACAACATTATTCATGTCCCAAAAAAAAAAAATGAAAACATGCCTTTTTTCGACTTTAAAACAGTACCATCCTCTTAAAAGACGTACAGTATTATAGCAAAAATCTAAAAACAAAAAGTGTATTTGTCGGGGGATCGCTGTCGGGGAGGAAGGAAGTTTCTTACGCTTTTTCTTCAATCACGAATGTAATTCGAAATAAAATCTGTATATTATTTTATTATTTGTTATTTTATATATATTTTAGGAAAATATATTATTTATTGAAAATTAAGAAGTCAAATTCTTATATAGAATAAAATAGGCACACGGCAAGAAATCTTGTTCTAAAATTTAAACTTTTCTGTACTACATATAAGTCAACACCAGCTTTGGTTTCAAATGTAGTATTTGCAAAATACTAAAGAATGGTGTTAATACAGCTTTGGTTTAAAATTAAGTACAAGCTTGGATTAAAATATTACAAAAAAAAAAATAACAAACACCGCGAGATTCGATTCGAGATTCAGTTTGCAAACTCTACTCTAACCACAGGACTATTGGCCTACACATAAAAACAGCGATAAACAAACATATGAACTGAGTCGAATAATAGTGAGTCGCAGCATTGCCAGGCTAACTTTTTACGGGTCTGCATCCAAATTTAGTATCCAAATGTACAAGAACTTAGTATAAATTGTATTAAAAACAAAAAGTAATACAAAACTAACTGTTCTTAAATTTAAACCAAAAAGCTAAAATTTAAACCAAAAAGCTAAAGTTAGATGCTGTAATATTTCGTTTGGCTTAAATTCGAGTACAGAAGAGTTTTAATTATGAGTTAGGATTTGCAAAGTTTAAATTTTAAACCAAAAGGTTTAAAAAAACGCGGTAATATTTTAGTGGGACTAAAATTTAGTCCAAGATTTCTAACCGTGCAGTGACCACTACCAGCCACATTTTTTTCATAACAAAAAAGAGCGTTGAGCATGGAACATTCATCACATTTCTCGTATGGAGCTGGAATTGATTGAAAAGTTGGATTGAAAACTGGACTTACTTAAGAGCACAAAACAAAAAAAAAAACACATTTTTAATTTCCACCCTAATGTCACAAATTCTTTTTGAAATTTTACCAGGGCATCTACAAATAGGTTAAAACAGAAATGCATTTTAAGGGTCCACCCTAGTGTCAAAAATTTTATTAAATTCTAGCACAAAATTCGAAACCAGCAACCCCTTAATACTGCTGCCACGTACACAAAGAGCATAAAGCAAAGAACACATTTTTAGGGCCCACCCTAGTGTCAAAAAAAATTTTAAAATTCTTCCATGAGGTTCGAAACCAGTGACCTCTTATATTTACTATTTACACATCTACAAAGAGTATAAAGACAAAAAACACATTTTAGGGATCCACCTTAGAACGAAAAGACTTTTTTAAAATCTTAAATTCTAGAAGTACTCTAATAAAAATGACGTAAGTCATTCTCGAATGGTCGAGCTTGTTCCACCCTAGTGCAGAAAAAGGTTTTGAAATGTTTAATGCTTTGGAAATGTTCGAAACCAGCGAGTATAAAACTAAAAAACACATATTTAGGGTCCACCTTAGTAGCAAACTCCTTTTTTGAAATTCTAACATCAGATTAAAAAATCAGCGACCCCTCGTAATAGAAACATTTCTGTGGTTGAATGTTGAATGACGAACAGGGTTGCCAAATCATTTTATGGTTTTCCCAGAAGTGGTTCTCAAAATTCCCCGATTTTTCATCGAATTCCCCTAAAAAGAAATATATGAATTTAATTATAGACTTTTGAATTGAATATTACAATAAATTATGTAAGGATTTTATAAATTTTACGAAAACAGTTCATATTGATAAAAAATAACACTCTAAAAATTAAAAAAAGACTTTAAAAAAGGAAAATGTGTTTTCGAGTCGCGACTGCAAACTTTGAAGCTAAATACAATATGTCGATGGCCCGATTCAAAAGTATGTTAAGGATGGTTTTAGGCAAACAATTTTTTGAAAATCTAATTTTTTTTTATGTTCGATTATTGCTGTACAACTATTCACAAATATGTAAAAAAAATTATAAATCAATCCCGCATACAATATAGATTCTCTAGCGCTTAAGACCCGGTGCGCCAGAGTAACTTAAACTAACCAGAGTAACTTTAAACGCGTTTTTTTCGAAACATACTTTTCAAAACAGACCGCACTTCTGCAAACAAACTAATTGACCGATTTTATTTTTTTTTAAAAATATCTATTTGTAGTCCAACACATTTTTTACTAAAATAAGCGTCTTTATAAAATTTGTCTAGCTCTTAAACTCAACAATATAGTAAAAAATATCGTAAATTTTTCAACTATTTTTCCACGCTTCATAATTTTCAGTATATTTAATTGTTTTTATTCCATTTTGGTAAAAGATGTGCATTCAAGGGTTTGTTTTTGAATTCATCTTTTTTTCAGACAACATCGAGTCTGTCCCAAATTTTCACTTATTTTTAGGTACACTTACTTCAGCGCAATCTTTATATATAAACAATGTATGTTATAACAAAATTTTACTTAGACTGATGATGTTAAATTAACATGCGAATAAAATTTATTGTATTTATAATATACTTTTTTAAAAAACTTCTTCTAAAATTTGCCTTAATTTTAACCGCTTTTAGCTTTTTAAGAAGGTTTCTTAAGTCATAGGTTTCTTAAGTTCTTCGCACATTTATGATCTTATTGAAATGCAAATCGTAGTGTTAAATTTTTTTTCAATTGTGCAATACTTTTCGAAGTTATTAACGAAAATACATTAAAAATTAAACCAAAATGTATTATTTAAAAATTAATTTGGCAACAAGGATTTTTTTGCTAATGTTAATTAAATTTTTCTAATATTGTAAAAAGAACATTGTAACAGAAAATTTAATAAATAATCAAATTCCTCGCATATATTAGATAAAATGGTAAATTCCACGCAAAAATTGTAAAAAATTAGATGAACTATTAAATGCTCTCCATATTTGAGCCTATTCCCCGGTCGACATTAAATTCCCCGCAAATCGGGGAATTCCGCACCAGTTGGCATGCCTGATGACGAAGGTACACACACGCGAACCTAAAGCGAATAAAACAAAATAGCGCAATCAAAACAGATCATAGAGATTGTTGATCTAAAGGCGAATTTACACGATTCACTATCATCCTTCACTTTGGATGAATCATCTGATTTGTAAAATGTAAATTGAGTTTCATCTTTAAAATGAAGATGATTGTCATCCACATTGAACAGTGAAAGAAGTAGAAGGTCTTCCTACTTTTGATGAAAGTGAAAGCAAACCGAACTGATGTGTCATTCGTACTAAAACACAATTGAAAGGTGTTAACATAATTTGAAGCAGAAAGTTTATATTTTTTTTATTTAATTGCTGAATAGCTTTTATTTACTTAATTTTTTTAAACGTCAATAAAATTAATCAGCCAGAGAATATATTTTGACATTCAACACTGAATCATCCATCAAATTTCAAATTTACACTTTGAATAATGTAAATTAAAAATTGATTCACTGTCATCGTTCAACGTTCACTATCATCGTTTTTAATGAAATGTGTAAATTCGCCTTAAGATATCGTTGTCAGAGAGCTCACTGCAGTCAATGCAACGAAAACTCGTTCACTGGCAATAGATGATTTATATCAGAAAACGAATTCGATGCTGGCGCGAAGACTAGATAAAAATGGGTCACTCATCATTACATATATAAGATGTAAATAAAAAAAATTATATATCAGTTTATTTCTTCTTTACAAAACTATTTTCAATAATTATATTCTGCAAATAATAGTTACATTTTGTCATAGAGAAAACTTATATTTTAAAACATTAACATATAGGTGTTATATATACTATATGTATACATTCAGCTGCGAACGAAAAATAGCAGTACTCCTATATTCAGACATGTTTGGATAAATAATACTAGTCTACAAATTTCGGATTCGGTACACCCATTATCATTCCTATATGTACTTTCAACGCTGGTTTCAATCAAGTCCATTTTTCTACGACTTGCAGAAACATCTGCTTTTCAGTTTCTATACTGATAACTTTGTCATTAAATTTTGTTATTAAATTAATTGCCATTTATACAGCATCGTTTACGGATTTGATGCTACCCACAATTACCTCAGCGTGAAAGTTAGTTTTATTGTAAGTCCACCGGCTAGGATCGAATCGCTCACAAACTATGTGCCAAAAAATTTGCGAATGTTTGATGTAACGAATCTATCAATGCTCAAATTTGAAACATCAATCGCTTGCTTGCACTTTTTGTTATTACCGTTTTTAGTTAGCGCAATCAATCAATCTTTGCGTTCTTGCGCTAATCGTTGCCGAGGAGGGTCTCTGACTATTACTATAAATGGCGACTCAATACCGTAAGAACTTTGGTCGCGAGTTTTTCATTATAAGCTCTCCAATCCTTTGAGGCATCAGATGATGAAGTGCATTCAAACCAACAACGCATACAAAAGATGGTAGGTTATTAAAACTTTTTCATTAAAGCATAAAAAAATTGCGGATTTCTAAATAAAAATTTTTAAAAATTGCTTTTTTTGTTCAAGGTCGGTGTAAAAAAAAGGAAAAATTATTAAAACTAAACAATTTTACTACCTGCGAGAGACATTGTCGTGTAAAAAAAAAAACGCATTTAAAGTTTTAACAACTACAAAACGAGAGGCGCTCTCGACTATGTGTTATAACTTTGTTAATATTTTGAATTTCGGTTTGAAATTTCACAGAATACCCTCACTATATTGTACTTTTGAAATACATGTTAAAAAAATGGATTTTTTAAACTAGAACTAGACTTCATCCATTTCATCTTTAAAGAAAAAAATATTTATTGAGCAAATCTACTCCGATTTCAACTCTAATAAACTACATTAACTTACCAATAATCCTAGACCATTTAATTCTAAAAAAGTTGTATTCCTTTGTACGTGGGGAACGAATACATTTGAAAAATCATGACAAAAAGTACAATATTTATGATTTGGGGGATACTGTTGACTTCAATTTCATATTAATCACAAATCTAATTTCGAAAATTAATTAAGAAGCTATTTTAACATATAAATAATATACTGCCATCAATTTTAAAGTACCTTTGATGCATTAAAAAAATTCAATTTAAAACTATTGAAAAAATTCCTTCCAAAATCTCATTTTTATGAGTAGACCATTCAGTTTTTTAAATTTCTTTGTTTTTTTTTTCAGCCTACCTGTGTTTATTAAATACCTGTTTAAGAATCTGCCCTTGCAGGAAGAATCTAACATAAAAAAACTTTTGCAAAATGTGTGTACCTATTTAATAACCATCCGTTATGTTGTTATTTAAAATTTTGCATTTTTGAATTTTTGGGAATTTTTTCATAAAAATATTCAAACATGAAATTTTTAAAACCATATTCTTCTAGGAAAAACTTTCATAACGACCATGATAAAACAATCTATTAGGTAGCCTTGACAACTACCTATTTTCTTACGAGCTGCGGTCAGCAGCATATGTTAAGCAAAAGAAAACTAAAAAACATTTTGACACAAAACATTTTTGATATCTCCTTTTTGCATCAGCTGCCATTTTTTATGTAAATTTTTTTCATATAAAAAAAAATATTAAACCTGCATTTTATTGAAATACTGTCACATTTCTATTTATGTTGTACTTTTTTTTAAAACAACAAAAAAAAAAAACAATTAGTTTTTTCGAATATGAAAAATTTACAACTATGGTAGCTTATGTCTAATTTTAATTTTTGATAACTCATTGCGAACAAAACATAATTGAAAAATTAGTTTTTTACAATTAATTTTTACTCAAAAAAAGACTGTGATTTTTGGAACCATTTTTACCATGTAAATCAGATATTCAACTTTGAAGTTGCTTAATGGTTGCGTTGATATAAACGTAATGGTGCTTGCAATTTATAAAATTTGTTAGTTTATCTTGCCACTGCTTATTTTTTTCCAAGATAAAAAAAATCAAAGTATATTTAAGCAAAAATAAAAATGAATTTTACTCAGAAAATTTCTAATTGTTACAAAAAGCTGTATTTAAGAAATTTGTGTCGTTAAAAAACTGTTGACAAAATTTGTTCATTCAAATATTAAAATGGTTGTAAAAGTTAGAAAAGAGCGGAAAAGATAGGAACTGGGCAACGCTGCTTTGCACTTGTTTTCTGAAGTGATAACACATGAAATGTAATATATGGTAAGATTGACATTAAATCTGGTACAAACTAACTCATGCTTGAGAATATCGAGCCATAACCGCAAAAAAAATGTAACCAACACGAAATCCTAAATTCAGTTTACAAATGACAAACGATATTACATTAATAAACCCTTTTTATCTATTCCCCAAATTTCAGATCTCAGTTAAGCCTTTCTTCGGTTATACCCATCACAAAAATCGAGTTAACATGTACTGCTTATGCAGATAAAACTAATTAGTAGCAATTTTTAATATTTGTTATAACAATTTTCGGTAGCTTTATAAAAAAAAGAAGCACCGCAGGAAAAAATTGAAGAATTTTGAATTTTTTTAATTATTTTTCTAAACTATTTTCGGTAGCTTTATAGGGAAAAAAGCGTTGCAGTCGAAAAATGGGTTTTTTACAAAAATTTTTAATATTATTTCAAAACTATTTTCGGTAGCTTTATAGAAAAACGCTGCAATTTTTCGCCTATAGCGCTTTTTTCCCTATAAAGCTATAGAAAATAGTTTTGAAATACAATTTTAAAAAATGTAAATTTTTATTAAAAATTGCTCGATTTTTTATAATAATTATAATTGCAGGGCTTATTGAACATGATCTCAAAATCAATTTTTTAGGCTGAATGCATTACTCAATGCATTGCCAACAACCACTGAAGAGACTTTGTTTATATCTTATTAATTTTTTAACCTATTTGTAAAAGCTTCCGTGTTCAATTCTATTTTTCCACCCTCAACTCTCAACATCTCAATTCCTCAGGAATGGAATTGGAAAAATCGCCAATTCCAGTACTGGAATTGTAATTGGTAATTGGGTAATTGAACTCCTCAATTTCTTGGAATGGAATTTGAATAAATTGTCAATTCTATTACAGGAATTGTAATTGGCAATTGAACGCCTCAATTCCTTAGGAATAAAATTGGAAAACATCGCTTTGTTAATAGACTAATGCAATTTTTTACAGGGGATGAAAGTTGTGTACCAAGCACCAAGCAAAAAGTTGGCGGTATTGAACCAGGTTGCGTAACAGTTATTTTTTTTCTTACTCAAAATGTGGTATTAAATTAAAAAATTGGTATCTTCGATAATACATTTATTTGTAAATATTTCATAAGCCGACTAACAGTGGGAGTCAAAACTTTTGAATTGAAGTGTTCAATTACAATTCCTTTAATGGAATTGAAAAAAGTTGTCAAGGAATTGAAGTGTTCAATTATAATATAATATAAGGAACGACTTTGACCTATCTTCTATTGATCAATTGTGTTGTGCGTGTTATTAAATGTTTGATCACAAATGACCGAGAACTGGACCTACGTGTTTTATGCTGACTCCGAACGGCTTATGTTCTCAATAAGCTTTGCATGGCAATATGCTTACTCTCTGAGGTTTGCCATTGTCTGCAGAGAGGTCACGACCGAACAGAAAAATTAATTCAATTGAAAAAACTTTCTGTCTGAGCTGGAATTGAACCCGGGCTACAGCGTTTCTTTAGCTTAGGGGCCACGCGCTCTACCCACTAGGCAACGGCCGCCACCGTTCAGTTACCAACTACAATTCCTGTAATGGAGTTGACGATTTTTTCAATTACATTCCTTTGGAATTGAGAGGACCAATTACCAATTCCTAATTCCAAGGATTTTAAATTGCATTGTAATGAATACTTTTTGACCCAGCTCTGCTTGCAATAAGCCCTTCAATTAAAACAATTAAAAATTGTTATTAAAAAGGGCGTGAAAAATATTTTTATTGTAGCACGCTTGGCAGCACTGGTTGCATTTTTAACCTTGAATGTAAGTTGACATTATGTGAAGGAAGCACTTTAGGTGAATAAAATAGCTCTTAAATGAAATAACTTCCAAGAGAAATTAAAAAAACTTCAAGAGAAATTAAATAACTTCAAAGTTAAATAAAAACTTATTTCATTCTCAATATTTTTTGGAGTTATTACATAATTGGGAGTTATATCATTAAAAAATTACACACATCTCAATAAAAACGAAATAGCCCCCAAATTTTGAGGAGTTATTGAAAATTAAATAACTCCCAAAAATGTATAAAAATTTTTGGAAGTTATTTAATTTAATTTTTTTTGGAGTTATTTCGTTGCGCCGAAAATTGCTTCTCCTGTAAAATTTTATTTATGTCAGTTACACTTTTTGGCAGTTATGGCTCGATATGATATTTAACATCGAGTAATACAGCTGAATACTGATTGCCTTAAAAGAATTCCAACTTTAGTGATGCCAAATACAGCAGTAGTGCCAACCGATGAAACAGTGAACTGAAACTGTAGAATTGAGTGTTTTTGGTTAAATTTTTTCCTTGCTTCGACCAAGAGCTCAGCATACATAGCAGGGATGAATTCGACTATAAAATGCTCACTTAATTAAAAATTCACTCTTATAATAATTTAGCACGAGCTGTTATAGTGCTGCCATTTTGAAAATACCGCAATCAGTATTATTCGCTGTCGAAGCATTCTATTACTGAAGAAGAAGAAACTTTTGCTGCTTACTTGAACAGGAAACCAAGAATACCAAATGCAACACTCAGCGGCTTTTATATCTTTCCAACACATGTTGCCAAACCGTTGACCTGAAATACGGTGCTGCATCAATCTACCAGATACCTAATTGTGCTTGCCAATATGTAGTGTTGTTGTCAGACACGATTACGATTGTGAACAATGAGTCTGAAACAAGTGATGTTTAAGTATCAGGCTCTCAGAGTCGCCACAGGTGATGCGACAAGTATTCTGTTGTTGAATGGTGGTATACGAGAGAGGTACCAAGGGAACGTTTAACTCACTCAACTACAAAGTAAATTTTATAAACAGCAAACTAATACTCATGCACTGCAAAGTGTAGATACCATAAAAGTAGATTTGTATTTTTTTAATATGTATTTGGGTATTAGAAGAAAATAAAACGGAAATAGCAATTTTATATCTAAGAACAGTGAACGTTGGCAGAATTATAGTCAGCAAAATGCTGTTTTTTTTTATTCTTTGATACTTAATTTCGAGTTCTTGGTCAAGTAAGTTATGAAGAAGACACCCAACAAAAACAACTGTGTATTAAGGCAATCATAAAGCAGACTAGACATTTTATTAGACTTTGAGCTCGTAATTACGTCTTAATAATTTACACAGAGCCGCAAATAACGATGAAAGCGGCAAAATACCCAACGTTCACTTTCACAACAAAAAGTTCTAAACGTAGCAGACAATTTGTGAATGTTTTGTTTTTAATGTTTCACTGAAATGCTTGGATGAAAACCTATTTGAGTGAGAAAACATTGTTTTGAACTACATTTGTATAACAAACTAGCAACCCTCCGCGGCGATACGGAAACAATTTATTTTTTTATTTTTTTTTTTTTGTAACAATGAGTAGCGCAAATAATAGATTTAATTGTTTTTGAAAAATTTCAGATATTGTTGCGATTCCAGTCTCATTAAAATAATAGTGGAATGAAAGATGCAACAACCAAAACTATAAAACACATGACACGAAGAAAATGTCAAAAGAATAGCAGAACTGAGTTATTAATGTAGCTGAGTTCCACACACAAAGAACTATAAACAAACACAATCTGGAGCTTCTATTTAGCATGACCTTAGCCAAAGTTATGACACAAAAAATAAACAACCTTTCATAGAACTCATAGAACATTAAAATTATTTTTTAACCAAAAACTTAAAACCTTAGCGCGCTTGATTGCCTTGTACAGGTTCGCATTGGATACTTTTTCGGTATTCGTCTCGGTCGTAGGATTTTGACTATCTATTCTTAAGACAACTCACAATTAATAATATTGAAAGAATTTGTGAAGAAGATTTTAATAAACTTGAATTGGTTTAGGCAGGATCAGAGCACTGGCCTATTATTAATAAAGAATACAACGAATATCAAAAACTAAATGTAAATCCAACTCACACCTAAGTAACTCGTGGCGCATATATCCTTGGGTTAACAACGATCGAAAAAAAGTTTAACGTCTAGATAATGTTTGCGTTGACTCGGATTCAAAAATTTTCTACATTTCTCCAGTACATATAAAACTAAAATAATCTTCTTTTTTTTGCACATGTCTTTCATCGTATCTGCATTTCAATATATTTTTTATTATTTCAACAATGAAGCTTGGTTAAGCTTTTCTTTTCTATGAATAAAAGATTTTTGAATAGTGGCAGGAGATACCTATTCTTTATTAGCTTGGTCTTGCTAATAAACAAGAAAATTAAAAGAAGGTAAAATTATTAATATATTAGTTGTATTGTATTGTATGTGAAGATTTTAATAAACTTTAATTGGCTAAGGCAAGACCATAACTTGGTCCTATAATTAATGTAAAATACAACGAATATCACAACAGGAATGTAGATCCAACTCTACCTTAGTAACTCGTAGCGTTTAAGTCCTTCGGTTCACAACGACTGGAAAAAGTTTGATGACAGGAAAATGTTTGCGTTGACATAAATTCAAAACCTTTTTAATTTTTCCAGTATATGGAAAAAAACTAAAAACATATACTACTAAAGTATGTACTTGGCATGATTTCTTTCTTCTTTTTTTTTTTTGCCAAAATGCCTTTCATTGTATCTGTATTTCATCAGTATTTTTTTTTATTTAAAACATAAAGCTTGGTAAGGGTTTTCTTTTCTTTGAATAAATCTTCTGAAAACGTAGATTTATTACCATTTATTACCATAAACGTACCATTTATTATAAAAATTAACTATTTTATAAATTTCTTCTGCATGCTACAATTACCAACTATGGCAATTGAGTGGTCTCGATTGGCAATAATTGCCAATTGACAGAAGGAAAGCAATGAATGATGACACACATTTAATAATACACCCACACACAACGCAATTAATTATAATACGATTATATACGCTTGCTTATATCTTGATTACATTTGAATTTTAATTTTATTGGAAAAGAATATTAGCATACAAGAAAAAGCTTTTTTAAATGCTTTTTTAATTTAGAAATATTAAATAAAAATTACAAATAGCAATCGGCATAACAACAGCTTAAGAAGAAAAAATAGTTAAGAAATTTTATGCATATAATTATGTGGCTAAAGATAATAATGATTTTCATTTATACGTAAGGTATCCATAAAACAAGCAGAATAAATAAAATGGTTTGAATTCGGGAATTGAAAAAAAAGGGAAGGATAAGAAAGAGTTAAGAAAAGTATGCAAGAACTAAAGTTTGCTTAAAGTTTGTTTGTAAGAGGAACACATATCTGATGGATCTGCAGAATTGAAGTTTTTCAAACAAGTAATTAGGACTTTTCCAAGTGATAAGTTTGTGCAGAAAAATGCAGTTTCTTACATTAAGTAAGAACTAAAGTTTGCTTAAAGTTTGTTTGTAAGAGGAACACATTTCTGATGGATCTGCAGAATTTAAGTTTTTCAAACAAGTAATTAGGACTTTTCCAAGTGAGAAGTTTGTGCAGAAAAATGCAGTTTCTTACATTAAGAAAATGTATGATATTGCAACCAAGTATGCGATTGCTGTATGCTTATGTATTCCACTAATAGTTTATGTGATGACCCTGAGTCTAGCTTGCTATATACAACGAGTATATATCTATAAGAGATTTCACTCGTCGCTCGTTATTTTTTACTCGCCGATATTAGCCATCCATCGACAGGATAGGGTATTTTGATGGGACATTTATTTTATACCCCTTCAAAAGTGCGAGTTTGTTTACATTTTGTTTTCTATATTTTGATCATTTTGGCTGCGTGCACAAGGAAGCAAAAAGATCGGGATTTTTTAATGTGCTTGCCTGTTTCTTCTTATTTGAATATCTGAAGAAATATTGCAAATTTTATGAATAAAAAATAAAATATTACAGCTTCTTATTTGCATGTGCATGGTTGCCGAGTTTATTTTGTTTCCAGCTGGACATTTTTGTTGTGATTTTGTTGTAGCTATATTTTGGTTGCTGCTGCAGACAAGGATTTTTAGATATTTAATTAGCTGAATAGAAAGACAGAATTCTGATTCGGCTAATGTAATAATTATTGGATAATAAAAAAATGTAGCAATAAATAGAATTGCTCTAGCAGTATTTAATAAATTTAAAATAAAACAAAGAAATATTGTAGATTTAATTAATGAGAATAAAAGTTATATTTGATACAAATTTTACAGCTTATTTTATATATGTATGTGTGTTTTTTTCTTTCATCTTCTTTAGTTTGTTTCTAGCTGGACATTTTCCTTGTAGCAATATTTTGCTTGCTACTTTTGATACCCAACCATAATTTTTAGATACTTCATTAGATCAATAAAAAGATGAAATTCTGATGATTCGGCTAATGAAATAATTATTAGTCAGGACTTGAAAAAAATTTTTTTTATCAAAAATGCTTTTAATAAATAAAATTTACTTGAATTAACAAAATACTTGAATTAACCAAATTTCTTCAAAATCAAAGAAGAATTTATTGTAAAAAGATATTCTCAGACACACGTTGTCCTGCCACCGCCTTACTGCCATATATGAATTTTCATGCTAATCGGAAAAAAACATTTTGTTTTCACCATTTTCAGTATAGTTGCCGAACGTATCTATATAAGCTATATTACAAAATTTTAGTCTAATACAACCAAAACCGTCTAAAATATGACATTTTTGTTGATTTGTAGGCGGTAAAAGAGGGTGTGGTAAAATATTTTTCCCTTAAACCATCTCGAACTCAAAACAAATCGAGTGCCAAAATTTGAGCTTAATTTACTTTATACCTATTGTTTTAATATTTTAACTGTATTAAAATGTAGAACTAATTTTAATAAAAAAATTTACGAATTTCGTAATCAGCTTTTACTAACACTTTTTTCAAATTTTACAAAATGTAATACTTTTTAATGCTTGTATTAAAATTTATTCCAAGATTTCTAACCATGAAGGTAGTGTATTATTTTAAAAAATTAAGAAAAATAAAAATAAATAGAATATATGTATATTAGACTGTCCCACTTTTTCAACGTTTTTCGAAAAGTCCCCGGGACACTTTGATTTCTGATTCTACATAGTCTGATTCTAAATAGTCACGCAAAGGCTTTTTGGCTAAAAAAATTATATTTTCGAAAAAACAAGAAATTATTGAGTGTAGAGTAAATATATATTTTACCATTTTGCAAATGATATGGTGCAAGACCATTTGCACTGGATTGTAAATAGCCCTAGTATGTTCTCAGTATTACGATGCACTGTTTTGCATTTTAATGTTTCGGCAACTATACTGAAAATGGTGAAAACAAAATGTTTTTTTTCCGATTAGCATGAAAAATTCATATATGGCAGTAAGGCGGTGGCAGGACAACGTCTGTCTGAGAATATCTTTATACAATAAATTCTTCTTTGATTTTGAAGAAATTTGGTTAATTCAAGTATTTTGTTAATTAAAGTTAATTTTGTTTATTAAAAGCATTATTGTTAAAAAAATTTTTTTCAAGTCCTGACTAATAATTATTTCATTAGCCGAATCATCAGAATTTCATCTTTTTATTGATCTAATGAAGTATCTAAAAATTATGGTTGAGTATCCAAATTAGCAAGCAAAATATTGCTACAAGGAAAATGTCCAGCTAGAAACAAACTAAAGAAGATGAAAGAAAAAAACACACATACATACAATACATATATATAATAACCAGTAAAATTTGTATCAAATATAACTTTTATTCTCATTAATTAAATCTACAATATTTCTTTGTTTTATTTTAAATTTATTAAATACTGCTAGAGCAATTCTATTTATTGCTACATTTTTTTATTATCCAATAATTATTACATTAGCCGAATCAGAATTCTGTCTTTCTATTCAGCTAATGAAATATCTAAAAATCCTTGTCTGCAGCAGCAACCAAAATATAGCTACAACAAAATCACAACAAAAATGTCCAGCTGGAAACAAAATAAACTCGGCAACCATGCACATGCAAATAAGAAGCTGTAATATTTTATTTTTTATACCGGATTCACAATACTGCGTTCGGTCGGTCGTGCGTTGACAGCTCGAGTAGAAACAACGAGTTCTTATGGTGCAATTCGCAATTCGACTTCAACCGTTGATCGTGCGTTATTCGTTAACTTTCAACGAAGGGGTAAAGTACGATCAAAGTCCAACCTAACGAGTAGAGTAGAAAAATGTTCTACTCGGTCGTGCGTTTGACATTCTTTGGTATGCAGAGTTGCATTTCCATTGAGTTAGCTTTGGTGGGTATTTTTTTGTTTCAATGGTAAACATGAGTTTTCATGGGATTTGCTGTATTATTAGAACTGTGTATACTTAATGTGATTTAACTTTATGGAAATGATGGCATGCAAGTTTTGATTAAGTGTACACTATATATAATTGAAATATAAATATTTATAATAAAAATATAAATAAAAAAAAAATGAGATTGTTAGCACATATTTTGTTAGTATTGGTATTTCACGGAGTTTTTTTATTTTATCACTACAGGTTATACTGCATTTAATTTAAATTAATATTTAGAATTTTACAACTTACAAAATGCAAGTTTTGATGAATTCAACATTATTTAATACAATTTAAAGATTTGTGCCAATTATTTATATTAAGTATATGAATAAAGGGCAGTAAGTTCTGGTAGAGAAAACCGTAAAAAAATGTTTGTCTGAAAAAAATCAATTCATCAGGTAGTTATGGAGTTATCGTTTTTAAAAATTTTGTTTCTTGCTAAAATATCTGTTCAAAAAAACTATTGCCATTATTCAATAGATCTAAGAAATTAGCATGTAATTTGAAAGGAGTTCAATTGACCTTTTCAACGATTGCAATATAAATGTCATTGCAAGAATATTTTACATTTTATATGCAACTTTTCATCATATCTAAATTTTTTAATGAAAATAACCGTTCTTTTCTACAAAAATTGCGCTATAAAGGTACTAAATATGTATTGTAATTAAAAAGCCTTCATTATTACCTTTCACTTGAAGTATGAAATTATTTACATTTTCTGCAGATTAAAAATTTTTTTTTTAAGAAAGCAGAACAACTCAGGTAAATATGCTCGAAATAACAACTTTCAACATCTTACTTTCCGTAATCCGTAGTAAAAACAGTGTTTTTTGAAAAAATGGCGGCTTAATGTTATTATTATTTTTTTTATTATTTGTTTTTATTTATATATTATAAATAATTTGGCGTGAATATTTAAATTTTATTAAATATTTTTGAATTTAGTTTGGATTTTTTTTAAGTTGCAAATTCATAAATATTAATTTGAATGCCATTCAATGGAGTTATTTACGATTCAGTGCAGTTGCCACTGCAGTTGAGGTCTTGTGAGCTTTACAAAAACAAAATACACGTACGTGAAAAATCTTCACAAGTGCTCTTCCACTGTAGCGTTTTCTACTTTCCTTGAGCAGTTGTGTACTTTTGCACATTGAAAATTTTGACGGCTTTGAAAAAAGTGATAGTAGTGTGTTCACGAACACGTAACTGCTCAACTGCACAGGCAAGTGTACTGAATCGTGAATACCCCTAGCATAAACTGTGCTGATAAAATAAAAAATCCCATGAAATGTGATAGTGTACATTGGCATCACCACAGTTGCTCAAAGTGACACATGCACGACCTTGAACGCAACATTGTGGATACAAAATTTTTAGGTCGTGCGTTCTGACAGTTCATCCCGTAAAGTTATTGCAAAGTCGATCAAAGTACGATCAAAGGCCGACCGACCGAACGCAGTATTGCGAATCAGCCTTTATTCATAAAATTTGCAATATTTCTTCAGATATTCAAATAAGAAGAAACAGGCAAGCACATTAAAAAATACCGATCTTTTTGCTCCCTTGTGCACGCAGCCAAAATGATCAAAATATAGAAAATAAAATGTAGACAAACTCGCACTTTTGAAGGGGTATAAAATAAATGTCCCATCAAAATACCTTATCCTGTCGATGGATGGCTAATATCGACGAGTAAAAAATAACGAGCAACGAGTGAAATCTCTTATAGATATATACTCGTTGTATATTAGTAATTAC
Source organism: Dichetophora obliterata (assembly GCA_963920525.1). Classification (NCBI taxonomy): domain Eukaryota; kingdom Metazoa; phylum Arthropoda; class Insecta; order Diptera; family Sciomyzidae; genus Dichetophora; species Dichetophora obliterata. The sequence continues at coordinate 140,528,398 of OY986435.1, forward strand.
AACAGACGAATAATATAATTTCATAAGTCAAAAGGTAGTACACTTTATAATATAACATTTTAAATACTAATGGTTTTTTATACAGTACAAGATGAAATTTAATTATCATTATTGAAATTTTTATTAAAATTTTCTTTTGATAGGAAAAGTAGGAAATATATTTGTGACAGTTTATATTGTCAATATATCTTACAAATACTGTGTCGATACAGGAACTTCCTAATGTTGTTGAAGATATTTCAGATAAGAGGTTCAAGTTGTAATTTAAATTCATTACATATAAAAACTTCTCATTTTCCGGTTGTGATGTATCTAAGTTGAAATATCCTGTTAGAATGATCGGTATAAAGTCAAAACCACTCTTTGCCAGTTTTTTCTTGACATATTTTTTTTAAATACTAAGCAAGCATCATTAAGCAATGACCAAGCTTTTCCAAAAAGAAGCAAAGATATAACTTTTCAATTATTTCGTTAAGTTTCAAAGTTTGTGTTCATTAACTTGACGATTTCAGTAATTTTTTAACTGACAATACTCTCTTGCGTTAAAAATGAACACTCAGTACATTGGCCGCATTCAGCGCAGACAACTGTTGTGAACTATAATGGTAGCGCTACCTTAGTAAGCGATGTTTTTCTCTGAATGTGTTGCTACTCTACAAGTGAGAAATTAGATTTAATTCAATTATTTATAACTTTAATGTAAATTTAATTCAACTGCAATAGTTTCTCACTTAAATTTGCTTCGTTCTTTTTATGTTTTTTACTTTAACAGCGACGGTAGCAGCATCTGACAGTTAACTCAACAGTGGTGTTCATGTATTATAGAATTTTTTCGTTTGATTAAATGGCGTCTCCTACCTGATCAGGCTGAGTGAGCGCCACCAAAATTTTACCATTCAGCGAATTTTTACACAACAGTTGCCAACTGTTGTTTGCGCTAAATGAGGCCATTGATTGTATCATATACACGCAGAGAAAAATCATAGTTGCAACAACCATGTTTTAAGAGAATCATAGTATGATTCGGATTATGATTGTTGCTAACATGTTCTTAAACATATAATATTTTCTATAAATAGCCTACTGCTTTGAAATGTCATATGATTAGCAGTAATACAATTCATAAGAATGAATTCCAAAATCTGCACATTCATATGCTAGTTTAAACAATGAGTTGATCACAGCTTTATCACTCAAAGACTACTGAAGAGGAAAATGTAGCGATTTCCGAAACAGACTGTCTAGTCAGCTAAGTGATTGACTCTATACAGAGTTGTTGTTGTTGTTGTTGCCTTCTTGAAAACTTACTTGATCTAAAGCTCACAATCTTAATTCATATAATATTTTCTCACTTAAATTTGATTACAACAACTATATTTAGAAAATGATTACAACAACTATATTTAGAAAAGGAACTTTTTTGTAGGAACCAAAATGTTATTGAAACAATCATTATTCTCTTATTGGGTCAAAAATAGAATGATTGCAACAACTATATTATGAATTAATTTTTAGGATCCAGAATATTATTGAATATTATTTATTTTCATGCAATCCTATTTCCACAGCTATTAATTAAGATATCTCCAAAGGCTGAACAGAAATATTAATTCAATTGAAAAGTCTTTTTGATAAATTTTTCTGTCCGAGCTGGGGTTTGAACCGCGGCTTTTTCGCTTACGAGCCACGCACACTACCAGTAAGCCACAGCCGCTACTACCGCTCGCCTAACTAATGCCATTCATAGACATGGTACATTATGAATATTTGTGATAGACAAAATATGGTCAGAATTGCGAAATATAACATAGCTGAATGAAGTGAAAGTTTTTAATGCAAACTATTCAGACACAATAAATTCTTTCGATGTTTGGTTATGTTCTGCTTCTTTTGCCAACAAGCAAAGAATAGTTCAGACAAACATTCAAAATTCTAATATGTTTGTCTCTATAATAATATTCACATTTATCATGATTGACAGAACTACAACATTTTTGTTGCAACTAATAGTTGAGGCAATCATAGTATGTTGACGATTTCAACTATGTCATGATTTCAACTATAATGTTATTTTTGGTACCACCATTAGTAAATAATGACTTTATTAAGGCAAAAATTTGTGTTTGCAGAAATAATACAATAATTTTAGTAAAAAAATTATTATTGCAGTAATCATGTCTCAACCATGTCTTTTCTCTGCGTGTAGAAGAACCAATGCGGTCTATAAATTTTGTTACCTAAAACAAAAACCAAGCGCAAAGCAAACAGAAACATCAAATGTTGGTTTTATATTTGTCTTAACTCGCGATGCCCTCTTGCGTTAAACAGCAACACTCAGTACAAAAATTGTATCATATACAAGAATCAATGCAGTCGATAGATTTTGTTACCTTAAAAAAAACCATGCTTAGAGCAAACAGAAACATCAAATGTTGGCTTTATATTTCATGTAATTGTGTAAAATTTATATAAGTTAGAGAGTTCAAACATGAATTTTTCTTCCATTGAGGATCAACCAGGCCAACAAGTGTTTACATCAACATTGTACGTTCAGTACTTTAAGCACACCAAAGGCTCAAATTGTGAGATAAACATTGAGCCTGTTCTCACGCGCCTTACGTTAGGCGGAACATCGGATTAATTTTGACGTCTACAGGTAAGGTGGGAAGTGGGAAGGTGACAAGTTACGTGAGGCAGCATTTTCAAAAATTTTAAAAATTTTGCGATTCATTTTGACGTCTGTTACTTTGAAGTTTCATTGTGCCTCATTTTCCTCGTGGTTCTCTTATGTTTTAGCGCAAATAAATTTTGTTTTGCATTGGTTGGGTTTTCTGTTTGCGTTGCTGTTTAATTTAAGACTTACAAAGTAATGAATTCTCCGAAATTTAACACCACATTTATGGACTGTTCTCGGAATGCAAAATAAGGCGGGATTAAAAAAGTCGGTAGTAAGAACACCTGACAGATGCATAGTGTCAAAATAACGCCATTACTCTGCCTTTTTTAAGGCGAGTGAGAACAGGGTCATTGATTTCTAATTTTCTGATCGTAATCAACCAACCTACTAACCTCCGAGAAAGACTTAATTCTACGTCAAAACACTAGGTACACCCAAGTGTCAAAGAGCTTTTCTAAATTCTAGTCGAAAAAACTTTTTGAAATTCTTATATCAGATTTGAAAACAGCGACTAGCGCATCTACAAAAAGTTGAAAACAAAAACACATTTTTAGGGTCCACCCTAGTGTCAACAATTTTTTTAAATTCTTACATAAGATTCGAAATCAGCGACCCTTAATACTGACAGCACATATACAATAAGTATAAAACAAAAAAACACCTTTTCAGGTTCCACCATAGTGAAAACAGCTTTTTTAAATTCTAACATCAGATTACACATAAAACAAAATTGCCATAAAGAATGAATTAAAACAAACACACAAATGTAAATAACAAATGCGTTTTAACAAAATTTTTCAGGTTTCCAACTCTTCTGGTTGTTCCCATACAACACACAAAAAATATAAAAAAAAATTTCTAAATTTTAGTCTAATACAACTAAAGCCGTCCGAAATAAAGCATTTTTATGAATTTGTGTGTGGTAAAGAGGTGCAGCAATGCTTTTTTTTATACCATTTCGTACTCGAAAAAAATCGACTCCCAAAGTCTCAGCTCAATTCAGGTTATACCTGGCTCACTTTGCTTCACTGCACTCTTATCCTTTAAAAAGTGGCATAGCTATAAGGTGACCATGCCCATTTTCAGTACAGTGTCCGAAAGTATGCATATGACGAATGCATGTGACGATAAAAACCCTCCGAAATATAGAATTTTTATTGATTTGTGGACGACAATGGGAGTGTGGCAAAAAATGTTCCTAAACTATTTCGTACTCGAAACTAATACGACCGAAAACAGCCTGAAGTACAGAATTTTCACTGATTTATGGGCAGAAAAAAGGGGCCGTGAAAAAAATGCACTAATTCTGGTGGAAAAAGCACCAATTTGGCAACAGTAAATTTCTACGTGTCAGAAACAGAGACTCACAGAGAGAGAGAGAGAGAGAGATAGAGAGAGAAAAAGAGAGAAAAAGAGAGCAGCGAATCCCAACACTAGCATGCACACACCCAGCATAATCGCTGTTAGTTTGTGGCCTGCTCGATACTCGCACGCATACACACACAGCAATCACACTCCCTCCAGGAAAAATCGGAAGGCTTTCATCTTAAAGTGATAAATAAACATTCCCCACCATATCTTTTGAAAGCTTAAGGGTAGTTTTGTATTTATATTGTTTCCCCACCGCTTCTTTTGGAAGCTTAAGGGTAGTTTTGTATTTATATTGTTTCCAAACCGCTTCTTTAAGAATGCATGTGGAAACTTTAATTTATTTTCAAGCAATGACAATAGAAAATATTAATATCATTGTTTTCTAGCCACTTATTGTAGAATTCGATAGTCTAGTGGTAGCGCGCTCGACTCTCGCTCAGGGGTCCCGGGTTCGAATCCTGGCCGAATCCATTTTCATAACAAGGGAGAGGAATGTTTCCACATTAATTCTTAAAACAGGGGAGAGGACTGCTTCCAATTCACTTTATGGACAGCGGAGAGAAATGTTTCCACATGACTTTTTAACACAGCGGGGAGGAATGTTTCCCTCTAATGACATGCTATGTTAAAAAAGCAATGGAGTGTGCAACAAAGGGGAATGCTACTTACATTCCATGGAATGTTTCCTGGTAACATCCGGGAAGGCTCACAAATCGCACTACCCGCAAGCTGCGTAAAGGAGCTACGTTGCAAAAAAAAAAATGTTGTCTTCAATATAATATAATTGAGTATTTTTCAGAGAAGGAGGGGTAGTCTTCAGAATTTATAAATTTAATGTGTTAAACAGGGCTGCCACCTAAGTTTTTTTTTTTATTTTTACGAATTCGGTGCTGGCGCGAACACTAGGTAACAATGAGTCGCTGAATCCGAATCCAGAATCCAGTCAGAATTTCAAAATTACAAGAACTCACAAAAATAAAAAAATAGGTGGCAGCCCTATTAACCACATTAAATTTTAAAATTCTGACTTCAGATTCGAAATCAGCTACACCTTAACACTTAAATTATTTTTTTATATTTAAAAGATACCGCCCATTTCAGAATGAGGTGACCTATCAGTCGCACTGACCATCTCCGATTTGACTCAAATTTTTTTTTACGGTTGGGTTTTTGTTAATAAAACCAATTCCGGAGTTTAAAGTTTAAAAAATTTTTTTTTTGCGGAGCCACAGTCATTCGAATGCCAAAATAGGGCCTATTTTTAGACAACGTAGCTCAGTCAATTTAAATCCGATTTTCGTAAATAAGGTATCATTGGAAACATTATTTTGTCTATTTTAAGGGAAAATGTAAAACTTTTGGAAAAATTGCAGTAAGTTGGCCCATTCTTTGTTTTAAAGTTTAATGCCATGCCAACAACAGACGCTATAATTTTTTTTCAGTTTGTTAATTTTGGTTTTATGTACGTTTCAATACCTTTCCAACGATATAAAATTAAGGTGTGCTCTTAAAGGGTTCAGAAGTTATAGCGTAAAACGTGTAGTGTTAAACAATTTTCAATACAAATTCAACTAGCTATCAAAGCTGTACAGCAAACATGCTCAGCAAGTACAGTTTGTTTTCTATTATGAACTTGTGTTTTGCAAAAACTAAAACACGTTCACCCTTTCGCCATATATTTTAAAGATGGCAACGGACAGCTAAGAAATAAAACTCTCCTCATGATTGCCGAAAGTTTGGAGCACACTTATGAAGCAGTGCATCATTTTAAGTAGGTGCTCTCTAACTATTTAAACGAAAAGTTCGTTTTTATAACCAAAATATACTTTTTCTCCGATGGAGCGCCTTTGCAGTATAAAAACAGAAAACATTTTTATGAATTATGTCAACATAAGAAAAATAATAACTTTACAGTGGAGAGGCATTTCTTCGCCACGTTACACGGAAAAGGTCCCTGCGATGGAATAGGGGGAATATTCAAACGCAATGCAACAAGAGCAAGTCTTCAGAGGAAATATAACGACCATATCCGAAATGCAAAAGAATTGTATGCGTGGGCGATTCGAAACGAAGATTTAACCGTGGCATATCGCTATTGCTCAGGACAAGAATATAAACTTGCACAAACAACATGTCAGTTGAAAAACGAAAAAATAAACGTAGCATCCATCAAAGGAACGCAATAATATCATTGCTTCAAGCGCGTCGGAAGCTCATTTCATCTGAGGGGCAGTACAAATGGGGGGGGGGGGCAGTACAAATGGTGGTGCAAAAAAAGTTCACCAAAATTTCTTCAAAGAAACATGAATGTGAATAAACAAATTTTTTATTTTAGTTTGCGTGGAGGTCGCTCACATCAAAGTCATCTGCATAAAGATCTAGTTTTGTTTTTAGATTTTGTTCAGAAGGCACTTTTCCGTTGAAGGCTTCGATTACAATATTTTCCAACGATTGCAGAGTGTCAAGATCTGTTTAAATGTACAATAAGATTTACAAAGTGCCAGTTTACACTAGCTTCACTCAACCGACTCACCGAATGTTAAATCAAAGTTAGTCGGTTGAGTGAAGCTGGTGTAAACATGCAAAAATAAAAAAAAAAGTAAAATATCAACCTGTTTGATCGAATCTAGCCGTTATCTCATTTGAGAGAAGATCTAAATTTTCGAAATAATCTTTTCGTAGCCGATCATATAATGGCAACTGTACTGAAGGAACCGGATTTGATGTTTGTTCAAAGCGTCGAGGTGGATTTTCATCAGCTAATTCACAGTAGGGGCTTTCGCATGGTCCAAAAAATTGGACCAACATGGCAGATTGTACAACATGTAGTGCCATGCGTAAGCTAACACGTTAGTCGAAATTTTTGGTTTTTTTCTGCCGATTGTACAATATTGTACAACTATGTAAAATTACTGCTCAACTGTTAGAGCATCTAAAAGTTGTTTAGCTATTAGCCGGATGTGTTCTACTTGAGAGCTTGCAATTAATGATGTTGGGCGATTCTATTCTGACGGGTGCAACATTTAGACGCTTTAAACGTCTTTTACTAATAGAAAGAAATACATTTTCAATTAAGTTATTTCTAGAAGGGGTAACATTTTTTTATATACTATTGTTAGCTATTTACAAGAATTTATATGAAACAATCAAATAGCCACGAAAGAGCTTTAAAGTGCATGACGGGTGCAACCAAATTGGCCCACTTTCATAAGATCATACCACAAAAACAAAAAACTCTGTTAATTTTTAAACTTTTATTGTATTATTCTTTTTTATTGTGAAAGATGAGATATCAGACGATGATTATCAAATCAAACATCGTAGAGAAATATAATCCAATAATAAGAAATTTGCTCTTTAAGCCATGACGGGTGCAACACGCAATTATGACGGGTGCAACGCGTCTAAATTAACTAAACAAAAATCAATTTTGTTTCTTCATTTTCCCATGGTTATTTAAAATATTGTTATTTATTAATCAACAAATAAAAATACACAATAAAAAACTCATTTGTCATTAACTAAAAATCAACAAAAACTCAATTAATTCATTTTTTCAAATATTTTAAGATTATAAAGAAAATGTAAAAATAAACAATAAAAAATTCACTTTTCAACACGAAAATTATAGCGGTTACACCGCATCTAAGTTATTTCAATTGATACATCAGCATATTGATGAATCAAGCATGAAATCGGTTTCAAATCGTCCTCATCCCAACTATTTTCTGTTTCGTTTGGAGTTTTGAAAACCAACATGCTTCTTATGTTGGACTTGGAAGTTCGCCCCATGGAAACTCGATTGCCCTCTTCAAATTGGAATGAGTGTTTTCCTTGAAGGCCTCGAATGGTTTTCATCATTTTCCATTCATCATCTACCACACTCTTCACTGCTTCAATATCTTCCTTTGGTACAAATATAAAAAAGATGTTTGTACTAAGACTGCGCGCAACACCAAAAAAAATCTTGAGCACTGTTAACAAGGGCTTGTTGGGACTTTACAGCGTTCCACACTGTTCTTTTTATACTTCCACCTAGTCCATCAACCGCCCCTTTGCCATGTGAAGCAGCAAAAAAGTTCCATTCGAGATGTTTTAACCAGTATTCAAGTTTGAGTGCATTCATGCTTCCTATTACATAACGATTCTTGAATTAAGCCACACAATTGTCGCTGAAGATGTATATGGATGTAATATTTTCATTGATAGACTTTATGTACTGCAGAATTTTTTGCAGAAAGAGATGCACAGCGTATTTACTGTGTTTTAATTCGTCACTTATTATAATAACGGAATGCAGTTTGTCCTTCATCCAAATACAGCAGGTGAAAAGAGTTACTTGTCCATGACACCAATGTGCTGACTGAATTTCATCTTGACTGATGAGCCCATAATTCTCGGCAAAGTCTATTTGTACAATAGCTTTATCATCAGTTAAGTTTTGTTTTTCAGTTTGAAAGTAGTCTGATTGTACATTCTTAACAAAGAAATGCAGTTTGAATTTATCAGTGTTGTCATGTAATTCATTTATCGCTTCATCTAAAGGTTTGCTGACCATGATCTGTTTTGGTCTCTTTTGCTGATAAATCCAGGTCTTCCAACGCACAATGGGATTTGAATCTAGGGCAATATCCCAAATATTAGATTCTTTGCACTCTTCACAATTGTTTGACATGCAATCTTCGTTATTAGTATTACACGATATTTTGTTAAGAAACTCTCTATGCGATTGTGGAAAATCCGAATTCTTCGAAATAATTTCAAGAAGCGCAATAAAGTTTGAAGGTGTTATACATACACAAACATTATGAGGAGTATGGCTTACAGGCAAAATATACGCAGGCCTCTCTTTATAAAAAAGACTCATACATATAGATGTTTCGGCGTACAAAGTTTTAAAAATTTTCATAGGCTTCACTGATGCTCATAATCATCGTTCTCTTCTGCATTTTCTCCTTTGTTCCCACTTTTGACTTAAACGATTTTACATCCTTCATTCCAGGCATTTGTCTGCTAATATCATCCCTGTTATAGAAATCAGACATCTGTTGTTTTAACTCAGTCGTGAGTTTCCAAGGCATTGCGTTAGCCGATACAATTTCAGCAGGTACAGCAATTTGGAATTCAGCAGCTATTTTTTTCACAACAGCTTTAGCTTTAGTCGGGCTAGTGGGCAGGTTACGCTTCACTTTTGCCACTGCCTTACCCAATGTGCGGCAACTCTTGTAACTCCTACTCGCTTTTTCAATGTCTTTTTCTTTACGCCGCTTTCTACTTGCCTGCATTCTTTCCTTAGACTTTTTTCTCTCCAATTTCTTAAAATCTTCATCCGATTCAATTTTCATTTTCATGGCTGCTCTCCGTTTGGAGTCACGAGCTCTTTCCCTTTGCAAATGGCATGCATACTTCTCAGGATTTTGTTTTCGCTTCCGTCTGCACTTTTGTTGAACAATCTCCATATTTTCCTATATGATCAATATGAAAATTAAAATGAAAATATGAAATATGATCAATTATGCAATAATGCTAAAAGTCATTTCTGTTGCACCCGTCATTCAAATGACAAAAAAATATGATGACGGGTGCAACCATTTTCAATTAACGTTAATTTCAACACTAACCAGAATATACACTTCACTTTAATAGATTTCTATTTGTCTTTGACTTTTTCTTATTTTCACAAAGTTTCAAAACATTGGCATTTCATTTCTATGAAAAAAGTAGACTTTTATAAGTTTTGCATGACGGGTGCAACATGTTAACATTGGATTTTTAAAATCAATAATTCTGATGAACTAAAAAACAATTACTTACTTCTTTTTTATATCGCTGATTGATCAAGTGTTACCACGTATGAATTTTCTGTTCGCGCCAAAGCTATGATCTTTATACATCGCTGATTGAACAAGTGTTACCACGTATGAATTTTCTTTTCGCGCCAAGTCTATGAATCTTAATGCTTTGAAGTGCACAACAAATTTATATTATAGCTTACGTCTAAAAAAATTATATTATTATAAAATATAGATATTTTACTTTAAATTGGCATAAAAAAAGTATCAAATAGTGTGATTTGAAAATTGATGTTAATAGTTGTCTAGAATAGAATCGCCCTGTTGCTTTACAAGTTGGATCGTTCGAACGCTCAATCAAATAGTCCCATTAGTTTTCCAGCTAACGTACAACATGTCGTCCAATATGGAAAGCCCCTAAGAACATGTCAAATTTTTTCTTACCAGAGTTGCAAAATTAACAAGCATTAAGCTACATACTTACGGGTGGTTTAACTGATGTGGTGGGTTTGCTGTAGAAACTCTACATTTTGTTCTATCTTTTTGCAAACACAGAGAAAGAAAATGGTTATCCGCAAGCATGCTTATGAAGAAGAGAGAAAGAAGAGGAAAATATATAATACAAAAATATTATCGTTGTAAAAAAAACTGATTTTTTGAATAACTTTCGAAGTTTTCTTTTTAAATTGTTTATCTAGCTAAAAAAGTGGGGGGGCAACTGCCCCCCTTTCCCCCCGCTTCCGACGCCAATGCATTGCTTCATTCCAATCAACGATACAGAAATTAGAGCTGCTCAATTCTCAACTTCTGAACAATTTTTCACTTATAAAATATAACATTAAATTACCATCCAATTTGTTTTCTTTATTTTTAACAAAATAGACATGAAAAAAAAGTCAATAACTACTTGACTTTGTTCAAAATTATGCGATCGCTTACAGCAGCTTGTGTTTTTGTGTGTACGTGTTTTTTTGTGTACGTGTTTTAGTTTTTGCAAAACACAAGTTTGCATTAGAAAACAAATTGTATCTATGTCGGGAAAAGCGAGCGAGACAGACTACTTGCTGAGCATTTATGCTGTAAAGCTTTGAAAGCTAGTTGAATTTGTATTGAAAATTATTTAACACTGCACGTTTTACGCTATAACTTCTGAGCCCTTTAAGAACACACCTTAATTTTATATCGTTGGAAAGGTATTGAAACGTACAAAAAAACAAAATTAATAAACTGAAAAAAATTATAGCGTCTGTTGTTGGCATGGCATTAAACTTTAAAATGAAGAATGGGCCAACTTACTGCAATTTTTCCATAAGTTTTATATTTTTTCCTTAAAATAGACAAAATAACCTGTTCTTATTTACGAAAATCGGATTTAAATTGACTGAGCTACGTCGTTTCAAAACACACCCTATTTTGACCTTGAAAAATGGTTCTAAAAATTTATAACTTCGGATTTAGTTTTCTAAGCAATAAACCAATCTAGGAACAAAATTGGAGCTAAATCGGAGATGGTCAGTGCGACTGATAGGTCACCTCAATCTGAAATAGGCGATACATATTATTAGGTGGGAACCCTATTATAAAATTTACATAATTTTTAAAATTCTGACAACGGATTCGAATTCAGCGACCCACTTTTACCTATGATAGAAAAAGATAAATGAAAAAAACCGGAATTTTTATCTATTACTGTATAAAAAGAAATTCTCCGTCCACGCTTAGATTACTATCGAAACTGTGTCCTTTTTTAATTTAAGTTTGGAAAAGCTTCTTTCGCATAACCCAACAGATACGCAAATAATTAAAAATAATTTTAAGCCAAGTGTTAGATTCGGCAACGACTTCTTCGAATACAAATTGCAGGTCCAGTTTATATGTGTTTCAAAAGCAATCTCTGCAGCATTTAGGTGCCTACTTAGCCTTGGTATTTCAATCGTGAACTCTTTTTCATTGACCTCATCATAGACTTTGACCAATCTTTGTATTCAAATCTGCAGTTAGAAAGCTCGATGGCGGGATTGCTTCAAATACATTTTGAATTTCTTGTATTGATTTTGTTCTGCTCTGAAGATCGCCCGCAGTGTAGCCAAATAGTTAAAATACAAGCAAATGTACTAGGTCAAAAAATATCAGTACTAGTTCAGCTCAAATGCTTTTTAACTTGCGCAAACTGGTTATTTTCCTGTGTTGATGCCATAAGAAAAGACAATTGTCTCATTCTCGATATGAATTGAAGTAGTATTTTTACTGGCATAATTTGAACTAGTTGTGATAGTAGTAACTTTTGAACTTACTAGAGAATCAAAACTAGGCTTTTTACTGGTATGATTTGAGCCACCTTTGTGCTAGTATATTTTTAACTAGTTAAATACTAGTTTTATATAGAGCAGTTTCATATTACTATTATATTAGTCAGTTCAGTTCTGGTAGTTTTCATACTAGTTGTATGCAAGTATTCATTTTGTTCTAGTCTTTTTGAAACCAGTTGTATGCAAGTACTACTTAAACTGGCTTTATACTTGTATTATTGAAACTGTACTAAGATTTCTACTTTAAAGCAGATTGTTATTTTTTGAAAGCTGTACATTAGGCAGTATCGAATAATTTAGATCGTATTCTAAAAGGGCTCAAAAGTTGCATAGGGTGGTCAAGATCTCCCAAAAAAAAAATTTAGGAAAAAATAAGAATGTTTTCCTCTCCTGCAAAGACAGAATTGTTTTTAAATAACGATCTCAAAATGCTTTAATTTTTGTAAGAAAAACCACATGTGGCTTAAAGAAAAAGTATATAGAGACTTTAACTAACAATATCCTGCCAAACACAATGCCACTCTCTTTTTTTACCCACAAGGTTCAGTGTGAAGGAAATTCGAATCTAAAGATACACTCGAGGTAGCACAGAACTTTTGATTGCTATCTGATTGTCTAAATTTTGGCGATTTTGATTTTAGTTTTGACGTTTTTCTAGATTTGGCGAATTAATAATTTGCATATTTTTCGCATATGCATTTTCCTGTTTTGGAGAAATGTATACTTGAATGCAATTTTTTAACTTTTTCAAAAAAAAAGTGATGTAAGATTTTATATCTCGGGCACCAGAAGTGTTACCGAGGATAATTTCCTTAATTTAGATTTTTAAAATATTTCTGTACGACACCCTGTTCAAAAATATCAATTTAAAACTCCAAGTTAGGACCACGATATTTTTACCTATTTCGATTTTTTAAAAAATTTTCCTTCCTTAAGCATTTTATTATTTCGTTAAAACACCTCAACTCAGCATTCCCAAAAATGTTATACTAAAATTTTGAGTTTCTGAACTTGTCATTCAATGGGTCTCAATTGACTCAACAATTGTGGCCAAGAAGTGTTTTTATGAAATAGTAATAACCATAAAGGAGATATTAACAAAGTTGTTACATTTTTGAAGTAACTTTTTTATGTATCAAAATAGGAAAAAAAATCGTGGTCTTTTCCTGCTGTTTAAAAATATATATTTTTAGACAGGGTTTCGTTCAAAAATATTTGCAAAATCCGAATTGAGGAAAGTATCTTCGGTACCACTTTTGGTGCCCGAGATTTATCACCTTATATTAATTTTTTTGAAAAAGTTAAATAATTGCATTCAAGTATACATTTCTCCAAAACAGGAAAATGCATATGCAAAAAATATGCAAATTATTAATTCGCTAAATGTAAGGAAACCGTTTACACTGTGTTCAATATCACAAAATTAAAACAATAATTAACAATTAAAAGTTCTGTGCTATCTCGAGTGTACCTTTTGATTTGAATATCCTTCACACAGCACACTGTGGGTAAAAACCAAGAGTAGCATCGTGTTTGCCAAAATATTGTTAGTCAAAATCTGAATTTACTTTTGCTTTTAGACATATGTAGTTTTTCTTACACAAATTCAAGCACTTTGAGATCGCGATTTTTTACTGTTTTTCTCAAAAAAACAACTTTGTCCTTGCGTGAGAGGAAGATCTGCCTTATTTCTTTTAAAAATTTTTTAGGAGATCTTGACCAACCAAAAAATTGTTATTCGATACGCCCTACTGTACAAACTTATACAAACTAAACATAAAATAACTTCGAATAATCGCGTTGAATTACGGATGTAGTCCGATGCTCTGCCCTAATTTTCAAGGTTTATTTCGAAATGATTTTTTTATAAGAAAATAAAATACAATCGTTTAAGTCTTTTTGTATGGTTCTGTAAACACAGCAAACTATACAAAGCACATTTTTATTTACATTTTTTTTTTTTAATTGTACGTCCAAAGTGGACAAAAAAAGGTGTTTTGCTGGTCCGGGTGATAATGGCACTTGAAGTAATTTAAAAGAAACAGTTTAAATATATTATTATTCTGTAGACTTGTCATTCTGGTAAGTAGTTGATTTAAAGATTTTCATAAAAAATAACAAAATGGCGGACTTCTAAATAGAAATTTAAAAAAAAATTAATTAAAATGTACAATTCTACTACCCGCGAGAGTCATTGACGTATATAATAACGCATTAAACTTTCAGTTCATTCGGCTTGATAGAACACTTTAAAACTCATTTTTATGTCAAGCTTTTAAAGTTTTAATGTTAAAATGCTTTTAAAGTAAAAGCGCAGTTATGAGGCGCTCTCGACTATGTGCCATAACTTCGTTATTATTTTAAATGTTGGTCTCAAATTTTAATTCATTGTAAAAAACGGTTACATACTTAATACAATAATTATTTAAATATTTCATTGAAGTCGAAAATTATGACAAAATAATTATTTAAACATAAATAATTATTTTAAAACGAACTAAAAAGTATGAAATAATTTCTCCTAGAGTGGGGCTTTTAGTTCTCCTAAAAACGTGGGGTACATGCTATAGAGAGAAGTAAGGACTGTTATTAACAATTGTACTATGCATCAAATAATTTCGCATCTTAGCCAAACAAATAAACGTACAGACAAGAAAATAAGTGGTTATTGTGTTGTCATCCAGTTCTTACGTAAATGTATTACGTAATTGTTACTGTTGTTACAAATAAAAATTTATTTAATGTTGACAAATTTATGCAGAACTAGCGGGTTTGCAACTAGCAACGAAGCTAGTACATATATAACCAAGGGCGTCCACAGGATTTGTTCTAAGGGGGAAAAGGCATAAAGGAGTGTAGAATGCACATAAAAAAATGTAACCTATATAATTCTATTTTCTGAGATTTTTGGTATTAATTTTGTTACCATGATACGCTGGTTGACACACGCTTGTACACATAAAAAAACTAAATATATTTCAAAGATCAAAACATATTCAAATTTAATTTTTTTTTTTCATGTAATTTAAAACATTTTTTCTCAACAAATATACTCAGTAATTTAGTAAATTAAATAGTGTGAGGTCTCCTTTATCCCTAAATAAAATCGCATTAATAACTATCTAGCCCCCAAGTTTTCCTCTTTTCAAATAAGAATACAAAAATTTCCAAATATTTTTTTTTTAAATGAATACAATCAGCGAGATTCTTAGACAATTTTTTTCATTTTGAGGCCTATAACTCATAAACCAATTGCGAGAGACTAATAAACCTATTCAATATACCTATTATATGAACTATTAATAAATTTTTCTTTTAATTCAAAACGTATGAAAAAAAATTTTTGACCATAAGTTATTCTAATGTAAAAGCGTTTACTTAAAAATAATTTGCCTTCAGATTTTTTCAAAAATTTATGCATGATTTAAAATAAGCCTACTTTATTCAGAATCTTCTAAATTTTTTCGCTTTTGAATCGGAAGCTTTTCCCTCTTTAATTTAAATGCAGCAAAACTGTTAGCAATTTTATTAAGTTTACGACAAATTAAAAAATTATCCAAATTGGATCATATTTATGACAGAAAAACGATTTTTTTTTAAGCCGACTTTTGGCCTATAGTTTTTTAAATTCATTTAACTTTGTTTTCTTCTTGTGTTTAATTACTTTAAAAAAAATTGGTTTTTCGTACAAGTTCATAAGCGTTATTGGCTTAAATGCCCCTTACCATATGTTGCCCCGAAGAATCTTCGACTAATAGGGATATCATTCCTTATCATTCCTCAATTTCTCGTAAGAATAACATCGTAATTTTTGAATATAAGGAAATGCATGATTTCAAGGTGGCCGTAGTCTACTGAAAGAGTACGTGGCCCGTAAGCTAAGAATCCGTGGTTCAAACCCCAGCTTAGATAGAATGTTTTTTTTTTTGTTATTAGTAAATGTCAGAGCTGTAAAATTGGCATTCATATTCATTATTTTAAGTACAACTGAATGACTGCATAATAATGCATTCAATTAATGCAAAATTGATTAATAAATACAATTTTTAATTCACATAAATTTTTACAAAATGGATTTGTTATTCATTTCAATCAATTATTTTCCTTATAAAGAATAATGAATTAATTTTTTTATTCATTTAAATGCTATTCACAAAGACTTCAATTCATTTTTTCATTTTTCATTTTTTATTCGTTATTCATTTTTTATTCATTATTCTTTTATTATTCATTATTCATTTTTTGTTCACTATTAATTTTTTATTCATTAATCATTTTTTATTCATTATTCATTTGTTATTCCTTATTCATTTTTTATTCATTTCAGTCCTAAGCCATAAATAAAAAATGAATAAAAATTAATAATGAAAAAAAAATTAATAATGAATAACAAATTAATAATGAATAAGAAGTGAATAATGAATAAAAAATTTAAGATGAATAACAAATTAATAATGAATTAAAAATTAATAATGAATGAAAATTAATAATGAATAAAGAAAGAATAACTGAAAATTCTTAAATTGTTTGTAAATAGTATTCTTTGTGAATATCATTCACATGAATAAAAAATTATTCATTATTCTGAATAACGAAAATAAATAAAAGAAATGAATAACTAATCATTTTTTAAAAATGAATGTGAATTCAAAAATTTGTTTATAAATCAATTTTGCATTCATTGAATGCATTCTTGTTACGTTATTCACTGATTCACTCTTTTGTGAATAAAAATCAAATTTATCAAACCTTTTACAGCTCTGGTAAATGTAACAAATGTATTCGTACAATATAAATTTGTTTTTGTACGAATACGAATAAATTGTTTGTAATATGTACCAAACTATGTCCAATCTACGAATCCTTTTCGTGACTGAAAATTACGATTAAAATTCATAGAATGGACGCAGTTATTAGTAATATTTGCACACTAAATTTTTTGAGTGTAAGAATACCTATTGAAAAGTGCCTGTGAATGGGTGCAACATATTATTTAAAAATGCATGCATGGTTAAGCTCAGCTTTCTTTTTAAGCATACTGTATTAAAAAAGTATTTTTGAGATCTCTTCAAAATATATTAACATATAAAACTATCGTCATATAAAATCAAAAAAGTCGTAAGTTAAAATAAATTCAAAGTCGACTTTTTGATTGATTATTGATGCACTTTATCAAAATACATGTTCCTGCTAAATTGCACACTCCTAAAAATAAAAACGACGTTTTTAGTAAAAAATTTCTAAGATCCCTAAGTTTGAGCGCACATACAATTACAATTGCAATTTAGATAGTTTTTTGACTATCCCGTAAAATTTTTTAACTGTAGCTTACGGCTTTTTAATTTAGTATGAAGATATTTAAAAAAATTCACTGCCTAGGGAAGCGCACCTGCTTTCCCCCCGGTGGACGCCCATTTATATTACTACTTAGTTAGTTATAAGCTAGAAAAACAGTTGGTATTTTTAAACTAGTCAAAATAAGACTAGTTAGTTAATTATAAATTAAGCAACTAGTTATTTTATAACTATTATAACAGCTTGTATTTTTTTACTAGCTGGAATACAGATAGTAACTTATCTAGGTACTTTTTTGCTAGTAAGATTTCACTAGTTTAACATATAGTATTTTTTCTGACTAGTTTTATTTTAACAAGTGTGTCAACTAGACGGCCGTAGCCTAGTGGGTAGAGCCCTTAAGCTAAAGTACCGCGGTAGCCCGGGTTCAATTCCAGATCAGACAGAAAAGTTTTTTCAATTGAATTAATTTTTCTGTTCGGTCGTCACCTCTCTGCAGACAATGGGCAAACCTCAGAGAGTAAAAATTGCCATGTAAAGCTTCTTGAGAACATAAGCCGTTCGGAGTCGGCATAAAACATGTAGGTCTAGTTCTCGATCATTTGTGATCAAACATTTAATAACACGCACAACACAAATGATCAATAGAAGCTAGGTCAAAGTCCTTCCAAGGGCTGAAATGGCCAGTTTATTATTATTATTAATGAGTCAACTAATTAAATTCATAGCTAGTACGATTTTTCACTGCAGGGACTGAATGAAACCTTTCAATGCACTCCCTGATTTACGATTAATACGAACATAACATTTTTTTCAACAGATTTTTTTTATTGTTTTAATACCAAAAGCAGCACATACAGAAGAAATTAAAAACAACCTAATATTAATGTTTCTCACAGTATGTATTTTTAATTTGATTTAATTGATACGAAAACGTTTTAAGGAATGCTTTCAGATATTTTTGTACCCTTTGGCATCTGCAATGAGAGAGTGCAGTCAATATAATAAGTTCAGACATAGGTATTGAACAAAAAATAAATTATAGATTATTAAGTATTAAATTAAACGCTCCTATTAAAATAAAATTTATTATTCTACAAAAAATTGTACGTTATAATACAGATTAATGTTGAAAAAAAATGTTTAGTGTATTTCGCACCCTACCTGGCTCTGCACCCGGGGCGAACCGCCTCCCTTAACCCCCCCTTGCTATTATACTGACAATATTCTCAAGTTTAATAATACGGCATGAATGAAAGCAATAAAAGCCAAATAGTAGTTCCTAATGAATCACGAATTTGGGCTAAGCGCAAGCAGTCTCTTATGGTCAGTGTTGCCAGATTTTGGAAGAAATCATTCCCTTTTTGTTCATGCATTTCAATAAGTTTTTCCCGTTTTTTCCTTAAAATTTTTCCGTTTTTTTCCCATGTTCGTATGTACATATTACTTGAGTGAAACTGCAAACACTTTTTTTTGATTTCTAACACTATGCAGTTTTAATTTTTCAAATGTATTTTGGTGTGTAAAATAACATTTACGGTACGGTTGTCTAACGGCTTTCTTATATTAGTTTTATTTAAATTTATGGCAGAAAAACCTCTTTCAACCCAATGCTATGCGGAAGAGCAAGATAAACGATATAAATTTTTTTTTAGTTTTTGGGAACATTTTACTTTTACTTGCAAATTTCATATTTTACCCTAGAACTACAAACCGGGCTAGATATCTTCCCCAGGCAAACTTCGAAATACGTTTCGAAGTTAGTCCATGACGTTATCAACTGACGACTTATACCATATAATAAAATTCAAGGTTCTAACAATAGTGCTAAGTCGCGAGACCCTTTAGTTTCTTGTTTACTGTGACGGAGAGATGACGTGATGCCCGTGTGGGTTTTATATCTACCACGACTTATATCTACCCTGACTTCCTTTTAGTGGTTTGTCTAGGTAAGTTATTTTTCTTTCTCTTTTTTTTTCTTGCTAAAATAAATTTAATTCACGTAAATACGTTCTCACTAGTGATGGGAACTATCGATTCGATAGTTTTTTTTTTTATTCAATAGTTTTTTCATTTGCCTTTCGTTTGCTTACCTTCATGAATCATGAGTACTGCAAATTAAACTGGAAAAGTACGTTTAACAACACTGCTTGATTTGTGTTTAAATGGAAATTATAAAGAAATCACACCAGTTAATAGATATTTAGAGGTTTTTTAAGTTGAATGAATGAATACTTGAATTGATAGCAAAAATCATTTGATCTTTGCACTAGCTACTATTTTTATAATTCGAATGAATGAATAATTTATTCGATATTAAAAATCATACGATTGTTTTTGTTACTAGTTACTATTTTTGACGTCTTACAGCGCGGTTTGTATCCCCCATACAAATTTTCACGAATTTTTTCAAAGTGATATTTGACACTTTGGGGTATAACTATAGCCTTTAATATTCATCGTACAAAGAAAAAAAAATGCCAAAATATCAGTTTTAGTGTATATCTAATAAAATAGCAAAATCTAAGAAGATGAAAAATTCATCTATTCGTATGAGAAATGCACAAGCTGCTTAGCTGTTTAGCTGCAGTAGCTGCTTATGCTGTTTTTTAAGGTTGTTGTTGTTGTTGTGTTTGGTTCGTAATCACGTCGTTCGTTGTTGTGCTGCTTTTGTTGTTTTTGTTGTTGTTTTTTATTAATATGTATGTAAATCATACATATATAAATATACAGTCATGTGAAAATAAATACGGACACCAGTATTTTTATACTTAAAGCTGCATAAATTACATACAAGGTGCAACAGATAGAGCACTAATTCCCTCGGGTGGTGGTTCCTCCAGATAAGGCGATTATAAAACTTTATAGAGTTTCCTCCCACATTGTAAAACTTTCAAGATACAGGGTGTTTTACGGTTTTGGTACGTGTTTAGTATTATTGATCTAATTATGAATCTAAACTACTCACCATAAAACAAAAAATAATATTTTGTATTTTAGAAAAAATATCAACTTTCCCATCAATATATCAACCACTTTCGTGTCATGCGCTGCAGCAGAGCTCAAATTTTGCGATTATCAAACGAAATATCAACAAATTTTGTATCTTTCGTTTTAGCGGAGCTGTAATCGTCAAAATTTATAATCTCTGTTTTTCATGTTAAAATACACTTAGTCAACAGTTTTTTCTAATTCTAACTAAGGATGATAACAGCTCCGCTAAAAGAAAAGATACAAAATTTGTTGATATTTCGTTGGATAATCTCAAAATGTTAGCTCCGCTACAGCACATGACACAAAAGTGGTTGATACACTGATGAAAAAGAAGATATTTTTCTAAAATAGTAGTATAGATTCTATATCTATGGGGCACCTTGTATATAATTCATGCAGCTTCATAAATAAAAATATAGGTGTCTCTAGTTATTTTCACATGACTGTTCATCAGTTGCTTTCATTTTTTTCATTTCCCAGACAGCCAATCGGCTCGGTTGAAAACGGAGTGCACTTTTAAAAGCACTGAAGCGGACCGTTTCCTTGTCAGCAAACTATGCATTGTGTGTTTCATATAAGCGTACCATTTATAAAGTTGTATATTAATGTTGATTTTCTATGATTTAAATATAAATTCTAATTGTTTGATAGTTTAAATCATTCTTGATTTTAAATACAAATTCTAGTTGTTTGATAGTTTAAAATCGTTTATTGAGCTATAGGTCAGGTAAGAATAATTAACTGCTCTAACTATTTAATCAAACAGATAACTAATTAATCAGCTAGTGATGTTTTCCTTTTCATATTGAAAATGTTGTTGTTGTTGTTTCTTTGGAAAAAATTCGTTAGAGCAATTAATTGGTCTAACCTGACCTAAAGTTTAATTTTATTTGCTATTTCAACGATTTTAAAGTATCAAACAACTAGCATTTGTATCTAAAATCAAGAATGATTTAAACTATTAAACATTTAAAAATAGTATTAAATCATAGAAATTCAACATTAATATACAGCTTAATAAATGGTACGCTTATATGAAACACACATTGCATAGCTTGCTGACAACGAAACAGTCCGCTTATGTGCTTTTAAAAGTGCACACCGTTTTCAACCGAGCCTGGGCTATCTTTTCACAGTAACATAAATTGAATACAATAAAAATTACCACGGTGAAGATAAACAAAAAAGTTTCTACCGCAATAAAACAATATCAAAAAAAATCCCACGATCATTAAAAATTACCGCCACTGAATTTAAAATTGCCACAAAAATCTCATTCGCTAAAAAAATACCACAATAATTCCCATATGCAAAAACAATTAAAAAAAAAAAATTAGAAATACCACAAAGAAGCTTTGCTTACTAAAAAAGATAAAAATTTTAAGAAGAATAATATCAAACTCCCACGGAAATTAAAAAATACCCCGCTGAATTCCCACGTCAATTAAAAAATACCACGCTGAATTAAAAAAATTAAATAGAAATTCCCAAAAACAAAAATTCCTAAAGGCAATAAAGAATTACCACGAATGGGATTTTTCCAACATAACTGACAACGTTGCTACTAGCTGCTGATATTGTTGTTTTGGTTCTGCATGCGCTGTAAAGAGCCGGCTCTTCACTCGGCAATTCTATATAAGCAATAATTGCTTTCGCCACAAGTAGTTTGTTGACTACTCGGGTGTAAAGGTGACTTTCGTAAACCACCACGTACGGGCGAATAATCGACAAACTGCTTGCGGCAAAGGCAATTATTGCCGAGTGAAAAGCGGGATAAAGAGATCTTGCTACCAGAGCAAGAGAATTATTGCTCTCGGAGCAATTATTGCTTTCGCCGCAAGCTCGAGAATTTTCGCGTGTGACGAGTGAAAAGCGGGACATAGTAAGCAAAGATGTATTTATTTTCTGTGGCCGATTCGGTTCATCCCCTCTAATTCTGGCCAACCGCTGTGATCTTGCTCTTCTCTGCGCGTCATTGTTTTAGATTTGCTTGGTAATTGTTGTTGGTTCAGTTAGCTGAAATTTTTTTAGATGTTCTCAATTTTTACTCGACATGAACAGCTGATTTTGACCTAGTCGGCCTTACCTGGCTGTTCTGCCATGAGTTGGAGTACGAATAAAACGAATGTTTATTTTCAGCAAGATAAATACAATAGAGAATACAGGTGCGTGTAGCTACGGAGGCAGTAAGTATGTATACTACTACGCAATATATATGCTCTTTACTACAGGTAAAATAAATTTATTTCCATTAATTAAACATAACTTTGAATTACGTTTAGTTTTAACCAACAAAACAAATGAACAAAAACAGCAAATTCATCACCAAAAATATCAAACGAAAACTTTTTATAAAACAAAACAAATTTTTATATGAATTTAATTGTGAGCTTTATAGATCAGGTAAGTTTGAAGAAGGACAACAACAACAAATTTGTTTTTGAATAACTTTTATTTAGAAGATGAAATGCTCTAAAATAGTTTTAAAAAATATAAATGAAAAAACCCGAATTTTTCTCTATTACTGTATAAAAAGGAATTCTACGTCTATACTTACGATACTATCGAAACTGTGTCTTTTTTTTAAATTTGTAGAGTCTCAAATTAACAAGTTTTTAGCAAAAAATCACGTTAGTATTATTTTTCTTAAAGCCTTATGTGTCCTCTTTAAAATTTGAAATTCAATTGTGTAGAAGTAAAGTCATAAATTGTTTTTCGTTGAATTACGGTTTGCCCGTTTTTCAGTACTTTTAGCTATTTAAATAGATTTTTTACCAAATAAACATTAACAACATTGAATTTGTTCTTTACTATTATCTTTGGCGTGAAAAAACAAAAAATGCATGCACTTAAGAGACAGATTACTGCTTTCAGAACGATTTTACGAAGAAGAAACCCATGAGGTAGATATTTACCCTGGTTTGAAGTTTACAGGTAAAAAATGGGTTTGGTGTTCTAAGGTTAAGGTGCCAACAAATTTTGCACATCTTGTGTAACTAAATTTCATAAATCATTATTTTAAGTGACCTATATTCTAAGTCGATATATATTCAGATTTTTTTAGTAAATAGGATACATAAATGCAAAAGGTCTAAATGCTCCGCTTTCGTCCCATAAATTAAATCTTGTAAAAGTTCTCTGTTGTATTTACCCATTTTCCATAGTTTTCCAAGCAAAAAAATCAAAGCAATAAAATTTAATTAAAACTCAAGACGACTTAGATAATATTAAAATATAATAAAATACCAAATATTAAAAATTTCTTTACATAATTTGTTGATTTTGTGACGAAAATACCCTTTTTGCACAAAAACTCGGTCAACCTAGTTTTCCCCGTTTTTAAGAGTGTTAATTCCGTTTTCCCTTTTGCGTTGAAAATTCCCGCAAAACGGGGAAAATTTTTTTGTGGCTTCACTGCTTATGGTATTAACAATGACCCGATCATATTGCTACCTGCATATGTGGGTCAGTGTGTGAGCAAATATTTACTATTGCATTTTTGCAGAAGAACACAATATGCAAGTCTGCATATTTGGTCACAACAATGAATGAGTGGCCAAAAAAAATATATTGGAAATTTGACTGAAAAATAGGTGTGTCTAAGGTTAAGAAAATATTGTAACAAATTATTATAAAAGAAAATTAAAATTAAAATAAAGGACAGTTATTCGGTGATTAATGAATAAATCTTATACCTGCAGCAACATAATAATAATACTGTAACTATATAATGCAATTAGAACCAAACATAACATCGATCCTTCATAACGTGCATAACACGTGAATACTTTCGGTTTCATTAAAACAGAGTTATTTGTGCTATATGCCGCCTTTCAAAGCAAAAGGTTCGAAAAAGCGGTTCGTAAAACCATTGAAGGCTTTTTAGAAAAAAGTTGTTATTGTATAAGTTAACATAATAACAAACTTGTTTTCATAGGTCGGGCTCACATCAGTGTTAACATTAAAAATTAATGATGACATATTTTAATTACTAAGTACACTGAGGAGCAAACTGTAACATGATGTACACTTCTCATTTAAGCAACTGTTATCTTCTGTAAATTATAACTAATTACATATTTTTATTTTTTAATGTTATTGGTGCACTTGTACTCTTTCTCTTAAACCGGTTTGAAGTTAATCTAACAACACCGAAAAAACTAGCAGACAAAAATGTAAAAAATAGCAAATGTTACAATTTTGCACTCTTTCTTATTTATTGTTTTTTGAACTATTTTCGTGACAAAAAATATTACTAATAACATGGTTTTTTTTCTGCTCTGCTGCTTTAACGCCCAATTTTGTAATGCTTTCGAGCTATCCACTGACTATCACTGATGTTTAAAATATTCAGGAGTGACTGCATCGTAGCGGGTCACCAAGTTCGCAAGATGGCGGGCCTCGCGGTCGCTAATTTTGCTTGATTTACCTCCCTTGTTCATAGGAACACTTTCCACTATATTTTTTCCTTATGCGTTGCACTGTCATGTGGCTTATTTGAAAATCTTTTACC
This sequence comes from Dichetophora obliterata, assembly GCA_963920525.1. Lineage (NCBI taxonomy): Eukaryota > Metazoa > Arthropoda > Insecta > Diptera > Sciomyzidae > Dichetophora > Dichetophora obliterata. The sequence goes on from OY986435.1 coordinate 140,553,349, forward strand.
ACTTTTCTAACTGACTCCCCCTTCCGCAATAAATTTATTATTTAATTTTTTTTCTTCAACATTGATCATACCGCTTGCTTATAGTATCACTTAATAAATGCATTGCAATCAAGGAAAGGCTATTAAGCTTCAAAATAAGCAATAGATAAAGGAGCAATGTAAAATTGAGAGTGAGTGCAAAACTGTAAAATTTGTCATTTTTTACATTTTTGTCTGCTATTTTTTTTGTTGTTGTTAGATTAACTTCAAACCTGTTTGGAAGAAAGAGTGCAAGTGTACTAATCACATTATATTGGTTATTGTTTGGAGAAGATGACGGTTGCTGACATGAGAAGTGTTACAGTGTGTTACAGTATTGCTCCTCAGTGTATATTGTTTTTTATAATTCTATAAAAATAATTTTTTAATGATATTTTGGCATACATTTTATCTTTGTTGTTAACATGTAAAGTTTCCACTAAAAACGTTACATGTGCTAGAAAAAATGTATGAGAATGACCCCCATACAACCGGTGTTGAAAGACGTTTTTCTGCTTTAACATATAATGATGTAAGCTTGTTCAGGTCCTAAATAAGTCTAACTAACCCAATTACAAAAAAGCCGTTTTTACACTGTCCGCTTCATGTAAGATCCGTGCAAAGTGCAAGTTACAAAATAAGTTGAACTTATTGTTGTTTCGTCTCTTTTTTTATTACTATGCATTAATTAATGTTTATAAAAATATGCGTTTCTTTTTTTATGTTTTTCGAAAACATTTGAAATTAACGTATTTTTATATTTTCAATCTACCAGTGACGTTTTTACTCACAAAAAGATGGCAACACTGTCTGCTCGATACTTGCACGCATACATACTTCATTATGGGTTGTATAAAAGACATATGACAAAAACAAGAACAATATATTTTGTGCTTAAAAATCTAGACAGGCCCTTAAATGTAGTTCCATCTACAATTGTTAATGTAAATAAATTCTAAATAAAAAAAATGAATTTTTTGTTACATGAATTAAATTGCGAGCTTTAGATCAAGTAAGTTTAAGAAGAAGTTCTTCAAGTAAGAATTGAAATAAATAAAGAAGCAACTAGAACAGATGGCAACCTTGGTAGAGTTGATGGTGGTGATCTATAAATAGCCTACTGCTTTGAAATGTCATATGATTAGCAGTCATACCATTCAAAAGAATGAATTTCTAAATCTGCGAAGTCATATACTAATTTAAACAGTGAGTTGATCACAGCTTCATCACTCAAAGACTACTGAAGAGGAAAATGTAGCGATTTCCGAAACAGACTGTCTAGTTAGCTAAGTGATTGACTCCATACAGAGTTGTTGTTGTTGTTGTTGTTGCCTTCTTAAACTTACTTGATCTAAAGCGCGCTATATAATTCATGTAATAATTTAATAGATCATAAAACTAATTAATTAATTTTTTGTGTTTGCACACAGAGAAAAATATTTTTGCAACAACCATGTTTTAAGAGAATCATAATGGGTCTGTTCCCGTTCTCGATTCAAGTAGCTTGAAGTTGCTTGAAAGCTTTATTTTGAAGCTCGAGAGAGAGGAATAAATAACATGCAAAGTGACACTCTCTAATCTATTGCAATTAATTGAAGTTAGTACGGGAACAGACCTAATATGATTCGGCTAATTATTGTTACTACCATGTTCTTCAATACATAATGGTTTATATGATCAAGGTAGTAGGTCTGTTTCCGTACTCGATTCAAGTAACTTGAAGTTGCTTGAAAGCGTTATTTTACAAATTTTTTAAGCTCGAGATAGAAGAGTAACATGCACAATGTCACTCTCTATTCTATTACTTTTCTCGCTATTCTATTGAAGTGAGCAATATGATTGCAGCAACTGTATATAGAAATGGAATTTTTTTGTAGGAACCAGAATTTTATTGAAACAATATTTTTTCCTTTTTGGGACGAAAATGGAATGATTGCAATAATTATTTTAGAAATGAATTTTTCTGTATAAACTAAAAAATTATTGAAACATTAATTTTTTTTTCTTATTTTGACGTCGAAATGCACTAAAACTATATCTTTTTTTTTATTCAATGCATATTTTAAAAATTTTGAAGCTCTGCATTTCTATCTCTTTGCAGTCTTTAGGATAAGGCGATTTATAAATCACAACAACAGACATCTGTCTCTGAACAGTTTTCATGAAAACCCTTCTGTTAATGGAAACGAAGACGGCGAGTATATGCGGAGAGTATAAAATTTGAAATGGTAATTTTAACTAAATGGAAAAAATTCGAACTAAACTAGCTTATCATACTAAAAACTTCGATGAAAAAATGCATTTTCAATGTTGGAAGAAACCAAAATTTCATTATTTTACAGAATAATTACATTGTATTACATTTTCTCTGATTTTAACTGTAAAATTAGGAAGATGTCTGATAATTTTAATATGATAACGAGTAGGCAAAAATTTGTATATTTAAACTAAAAGTAACAATAAAACAATAAAAACAATTTTTTTTAACGCTTATTCATCCCATCCAAAAGGTCTTGTTGAGTTCTTAAAAGTCAGCTGAAAGCGCTGACTCGACGTATTCGTATACACTCGATTGTAATTTTAACATTGCATGTCATTTAGCTTAATTTGAATTGCTTCAAAAGGCCTCTCTTGGAAAGCTTTGGGTCAGCAATTAGTTTTGTAAAGCTTGAATACATTTTTCAAGCTTTTTGAACTATTCGCTGGCACAACAACAGAAATAAGTGTTGACGTTTTGCTCCTGGAGGAAGCTGCTAACTAACATGCCGGCCCGTTGAGTTTGTACATTTTTTCGCTATATTTGTTTTTGCAAATATATAAACAACGCTGCTTTAGCGAGGGTTTAATACAAGTTTTTTCTGCAACAGATATTTTTTGCTAAACTAGAAAACCAATTTTAATTTTTCCACTTTGAAAACTTTATGGGGCCTTTCAAAACTATATCTTTAAATTTTTAAGTATTCCCTGTACTAGACTGAAATGCATTAATATTTCCAAAATACTATTCCTTGTATGTGTTAAAATGACATCTGCATGTATTTTTCCTGTAATATGGAATAAAGCTGCATTCACTTAACTTTATTGTACTTAAGAATACCAACGGTACAAACGTATTTCAAGTTATCGCCTGATTAGTACTTGATTTAATCAAAAGTAAAATTACACAATTAAAAGGATAGCCTCATTTTATCCGCAGCCATCCATATAAAGAAATCTTGTACTTGTAAATGAAATAAATATATGTACTCTTAATTTCAAACAAAGAAAAATTGATAAAATATATGAACAAGGTTCTTACTTATAAAGAAATTTTGGCAAAGCTGAACTTCTAAGCAAAGCTGTGAATGCTTTTTATAAATGCTTTTTGTAAAGCAAATTTTAAGCTTCGGCTATGCTTTTCGCATTTATTGATGCAAAGCTTAGTTCAAGTTCATTTTAGCGAATGCGAAATGCTTGGAAAAGCGTTTAACATTTTTTTCGTATTTGGTGAGGTGACTTAAATATTCGTTCTTACTTAATAGCTTTATTTTTAAAAACTACGACAGTGAGCTTCAATCAAACAGGCGCGCATCCTTTGATATTAGCTTCTTGTTAAAACAAATAAAATCTATCTTCACCAAACAAACTTTGAAGCTTTGGCAAGCTTAATTATAATTCCAAATATATAACTGCATAAAATTATACAATTGAAATAAGATATGGCCCCTCACCCAACCGCAAACTCAAGTTGCCCAGGTAATGCCTTCGATTCTACTGCATGGTAGCATTTATTATTTTTTTTTTAATATCTAAGCATTTTGAGTCGACTGCGCTGCCATCTACCGGCTGGCATTAGAAAACTGTGAACATGTGAATTTCTAACCAGGCCCCCAGAAACAGCAGCAACGCTCTCTAATACCAAACAAATGTATAGCAGCAAGATTAGACAAGCGGCCGCACGATTTGATAGAAACTCGTACTAAACCCCACCGTGCCGAACGCCAACCAATACCAGCTTAGATTGGTAAGTATTTCATTTTTGCTTATGCTATTTTTGTTGCTTTTTCTCGTGTGCTGTAGTCGTGAAGAATATCAGCTCCATTAAGTAGGCTAAACAGCTGTTACTTGCTTCGCACAAACAAAAAACTACTGCGCAAAATCGTCTGATGGAATCACCTAACGCTGCACAACACACACAAAACTTAGAAAGCTAATACAGAAGAAATACATACAAACATAGCAGCACGTCGCATACCAGGGGTCCAGGGAATCACTTACTGTCTGGCTAAAAAAAGTCACACTAACTTAAGCGTCACACATTCTGATACACATTTCTTATGTTAAACTCACAGTAGAATATTATTTTGATAAAAATGTCTCAATGTTAACAGCAAACCTCACCGCTCTTACGTTTTAAAGCTTTTTATTCGGAAATATTTAAAATCTATAACAATTTTATCAGAATTGTGCAAAAGGACGGAACTGCACTAAGTTTGCAACTTTCATACAATTTGATTATTGTATTTTCTATCATTCTTATCGTTCTTAGTGATATACTTCTATTAAATAACTTCATAATTTCGACAACTTTTGTGTAACTTGTAGGCATTTCCAACATTCTACCTATCAGAATATCTCTATTTTATATTAAAAATATTGTGCTTGTGTTGAAAGCTTTGCCAACGCTGTGCACCACTAGCCTAAACATACGCTAAATCCAATTCTATGAATAATGTTTCCTGAAATAAATAAAAATATTAGGTACATTTTTATTTTTATATCCCCACATTTAAAAAACGTAATAGGGGTATATTAACTATGTCACTCCGTTTGTAACGCCGATAAGGAGGCGTGGCCGGTATAGAAAAGCGTATATATTCTTGATCAGCATCACCTCCTGAGTCGATTTAACTATGTCCGTCTGTCTGTCTGTGATCACAATAACAGCCGTAATTTAATAGGTGTCGTAACGAAATTCAATATATAAGCCTTTTATTAAAAAATGGAGGTCAAGTTCGAAAATGTGCCGAATAGGATAAAAAATACAAAGTTAATGACTTTAAATTTTGCGCATTAGCTTTTACATTTAATATGAAATTTGGGAAAAAATTAGATGAAAAGCACGCCTACGTCCCATAAAAATATGGGCACTTTGAGTATGAAATTTGTAAAAGTCGAATAAAAATCACGCCTACCTCCAAGCAAAATGAGTTTACCAAAACGGCAAAATCTCTTTCAATTCCACAAAAATTATTCTAATGATTTCAAATTTTGCACATAAACTTTTAGAATTATTATGTACATACTTCAAGTAAGAAATTTGGAAAACTCGAAAAATTCAAATTTTAAGAAATTGCAATGAAATGTTGTTGAACTATTTTCTGAAACAACACTAATTACTAATACAAAAAATTGTGAGATTACTTTGAATAACTTGGACGTTATGGAATTTTTAATTAGAAGTGTACCTTTTCGAACATGTCGAGTTTGAGTATTTTTACGACTCTCAAAAATCCAAAAATCCAAAATGTTACCCAGCAACAACACTGATGCTTATGGCATAGTCTTGAGCTATTTGTGCACAATTTTAAAAAAAGAAAAATTCTAAGAAAAATGTTATACCTGGTGAAACTTGACTGTTTTTTAAAAATTCGCTAAGTGCCAGTTTTTCCCATTACGAACACAAAAAAATCATAGAAAAATTGTAAAAACGTTAAATCTCATTTGAAATTACTTTCAAATTAATGTTTTTTAGGGTGTCCTAAAAAAATATTTTTTTTTATTTTGACAGGTGTTCGCGGCTTTAATACTTCCACTTGACCTTAGGAACACCCTCTTTGGCGCATCTCAATTGGTAAAGGTTTATAGGTGGGGAATTAATTTTCTAAGTTTCCCATACGATTTGTATGGGGGAAAATCCATTTTGCTGGTAAATTGAATTTAGATCCGTTATCTTTTAATCATACTGGTTAAAAAAAAACGTGTTCCCTCAAATTTTGTCTGATACGACATATCAAAATTTAATTTTCATCTGATTATTTTTTGATGGTCTGTGGCTCACTTCTTAGAGCTACCTATATAAATGAATACATTTACTTAGAATTTTTTCTTTAAAAATCAATATCTCTTAGAGCATTCCGTTTTCATTATTGTTACTGGTCTAAAATTTTAGATAATGATAGTTGGAATGCACAATGAAGAAAAAATTCATAGGGTTGTTTAAGTTTTTGGATTAATAGCTACAAGTATTTTTTTGGTATGTATATTTTTGTTGTATTTTATATTTTCGTTTTGGGCAATCAGATATATTAAATATAAGGATTGCCCATATAAATATAAGGATAAACCATAAAAAAGTCCCGAGCTCAAATTTGAGCTCAATTTCTTGATTTTAAGGGTTTTAATGATCACTAAGTGATATGAGGAAATATACATTTTGCTGATTTTTTTTAATATGTTAAATATAATTCCTTAAATAGGTTTGAATTTGGTTGTAAATGACTTTTTTTTAAATGAGTGGTGCAACTAGTAATTTTTTATTGTTGTTATGTTCTATGTATTTGTTGCAATGAAATATAAAAATTATGAATATAAATACAACGAACTGTATAAATTAATTATTTAACAAAACATTTTTGTTACAGCTTGGCTACTGCTACCACTTGTAACAAATATTGCTTGTGCTCTTCATCATTAGTTAGGCTTTGGTTGTATTTTTCTATTAGTGCAACAGCGCGTTCTGCTGTATCGTTGACAACTTTAAAATTTTTAAGCATCGACAAGCAATTCTGGTACGATTTGTCGTTTGTCCAGTGTTTTAGGTCCTATTGTACAGAACTCTTTTGTTACAAAATCACTTATGTCTTGAGTGTGTATTAAGTTCAGATTAACGGAAGCACGTCAATAGTTGTTTATATTAAAGCTTTCCCGATTGTAAATAGCTAGTTGCATTTTTAATTTTGTTTCAACTGTAACAGCGTCGTCGAAAAATGCTAGAGCAACTAAATGTTGCGAGAGATACCACAAATGATTTGCGAATTTTGAAGATGCTGCTTCTGAGATGCGAGTGTTTACTTTTTCAAAAAATTTTAATTCTTTAACAGGCATCAATCCAGAAATCCAGAGTGTTTCAAAAGCGTATGTAGCTGTGAACCATGATTTGAGATAAGAAAGTATTAAAAAAATGCATATGTCGCGAAGGACGCTTGCTTCGAAATCTGTAACTAAAAACTGTTTTTTGAAAATAAATTTTTTAAAACAATAAATCGCCTATGACAGCCATCTGGCATGATGCATTGCTCCAGGAGCTCGAAATATAATGGCTTGAGGTGGAATTTCACCAAAATATATGCAAGACAACTCCAACAATTCTCGATAGTCGCACCTGAGATACCTTTGAACGAAATTATAAAAAATAAATTACTTTAACTTAAGTGTTGGTCATAAAATAAGCAAATTGTGTGTGTTTCGAATAAATTTGCAACAATTTTTTTTTAAACAAATCAAATAAGCCTTTTCAGTGTGAGTCCCGAGAAACAATTTGTGTCCGTACCAAACTACTCAGGCACAAAAGTCCAGAGTATCGGACTCAATATTATTTTTAAAAGCTACGAGTAGTAACAAAAAACTGCGAAGTAAGCAGAATGCAAACGAGGTTCAGTGAACAGGACACGAGAAAAAAAATGTATATATTGTGTCAATAAAGTAGCTGATATATATCGAAACTGGCCTGAGTCTGATCTATAATGTACCCGAAAAAGTTTGTATTATGTCAATAAAGTGTTCAAAAACGAGCGACTATATTCGGACACAATAAACTGACGAGTGCTCGAATCGGTCTTCGTTCGTATATTATGCCTGCCCAAGGTGTTCCAGAAATAGCACTTCTTTCGGTGCAGAGGTCGGACATTTACCTCAGATACTTTATTGACGCAAAATATGAAATGGTTTTTTGGGAGTATTTGTAGAATTTTCGTGTGCGCAATTTTTTTGGCCTACACTATTATTTACGATTACAAAAAAATACAAGAAATTGTATGTTATTGCAAGCTACATATACCCCGAACTGGTTTGATATAAATTACAGAATTTGTTGTTTTTTCTGATGCAGCTACAATTTTATCTTGCATGCTACTCTCATAAATGGTCTTATCCATTTCTAACCAGTGCTGTTGAAAACGCTTAAAGATTGCCATGGTTGGCAATGGGTCCATTTGTTGCCGGCCAGCACGTTTCCGCAACACTTTGAAGCAGAAATAGCCGATACACATTGACTGCAACAGTCGTCCACCGACAAAACGAAAACTTGCCGTCAGAGAGAAATGTCGCAGTATTCTCCACAACTTGATTATAATGAACGCAACAGCGACAATCTGTATTTCATACAAAACATAAACAAACTCTGCTATGTTCGCTCTTGTCGTCAAATTAGAAATAGAAATTAGAAATAGATTGAAGTCTGCGGCAGCAACAATTGTTGTCGTGTTCTCTCTTTGTCGTGCCGTCTTCAAAAAATACATCTTCATAAGAAAACATGCGTTCTATTTTTTGACAATTGGCGTTCGTCGCTAGTCGCAGTCAATGTGTATCGGCTACAATTCGAACACATGGTGACGGCATGCTAAGTGCAGAAGTGGGTGACCAATTTTTTTCAGGGAGTGCACACGTACCATGCAACGGTCCAGTATTTACAGCTGTGGTGTTGAAGCACATCGCTTGGATTCTTTTTTTAAGGTTCCACTCATTCAAACCTTCCATTATTGCAATTAACTGGCCAGATCTCGTTCCAGCGTCTAATTTTGGTACTCCAAGTAGTTGCTCTATGCCAAGGCCGGACACAAGTATAGGTAACCTTTCAATTTTTCATTTTTCCCATTCCGTCAATACCTCTCAATATTTTTCCATCCCAATGTACAAGTAGTAATTTTGCAAATCTTATGTTTTCTTGTAAATCTTCTGCAAAATTTTCCCTTAAAACTGACCTTTGTCTATGAATTGTCATCCTGCTCAAGTTCAAGCTAGATGCGTCAAATCCTAGACTAGTTGCAGCGGCCAATAGAATGTGTGTTGCATTTCTGCTGGTTCTGATTGTCGTGTTCAGAGCTGCAGCTAGACAAGGAGTCATTGTATTGAGCTTCTTACGCTTCTGAACTATGCTGTTCTGCTCTTCATCAGTTGAAAGGTGAGAATTGCAAGATATCGAGTCATTTCCTCGAGATGTTCAATATCTGAATACACGCTCAAAAATCTTGGACTAAATTCTAATAAATCCTGTATTGTATATATGACGACACCGAAACTGTATTAAAATTTAATCAACGGTATATATTACAATTGATTTTTATTCTCTCATGGGACTTAATTTTAATACATGCTTGTATTAAAATATTTCTTAAAAACAAAAAATTAACGAAACATGTGGGATTCGAACCCACTACGTTTAGGTTATAAGTTTTTGGCTCTACCAACTGCTCTATGAAGCCACATGTATAAAGAAATGATAAACATGCATAAGAACCGAACCAAGCCGAACGCTGTTTTTAAAGACTAATCCAACCTGTATTAAATATTATTCCAGGTTTTATTAAAAAATGTCTAGTATTTTGAAGAGTTTGAATTCTAATAAAAAGGGGATTAAAAAATGCATGATTCCAACGATTGGATTAAAAATTAGTCCAAGATTTTTGACCGTGTATAAATGGGCTGTTTTATTTAAATATTTTTGTAATACCATAATTAAACTTTCTGTCGGATGTTGAAAGAGTCAAGTTTTCCAGATGAAATTCATTGGGTATATTAAGAAAATTTTTTTTTCATTTTACTCAAATTTGGTTCGGCATCCTTGCTCGCTATATCGAATAAATAATATAAGTTTGCTTCGAATGCTGCTACTTTATTTTGTAGATTTTTTTAAGTATTTTTTGTTTTTGAATTTGTCCACTCTGAATGTATTTTTATAATTTTATTTACTGCACTTTTGAAAGTAATAACCGGAATTTAGGCTCTGTTCCAAATTGTAAATGTTTCTTTTGTTGTTTCCTTCGCCGCTTCTACAATTGAAGATTTATTTTTATAGTGCTTATGAAAAAATAAACTAAGTACTTGGCGTAAAGTTGGCAGTTTTGCAATATCGAGTTTCGCACAAGTTCGGCCGACTAAATATAAATAACTTTTAGACATTTAAAAGTTACAGTACGAGTCACGATATAAGGTAGAATATATTTTTTCAAATACAAACCTTAAACTTTGACAGTGTCAGACCATCACATGCTCAGTCTAAAAACTTATGAAAAACACAGTTAAGAAAAAGTAATTTACCTTTCAACAACGAATTATGGCAATTTTCAAGCATTTTCAACAGCTCATATATTGATATTTAAATTTTTAAGATATTAAAAAAAATTAGTAAAATGTTTACTTCCTCTTGTCCCTTAAAGATTATTAAAACCCTTACAATCAAGAAATTAAGCTCAAATTTGATCTCGGGATTTCCTCTTTTTAATGGTTTATATAAATCCTTATATTTAATATATCTGATTGCCCAAAACGCTAAAAAAAAATAAAAATATAAGTACCAAAAAAATACTTGTAATTTTAATCCAAAAACATATTACAACCCTATGAATTTTTTCTTCATCGTGCATTCCAACTATCATTATCTAAAATTTAAGACCAATAACAATAATAAAAACGGAATACTCTAAGAGATATTGATTTTTAAAGAATTAATTCTCAGTAAAAGTATTCATTTATATAGGAAGCTCTAAGAAGTGAGCTATAGACTACTAAATAATAATCAGATGAAAACAAAATTTGGATATGTCATAACAGACAAAATTTGAGGGAACACGTTTTTTATTTTTAACCATTATGTTTAAAAGATAAAGGCTCTAAATTCAATTTACCAGCAAAACGGATTTTTCTCCATACAAATCGTATGGGAAACTTAGAAAATGAATTCGCGACCTCTAAACCTTTACCAATTGAGGTCAAATAGAAGTGGAAAAGCCGCAGACATCAAACACGATTTTTTTTGGGATACCCTAATATAAATAGTACTTTAAAATTGAAAATGTTTTAAAATGGCAACTCTACAACATAATCTGAGTGAAATATAACTGTTAAACTTTTCAATTGACATAAGCTAACTTGTGATCAATGTGCTTATTATATATTGATATTATTGTTATTAATTTTTGGGAAAAAACAACAATGAATTTGAAAAGTCGACATCAATCACAAATTTATTTAGTTGGAACTGAGTTTTCACAGATTCTCGGATCGAAATTACCTTCCGTAAAACAGGTATTGTCGGTTTTCTTTTATAACTACAATTTTGTTTGTATGACTGTGCGTGAAAGTGCTAGATTGGCTATACGCGAAACGTCTTTATTTTGAATAAAGTGCGGAATATCTATTAAAATTAAAAAAACTTGTATAACAAAGCTTGAAAAATATATCAAGAATGGGTGTTAATATGCAAAAACAAAAGTCGTCGAAGTCTTAAGCAAATTGCTAGAGAACAAAAATTTGTTGACAATTTACACAAATTGTTCGACATTGCTCGTGCAGATGCTTAAGATACAATGCATAATGAACTTGACAAACCATCTCTAACTAACCAACGACAAACATAACGTCCAGGATGCATAGTAGGTGCAGATTATAATACATTGCAATAAGCAAAACGAAAGTCGGAGATGCATGAAACAAAGGAAGCAACAAGACGAAAAGCAGCACTACTTTACAAAAACGGAAATGCAAGAATTGAATTCAGAAATGCAAGGTATTACATAATAAAATTTAATAAAGCTGTAGTTATGAATATGAATATTAATTTCTATATATACACTAAGGGAAAAAGTTATGTCGTCAGTACAGAGACATCTATGTAAAATCTATGTACTGCATCTTGTATGGGAGAGCAACAACAGCTTTATGTACTGGGTAAAATGAGCGCGTACTGGTAACATTTCAATTTATTCACTTTGTTAAATGAATAAAAAATTTATTTAATGCATCGAATTATGTTTTGAATACATTGCAGACTATTATTAATACAAACAACGTGCACTTAATAAATATTTCTTGTACTGTTTTTCAAGAAATGTACTTAATACATAAAATATAGACTCAGTTCACGTCTAGTTTATGCGATTAAAGTGAGACTTGTATTCGATATATAAAGTATGCACTCCGTACACGTCTCGCTCATGCGATTAAAACGATTAAAAAGAGATATGTATTCAGTTCATAAAACAGTGGTCACCAGCGCCCAACTTTTTTCACTCTTTTACAACAACTTGAAGAATTTCATGATTGTTGTAATTCGCCGAATCGTTCACAGGCGCAACAATTCCGCAGCTTTTAAAATAAATAAAATATGTACTTGGTATACGTTTGGCTAAAGTGATTTAACTGAGACTTGTATTCAATAAATAAAGTATAAACTCCGAAAACGTCTCGTTTATGCGATTAGAAAAGGGACATTTATTCAGTACATTAAACAGTGGTCGTCAGCGCCTCATTTTTCCACTTTTTAACAACAACTTCGTGATTGTTGTAATTCGCAGAATTTTTCACAGGCGCAACAATTTCTAAGCGTTTTCAATGAATAAAATATATACTCAATATACGTCTCGCTAATGTGGTTAAAGTAAGACTTGTATTCAAAAAATAAAGTATTAACTCCGTACACGTTTCGTTTATGCGATTAAAAAGGAGCATTTATTCAGTAAACAAAACAACGGTCGTCAGCGCTTAACTTTTTTCACTCCTTAACAACAACTTCAAGATTTTAATGATTGTTGTAATTCGCCGAATTCGCCGAAGCAACACATATGTAAGCGGTTATAAAATTTATAAATTATAGAATTAAAAAGTGTTTACGTGCAAGTATTTGTTCAAGTGATTTATTTCAGCGAGCCCAATTAGGAATTTTGAATATATCGAGGTATTGGGGGTTGGAATTAATTTTAAAGGTTTTTTTTTTGGTTTTTGAGCATTTATTTAGAAACAACGGTACAATGTATATTATTCAAAGTATTGTCCATCGTTAGCTACAACATTTTCCCATCTTTCTGGCAGCATATGGACTCCGCACCGGAAGAACGATTCGTCTTTTGAGGCAATCCACGAATCGACCCATTTTTTGGTATCCTCGTAAGAAGTGAAGCGCTGCTCAGCCAAGCCATGCGTCATCGATCTGAATAGGTGGTAGTCGGAAGGGGCTATGTCTGGGCTATAAGGCGGGTGGGGTAGCACATCCCAATTCAGCGCCTCCAACGTTTCCTTGACGGTTCTTGCAACATGTGGCCGTGCGTTGTCATGTTGAAAAACCACTTTGTCGTGTCTTTTGGCATATTCCGGCCGTTTAACCTTTAATGCTCGGCTCAATTGCATCAATTGTTGTTGGTAGCGTTCCCCAGTGATGGTTTCGTTAGGTTTTAGCAGCTCATAGTACACGACACCCTTCTGATCCCACCAAATACACAGCATAAGCTTGGCGCCATGAATATTCGGCTTGGCCCTCGATGTTGATGCATGGCCGGGTGGTCCCCACGATTTTTTTCGCTTAGGATTATCGTAATGGATCCACTTTTCATCGCCAGTGACAATACGATGCAAAAAACTCTTCCTTTTATGCCGTTGAAGCAGTTGTTCGCACATGCAAAATCGCCGTTCAACGTCTCTCGGCTTCAACTGGTACGGCACCCAATTTCCTTGCTTTTGAATCATTCCCATGGCCTTCAAGCGTTTGCCGACCGTTGATAAGTCGACTCCCAATGATTCTGACAATTCTTGAAGGGTTTGACACGGGTCTTCATCGAGCAAAGCCTCCAATTCCTCATCTTCAAACTTTTTCGGCTGGCCCGGACGCTCTTTGTCTTCCGTATCAAAATCACCATTTTTAAACCGACGGAACCAGTTTTCACAAGTAGAAATCGATGGAGCATAGCCCCCGTAAGCCTCAGTAAGCGTGCGTTGTGCTTCAACCGCTTTTTTCTTCAAATGGAAGCACAAAAGTAAACCTTCCCGCAAATTGCGTTTTGTTGGAACGAAAGTCGACATGTTCACAGAGAAAAAAATATATGTTGTTTACACTTCAGTGGAATGACACATACTGAAAAATGAAGCTTAGACAATGTGCTTTGAAATGAATATAGTCACAGGTGTGCCCGATGCGATCTATTGATAGTTACGCCATCTCTTAGAAAACCTTTAAAACTAATTCCAACCCCCAATAAGTCCTAGGATAATAGTTTCATGCTTTGTTTTGTTTTATACAATTTTCTGCGCGTTATATTTGTACAGTATTTGATACATAGTACAATATATAAATTCATTAGATTTTTAGAATGGAATGTTTTAAATGTTACACATTTTTTGAAGAGTGGAAAAAATTACTTGTGATTTTTAAAAGAATGCACAAATTGAATCCAAAAGATGCCGAATATCGTTGTAAATACCGAGCCTGCACGGCCATATTTTATAACGTATACGACTTTGGTCGGCATTTTCGAAGTCATTTGTAACGTGCGAAAAGATCAGAAAAATATAACGAAAAATCGTCTAATGATCGTGTGGCGCTAACGCTTCCTCCACCGCATATTATTCAAATAAAATTAAGAACTTGTTGCACTAATTTATTAATTTATTTCAGCTGCAAAAACAACTATTATGTTTCATTTAATTCATGAAATCCTGAAGCCCACTTCGATGAAGACGTCAGAAAGTATAGACGGCATGAGAACGAAGACAAAACGGAGCATCGAAGATTCCATTTCGGCGTTTTTTCATCACTCGGCGTCAATCGATACATGGAATGAATACGCAAATACAAAGAAACGTTCATTTCAACCCATTATTGGTAATAAATGTTCACTTCTAAAACTAATTTAAATCAATTTTAATTTTTTATTTGTTCTTATTTGTGCCATAATATGTGTCTCTTTTTCTCTCTCTCTCTCTCTCTCTCTACAAACTTTTATTGGTGAGGACATTTTGAAACCAAGCAATATTTTTGTATTCTTCGATAGAATCAAATACATCGCCAGTAGCGTGACAGGTTTGATTGGTTTTTTATTTAATTTATTTATTTCCATATTGGACATTATATCGATTGTTAAGCGCACTATAATGTTAAGTGCGCTTTTGACGGAAATGAGTTAATTGTATTAACAAGACATCAAATTGAAATGTATTGAAATTTTAAAACAGAATCTACGTTCCTGAACATTGCAAATTACTCACTTATCACTTTTGTGAGCTTAGCCATCGATATATCTGTGCCCACAAGCAATAATTCCTTGAAATCGATTTAAGACAGAACTGAGTTATTAACGCAACTGTGTTCCACGCATTTAGCACCATAAACACACACAATTTTTAGCTTCGTGCGAGATTATAGCCAAATTTATGACAGAAAACCAAAAAAGAACATTTCATAGAACGTATATAGCGATTAAAAACTTTAAAGATTTCTCAAAACATTGATACTAGACTTAAGCTGTTATTGTTTGACAACACAGATATATAATTTTAAGTAACACATTTGTTTAGATATTACCTTTCAATTAATTTCCTATGTTTTTTATAGGTGCTATTGATATGTGTTTTAAAGCGTTTCATGTCCTAAATATAAAATATCCGGACGACTGCCGCAACATCTGGACGTTCATTGAGATGTGGTTTTATAACCCACTCTTTGTTGCCACCAATAATGGACGTAACAAATTAGTCAATATTTCTATTGAAAATTTTATTGCAACTCTGCTGCATATGATAAAATCGGCATAGAGTGAATTTCATATTTTTATTTAAGTTTATATTTTTGAGCATCTAAAGTCGAGCTATTTCCATTGAGTTTATATTAAAACAACTTTTATTTTCTTTAAGTTTCGTTTTTTTCAGTTTTGGCAATTATGTTATTTTCATCTCTTATATATTTAGTTTACATAAATGTTGGAAATAATATTTTAAGCTTACCGATTATTCAAATCTCATAAAGATTTTGCATAACAATATAACTTTGAAAATGTCATTGAATAAGCTGTTATATAAATGTAATATTACACATACAAAAATAAATATTTATGCTTTTTTATATATTTTGCTGTTTTTAATTTCTCTTTTTCTCAAGCAATTGTCGTTTTGAGAACAAACAATATTTTTATACTTCAGATCAGAAGTATGTCTCGTTCAGACTATTAGATCAACCCATTTTTAATGCTGTCTAATTGTATATGTAACTGTACAAGCCAGTAAAAAATGAAAGCGGATATGAGTTGCACTCTCGAACAACAGAAATGAGTAAATTATATATATATATATATACTCATAATATAATATTATGTACTACAAATATGTAATGAGTAAATGATGTATGTACTCATTACATGAAATTGTGTTCTACAAATATGTACTTAGTAAATAATGTATGTACTGAGTACATAAAAAATTTCTCTGATACTGTACTCATTACATGAAACTATTTATTTTTATATATAATGGGTCAATAATGTGTGTACTACGTACATCGGAACTGCACTCATTACATACAAATATTAATTATTTGATGTAATGGGTCAATAATCTAAGTACTGCGTACATCGAAACTGTACTCATTATATACAAGTATTAATTATTTTATGTAATGGGTCAATAATCAATATACTACGTACAACGGAATTGTACGTACATTCTACGTAATCTACAGTCTATGTACTCAGTACAAAAAGGAATTAGATATTTATGTTGTAGGTCCATTATCTATGTACTCACTACATACATTAATTTAATATATTATGTAATGGGTCAATAATCTATACACTATATACATCGGCACTGTTCTCATTGCATAAAATTGTTTATAATAATTTTGCGATGAGTACAGTGAGAATGTACCCACCATATACATCTATTCATTCACGACACATAATTATGTGATGCATATATAAAATTCTTTATTGACTATATGCAGCATTATTAAAAAATTTATGTAGTCAATACAGATTTCAACATGTATTCAGTACAAGAAAATCACCAAATTTATGTGTGCAGAAATTTATGTCATGAGTACATAAATTTATGTAGAGAGTCCATAGGCTTTTCCCTCTGTGTATTGCAACGTGATTTTATACTCTAGATTTTTCATTGTGTCCTGGAACTGCAACCACCAGCCATGCAGAAAATTCTTCGAACGGCGATATTACTGACACTGACATATTCCCCTTGGGTGTGGCTTCAACTTCAAGGAAAATGCAACCAGATAAAAAAGGTTTTATTCTGTCGGATAGTTTTAATCTGCTTTTGATAAGTACAAAGCACTAAATATTGATATGGAAACTATTATCTTGAATTGTTCAACAATACAAAGAAAACTTATGATAAAAAAATAGCTACAGAAATAAAGAAAAATTTTAATGTACGCTTTTAGAAACAGAAAGTAACAGATAAACATTAAACATGGTTTCATAATGAATTAAATTGTGAGCTTTAGATCAAGTAAGTTTTAAAGAAGGTAAATACAACAACAACAACTCTGTATAGAGTCAATCACTTAGCTGACTAGAGTGTCTGTTTCGGAAATCGCTACATATTCCTCTTCAGTAGACTTTGAGTGATTAAGCTGTGATCAACTCACTGTTGAAACTAGTATATGAGTGCGCAGATTTGGAATTCAGTCTTTTGAATTGTATTGAATTGTGAAAATAGCCACCTTTCAGTTAGAACACTTGCTTCTGGTGAAGCAAAAAACTCGTTTCATTTTCTATGGTGCATTTCGACAAACTATCGAACACCAATGAATATTGAAATAAATAAAGAAGCAACTAGAACAGATGGCAACCCTTGAAAGAGTTGATGGCGGTGATCTATAAATAGCCTACTGCTTTAAATATGTCATATGATTAGCAGCCATACAATTCAAAAGACTGAATTCCAAATCTGCGCACTAATATACTTGTTTAAACAGTGAGTTGATCACAGCTTAATTACTCAAAGACTACTGAAGAGGAATATGTAGCGATTTCCGAAACAGACTTTCTAGTCAGCTAAGTGATTGACTCTATACAGAGTTGTTGTTGTTGTTGTTGTTGCCTTCATTAAAAACTTACTTGATCTAAAGCTCACAATTTAATTCATGTAATAATTTCATAGATCATAAAAACTAATTTTTTTCAAAATGTTTTCTTTTGATGTTCAGCACGAAGTTTTACATTGGGATAGAAAACTTCTTCCAGAAATAACAGGAAAAGATAAAGTGGATAGGCTACCAGTTTACGTATCTAATATAAATGGCGAACAATTACTTGGTGTTCATGTCATGTCATCATCGACAGGAATAGAAATGGCTGCACAGTAAAAAATTTGAATAAACTTTTTTTATTCCAAATAATTAATAAATTTTACACCACTCAATATTATAAAAATAATAAAACAAATATAATTTAAAAATTTTATATGGATATCATGTGTAAATTTAAATGTATTCTGGTTGGAAAGTAAAAAATTCACCGAAATCGGGAAATTTTAAAATATAGTGGTTTTGATTGGTCTGACGAGAAAAATGGTCTGGAAAAATTTATAAGATTTGATGGTATAACTTTTAAAACACTTTTGGTTTGGATTTATATGTATACCAAATAGTATAAAATTTATGCTCATATTTTTTACTGTGTGATGCTATCTATGAGTTGCTAATAGAATGGAATGTGGAGGAAAATATTGTTGCTGGTTTGATACCACTGCGTCGAATACTGGAAGATTGAGTGGAGCGAGTGCATTATTAGAACAAAAGTTGGACAGATCGTTGTTGTATGTGCAATGTCGCCATCATATATACGAACTTATCCTTCGAGGTGTATTTGAAAATTAATTTCCTGGTACTTCTAGTGAAGATATTTCATTATTTGCAAGATTTCAATTACATTGGAAGAACATAAACAGAAACGAGTATGAAACATTCCTACAAACTGAAGAATTGAAGAAAATCCTAATCGATATAAAAGATGATATAACACATTTTTGCAACGAACAACTCAAAAAAGTAATTACAAGACATGATTATAAGGAATTATTAGAATTGACCACAATTGCTTTGGGAACTTCTTCTACAGTAAAATTACGAGAGCCGAGTCCAATGTATCATGCCCTTTGCATGCCAAAAGCGCTTTACTGCCTAAAAATTTATTTATTTAGACATCAGTCTGAACTTACTTTATCATAAGAAGAAAAATTAAGCAATATTTATTATTTGATTTTACGTAAAGGCTTGGTTTGAATATCCCATAGCACCAAAAGCATACCAGAATTACTGTTTCTTACAAAATATATATGAATTTCGAAATTTTAATGCAAATATTTCACAAATGATAAAAAGAAAATAAGTAAACATTTGTGGTATTTAGCAGACGAAAGCATTAGACTTTCATTCTTCGATGAAACTATTTCATTGAACATCAAGCAGAAAATGAGTGACAAATTGAAATGTTTTATTACTTCTGATAAGGAACATGAAGATGACAATGACTTAAATTCAAGCAAAATTTTGCTAAATTATTATAAACTGCAAAAGCAAATTTCTACTTAATTCAAGCAAATATTTGCAAAGTTAAAATAAATTGGAATAGCAAATTTTGACTAGTTTTTGCTGAAATCTAGCATATTTTTGAAGTGAAATAATTATTAATATTAAATTAAATTCTAAAATTCCCACCATCTGGAGATTTGAACCTCGGCTGCGTGAATATAAGTGCATATGCTTATCCATTCGACCATCGCAGTTGTTAACTAATCGTCGCGTAATTTTCTTCATTAAAAATAAGCGTGTGCTCTGCTCGTGTGTTTGAAAGAAATTTGCTTGAATTTAGTAAAAATGAGCTATTTGAGTTTATAATAACTTAGCAAATATTTACGTGAGTTTAGTAAAAATTTGCTATTTTATTTTATAATAACTTAGCAAATATTTGCTTGAATTAAGGAAAAATTTGCTATTTCATTATACAATAACTAAGCAAATATTTGCTTGAATTAAGTAAATATTTGCTTTTCAGTTCATAATAACTTAACAAAATTTTGCTTTTTCCTAAATACACGAAGAGTCATTGCAATTTAGCAATCTTTTCCTAAAATGGCACTTTGAAAATTTTTGGAAAAAAAGTCAAGTTTCAATAGCTTTAACTTTGTCATTTGTAGTTTGGCTTTATTCATTTATTAGTACAAAAGACATAGTTATTTTTTTGCGAACAATAAAATAGTATAATATATCTCGAACAAAAATAAGATCAGAATGAAAAAGAAACAAACAGTTATTTAATTTATATTTAAAAATTACTTAAGTTAAATTCTAAAAGTAGTTTAACTAAAATAATAAAATTTCTTAAAAGCTTCTGGCTGATAAACAAAACTGAAGTTTAGAATATAGATAGATTGGAGTTTTTTAGTGTATCAGCTTATGCAGGAATATACAATTTCTTGCTTTATAATAATGTTCTACATTGCATCCTAGAATTCGGGTGCTTAGAATAGTAACATGACTAAATCTTCTGAGACCATACAAATAACGGGCCGCATAGTTTAACGCCACTTGCAGTTTATGTAACGAATGTGAGTCTGGATTACTAAACACCACTTCAAAATAATTTATTAAAGGCATAATCAACTGTATTACTAGTTTACGACGAGTTTCTGTTGGTGTGACCTGAGCAGTCATTCGCAGATTTCCTAAGACGAAGTATATTTTGCTTACAACATAGTTAATATGGTCTATGAAAGTGATGTGTTAATCCGATACCCAAGGTTGGTTATCTTTTCAACAGACTTTAGTGGTGTAGTACTTATATATACGGCAGGAATATCTTCAACTGAGTTACGACTTTTTGAGATTGGCAACACAAAATATTTTAACGGATTTAGTTTAAGCTTGCTACTTATCGCCCACTTATTAATTGCATCTAGGTCTTCATTCACTCTGAAGCAAAGATATTCGCTGAGACCAGTAGGACGAGACATAAAGCTGGAGATCAACCGCATATGCATGCATTATTACATTTTTTGGAATGGTAAAAATATCAATAATAAAAATTGCAAAGAGAAGAGGCCCAAGAACTGAGCCTTGTGGCACTCCTCTGTTAAGGTAATTATAATTCGAGTAATTACTGTCAATTTTTACTCTTTGGTATCTACCTTTTAGATAATTTTTAATAAGATTGACTGCAGTTAGAGAAAAGCAAAATAATGATTCAAGCTTTGAACATAAAATTTAATGATCTACAGTGTTAAATGCTTTAGAAAAATCCAAGAGACAGAGTAATGTAAGATGTTCTTTATCAATGGATATTCGAATGTCGTCTAAGATTTTAGCTACTGCAGTAGAGCAACAATGACCAGAACAAAAAACCGGACTGAAAGGGAGGCAGAAGCTTATTAACGCAAAGGTAATGCGAGATCTGATCTGCCATTAGTGACTCACAGACTTTAGAAAGAGATGATAACAAGCTGATAGGTCGAAAATCAGATGGTTCAGATGCTCTAGCTTTTTTTGCAATGGGAATAATTGTTGCTACTTTCCACATTTTAGGAGGACGAGCTAGTAAAGCAGTGGTTAATGATGTGCGTTAACGGACTCAAAATGTAAGGCAAAATCATTTTAATAAACCTAATATTTACACCATCTTCCCCAAGAGCACTGGACTTAAATCTCATTATAGACCTGGCTACTTCGTATTCCGATATGCTGAAAAACTCAAAATTGCTTATAATATTGACAGAATTCGTTCTGTTTTGATTACAGTTAACAACGGGCTGTGAGTCAGAGAAAAAAAAGTCATTAAGAGCATCTGGGTCAATCTGACACTTAGGCAACTGTTTGTTACACACTCCAATTTGTTTTAAATTTTTCCAAAGTTGCTTGGAGGAAAGTGTTACGTCAATTTTTGACTTGTAGAAATTTTTCTTGGCATCCTTTACTACCGAATTGGCCTCATTTCGAGCTGTCTTATATGCTTCCCAGTACAAGTCTGTCGGCAATCTTTTCCATTTTGTGTAAGCCTGGTTTCGTTTTTTTATGGTCAACTTAACATGTTGAGTGAACCACGGACATAAATTGTTATCACAACGAGCAGTACGAAGGGGAACATGTTGATCAAATAAGGCATTAATTTTACTTACAAAAAACATGAGTTTATCATCAACTGTATTAAGATACCAACAGTCATTCCAAGGAATTAACATTATGTCACAAAACAAAGATTCGCTGTCAATTGGCTTAAAGTCACGATAGGTTATTGAAATTGGTAAAACATTACAACTGAGATTAATATTAAAAGTACAAAAAATAAGATCATGGTCACTAACAAATTATATTTATTCAAAAAATAAAACTGAAGACACGTCGGAAGTTATGTAAAGATTCAGTAAACTAGGATTAGCGTTATTAGCAAACCTAGTAGGCACACTGCTATTAACAATCGATAACCCAGCATAAGTCAATCCTTCATATAATTTTGTAGTTACGTTGTCATTAACAAGCAAATTAACATTGAAGTCTCCACATACAACAAAGAAATCATTATTTATTAAACAATTAGATAACGAATCAAAATAAGGCTGCATATTATTACTGCGATTTATTATTACTGCGACAAGATAGAAAGACTTTGGTACTATTACGATCACAAATTTGTACATTTAGGAACTCAACACCAACATCAACGGATTTACTAATGACTTTACAATTCAAAGACGACTTATAGTATATTGCAACTCCCCCACCTTATAATTCAACCTATCGTTTCTCAGCAGTTCATAATTATCATTTAGCTTATAATATGAATCACCAACATCAATTTTTGAATTTTAGTTTTTTTTTAATTTTTTGCAAAAAATAGCTTACAACACTTTTTAATCCAATATTCGGTGATTTTTTGGAATTTTTTCGTAAAAATGCCCAAACTCGAAATTTCCAAAAAGGTACACTTCTAACGAAAAATTTCATAACGAGCAGGTTATTTAATGTACTGTTTTTCCATATTCTAACCCCTGCACCTCTACGCCTAAGGCCACAAAGATTACTACATGGTTTTATGGAAGGGCAAATTGGACTGCGTTAAATAATTTTTATCGCAGCTTCAATTGGAAATTATGTTTCTCTGATAGAAATGTGAGTGCCGCGGCTGTCATTGTACAAGAAATTATTTTATTGGGTATGCGGTCTTTCATTCCCAATAAGAAGAGAAGCATTAAACCAAAAGATCACTCATGGTTTAATGAGATTCAGGATTGCAGTCAGGTCCAAAGAGGAAGCCTTTCAGAATTGGCGTTCTAACAAGAATACTGATACTAAAAGACTTCGCATCGAGGAAAGGAATCGCTTTAATGCAATTTTAAAACGCGAAAAGTTTCTGCACGAAGCTCGAATTCGAGAACAGGTTCTTTTCTGTCCCAAAGGGAGCAAAATTTGTTGGTCATTTGTTAAAAAAGTTAAGAACCAGACATCGTCATCGATTCCAGCTCTTTTAAAAGATAACCAAATCTTCACTGACTCGGCTGATAAATCGAACCTATTAGCTGGATTGTTTGCAAAAAATTCCACTCTCTCGGATAGCAATCAACCACTGCCCTTTGTTGAGGGTGGATCTTCTGCAATGCAGGATATACACTTTCGAACGAGAGCAGTTAAAACGGCCCTTACAAATCTCAACGTAAACAAAGCCTCTGGTCCTGACGGCATACCGTCAATTGTGTTTAAAATGTGTGCTTCTTCGCTGGCTCGGCCTTTGCGCAACCTTTTCAACATCTCCTACAGAACCAGAATATTTCTATCTTATTGGAAGGTGGCAAATGTCCATCCGGTACATAAAAAAGGTGATACCACGAACTATGCAAACTACGCTCTACGCTTATATGCTATACGCTTTCCAAAGTTATGGAGAGCGTAACTTCAACGTTGTAACTATCTGGAGCGCAACCAACTGCTCAGCGATGGTCAATATGGTTTCCGTAGGGCTCGGTCTATTGGTGATCTTATGGCGTTCTTAACCGAAGAATGAAATAAATGCGTTCATTTTTTCGGCGAGAGCAGAATTGTTGCTCTTGATATTTCTAAAGTGTTCGACCTAGTGTGGCATAAAGTGCTCGTGTCAAAACTTGTTGCATATGGTTTTGGTGGTAACTTTACTCAATGGATCTCGTGTTTCCTCAAGGACAGAACGATTTGTGTCGTAGTTGACGGTATTTCGTCCGAGAAGCACACCATTAACGAAAGAGTACCACAGGGTTCAGTCCTATCACCCACCTTGTTTCTGGTTTTTATCAACGACCTTCTGTCATTGGCGCATAACCCAATACATTCGTTTGCGGACGACAGCAGCATTTGTCATTCATATTCATTCAAAAAACGCCCAAGTTCTATGGAGATTGAGAGAAAGAGGCAAAATATGAATGACATACTCCTTAATGATTTACAAAAATCTCCGAGTGGGGTTTTGCTAATACAGTAAAGTTCAATGCAAGCAATACCCAGTGCTGTCTGTTACCCACAAGTGTGTGGATAGCCCTTTAGCTCCTCTCATTATGAATGGTGTGGATCTTGTGGAATCAGCCGCTCTTAACGTTCTGGGCATATCGATCCAATATGATCTTCGTTGGAATGATCATATTTTCGATGTGTCAAAAGAAGCGGGCAAGTGCCTAGGTTTTCTAAAACAGTGCAAAAAATATTTCACTTCAGCTGATCCTCGCATGATCTACACCTCATATATTAGACCGAAAATAAAGTACAATTCGCACATTTGGGCAGTGGCTTCAAGATCTTATTTGGAGCTACTGGATCGAATTCAACGTCGTGTGATATATTTGATAGGGGATCCGTCTAAAAAAATTATTTAAAAAAAATGAAATTTTTTTAAATTTGGATTTTTGCAATTTTTTTAATACAACAAGGAAAAAAAATTGGATTTTTTTCGAAAAGTCAAAAATCACAACTCTAGTAGTTTTTGTCTAATTTCCATGTTTGAGAGCACATTTTGAAGAAAATTAAGTTAAAAACGAGACGCGTGCCAGTTTTTTTAAAATATGCACTTAAAAGAAAGTTATTGAGTTTTCTTAGAAAAAAGAGCACTTTTTCCCCCATATAAATCAGATCTTCAACTTAAGGTCGCAAGCGGCACGTTTAAATATCAATATTTTTTCTGAAAATTTTACAGCTTACTTCTATTTAGTAAAGGAACAAACCCCCGATCCGTAATTAAAGATCAGAAAAAAAAATTGTTCTCCATTCAAATAGGGGCCACTCTAATGTACTATATATATGTTTGTCTACTATACAAAATACTACCATTTCGCCAAATCTCAACCGATTTTGGTCATCTCAAACTCGTTGGAAAGATAATATGATGAGCAGCATGTTCCGATATAGAACTTTGAATTCACATTTATTTTTATTTTAAATGAATAATTCTATATAAATGTGTACTGGGGTGGGCCGCACGGTAGGGCAATCCCATACAAAGGGTTGGACATAAAAAAAAGTGCAACTTGCAAATTTTCATAATATTTTGATAATTTTCGATTGAATGTTTGAGTTATTTGAATTCGGCAGTTTTTTATTTTTAAGTGCGTACTTTTGTTTTGTAAAGCCTCAAAATTGATATTTTGTAATATAAAAAATATAGCCTTTTTTTAAGTCCTATAACATTTTTTTAAACTACTTGATTGAACAGGTCTTTATATTTAATGAAAGGGTTTACTCTAAACTCTTAAACCAGACATTTTGTTTTTAAATTTTTGCTATCCCGTTATTGGGATAAGGAATAAAAATTAAAATTTTAAAAAATTATTAAATTTGAAAAATAAAAAAATGGCCTGGGTTGACCAGGATCAAAGTACTTTGGATTACAAATAATGATAGTAAGAAATGTTTTAAAAAAAAAATTAGCGCGCGGTATCCAGCGCCTTCAGAGAATTTCGCTATCAAAATTGTATTCCTCAGGTTTTTTTATAGCATTTCTCACAAAGTTTGCGTATTACAGCGTAACTATAGGAACTGTTTCAGTTTGATTAGCGATAAAAACTTGCGAATGGATAAACAAACAAGTTTGGGATACATATATTTTTTTAACCCATTCCGGCCCGGCTCCGTGACCTCTTGTGATCGGAAAAATTAAATCTTTAGTTTTGATTGCGACGTAGCATCCATACTACTAAAGTGACGTATATTTATTGTACTAAATAAGTGTAGACAATTTTAATGCAAATATTTTGGTATACTGTTTATTTATCTGAGACGTCTGGTTCTTGAGATATATTTTAGACATGATGCCAATATCGTCAAGAATTCCAGTAAAAAAATTGAATAAACTGTTACAGTACAGATAAAGGGTATGAAATCTACTTAAAAGTGATCTGCCAATAAACACATTTTTTATATCTTTAACCGTCAATAATTTATATGAAATATATTTTAAAAGTTCAGTACAAGCAAGATGTATTTATGTAGGTGACGTCTATCAAATCGGCACCGTAGCAATGTCAAAATAAAAAAAGTCAATATAGCCATATTTTGAACGACAATCCAATGAAAAATCCCATTGTTTGTTACTTGATCTTTTTGGTTTGAGGAAAAAAGACGTGTGTTTTTTTTTTGTAATTTTTTTGTGAAGTGTGTAAATATTGTGATACAAAAAATATAAAATATGCCGAAAAGCTGTGCTATCTGATATTGTATTGTAATAAATAAAAACATTTTTTTTTAGTTTCAAACCAAAAATATTTTAATATTTTTAAAAAACAAAAAAAGTTTCTTAGAAGCTTCTTACAAAACACAAAAAGGTACCCGGGTACCTCGTCACACCAATAAAGGTGTAAAAATATTATTGGCAACCCCCACCCACCACAATTGGTTGATTTTTCTGTTATTACAAAGGTGAAGTTAATAGAAAATTAGGAGCTCTCAGGAAGTTTCAGTAATTTATCTTGGTTATTAATGAACAAATTCTTTGTTTAAAAGCGCAAAAAGTACCCGGGTACCTGTCACTCTCATAAGCGCTAATAAATCACTGTTTGCTCTTAATTTTACACATAATTTGTTTTAAATAGAGACGTATGCTGTATTTAAACATCTTTTAATAGATCTATTCTGGCATCATCGTCACAATCAATTGATACTGAAAAATTGTGACAATTTTGATCTGGTCTGCTGTCTGAACCGAAAAGCTTTTTTAACTCTCCTCAAAAAGGTGAAAAGCTGTCCTGTGTAATGAGTATAAATTTGTATACATAAATGCATGCTGATAGTCAAATATTCAGTTGGGTGCTTAAAAGAGTTATGTTTGTGCCCAAATGCTAAAATGATGTTATGAAGCACTGGCTTTGTTTATGTTAATGCCTTCAATTAAGTTACTGCAATCAGATTTGTTTAGCGATAAATCGTAGCAAACTAACTTTTTAACACATTAAATAAATCAATTCTTGGCTCCAGATTCCTTAAAATTGATATAAGTTTAAGATATTATCCTTATTTTGGCTCTTTACTTATTTGTGACCTACTTTGCTGTTCGTCACTAGTTTGATCACTGTTGATACAAAAAGAGCTTTTTCAAAGTGCTCAGAATACGAATTTCTATCAATTGTGACTTCTGTATCAATTGATACTGAGGTGGATTTTGTGATTTTGTTAGAATAGAGCTGTAAATGTAATAAGCCAATAAATTATTGTTTAAAAACACAGTTTGTAATAAAATACAGACACGAAATATCGCTAAACACAAAAAACATGGTTTTTCGCCATTAAGTTTTTGGGTCTCCTAGACCCGCTATGCTCTTAAAAAAGAAAGAATGGATGGAAATTCTTTTAAGAGGACATGTTTAAAATTTGGCCGCAATACATCAAAGGGTTCCATACTACAATCAATTATCTAAAGCAATATACGATGACCAACCCTTTGTATAGGCTAACCCCACCGTGGGCCGGTTTGATGAAGTTATATTTGTATACTTTTTTCTTTTTAGAGGACAAAAAAGGTTTTAAAGGGTATATTTTTCCGAACAATGACACATACCCTTCCTCATTTTCACTTTTTGAAATATTTTAACATTTTTGTACCGGGGCCCAAAAAAAATTCACGGCTCACAAAACTCTTCTTTGCAAAATTTGAACGAAAGCAATGAATAATAACACAGTGAAGAACTACATGTACCTTA
The DNA here is from genome assembly GCA_963920525.1 of Dichetophora obliterata. Taxonomy (NCBI): domain Eukaryota; kingdom Metazoa; phylum Arthropoda; class Insecta; order Diptera; family Sciomyzidae; genus Dichetophora; species Dichetophora obliterata. Next base: position 140,581,546 of record OY986435.1, read on the forward strand.
CTATATTTTCGTTTTTGACCGATCGATTTCGTTTAAATTTCCCAAATTAATCAAAACTGCATTTTTTAGTTTTTGAAAATCTTCTGTATTGTTTTGTGTTGTAAAACAAGGCATAACTACTTTCGAACTTCATATTACGTTTTTCAAAAAATTCATTTTCTAAGCTTTGTTAATTCCGGGTCTGTCCCAGGATCCCGGGATTGTGTTTCTCCAATAACGAAATCCCGGGATTGTCGAAACGTCCCGAAATTGGATGCCCTACGTACGAGGATTTAATTTCTAGCATCAGTTTTGCTTTAGCTGCACACGTTTATATACAAAAACTTTTTTTAAATTCCTAAAAAAAAATTTAGGAAATTGAAGATGTGACAGGGTAAAGTGCACCTCTATCTCCCCTTTTTTTAAGAACTTTTTATGCCGGATCTAAAAACCGCCACGGCAACATAGGTTTGCGAATTGACCCAGCGTAATAGGCAAACATATAAAATTTACTTTATTTCGTTCAAAACAATTGGAAATTAAGTACAGCTTTAAGCTGTCCCATTGTTCAATTATTCAATTAGTCACATTTTCGCCTAAAATTTGGTATGGTTTTATATTGAAATACTCCTGGAATTTCTTGAATTCTTATATCCTTTTCGAACTGTGTGAAAAAAGTTATATATAAAGGGTCCGCCAAATAACTTTTTTTTTTAAATGCTATAAAAAAAACTACTGGATATTTTCTCAAATTTCTTTTTTTATTTAAAAGTACAATCCTTCCAGTTAATAATGGAAAATAATTTCATTCAAATGGCTGCCTCGGCTGGCCATGCAGAAGCCTACACGATCGGTCCAATTTTTAAGCACATTATCGATTGTGTGCAGCTGTATTTCACCAATGGCTTCACGAATATTCTCCTTTAAAACGTCAATTGTCTCTGGCTTGTCGGCGTAACACTTATCTTTGAGGGCACCCCACCAATAATAGTTCAACGGTGTCAAATCGCAGATCCGAGGTGGCCAAACGACATCAGCTCTGCGGCTGATAATGCAATCTTCAAACGTCAATCTTCAATCTTCAAACGTCAATCTTCAATCTTCGGCTGTGTGGCACGTAGCGCCGTCCTGTTGAAACTAAATGTTGCCAATATCCTCCTCTTCAATTTTTGTGAAAAAAATTCGTTCAACATGGCCCGATAACGATCGCCATTGACTGTAACGGCCACTCCTTGCTCATTTTCGAAGGAAAATGGCGCAATTATGCCTCTGGACCAAAATCCGCCCCAAACAGTGACTCGTTTTGAGTGCAGCGGCTTTTCAATGTATGCGTGCGGGTTTTCTGTGCCCCAAATGCGACAATTTTGCTTGTTTTTATACCCGCCAAGATCAAAATGAGCATCATCTGAAAAGGCCCACTTAGCGAAGCGAAAACGCATTGGATGGTCAGTTGGCTTCAACTCCTGAACCAATTGGACTTTGTATGGCGTCATACCAAGGTCTTTATACAAAATTCGTCTCAATGATGTCTCCGAAATGTTCAATTGTTGAGAACGACGGTGAATTGATGTTGATGGCGCTTCACGCACACTTTCTGCCACAGCAGCAATATTCTCGGGTGTACGCACTGCTTTTTCACGCTTTGGTTTATCGATGAGGATGCCGGTTTCTTTCACTTTTTCCACAAGATAACGAACATACGGAGCTGACAGTGCTTCTCTTCTTCCAAAATCCGTACGCAATTTTCGCACACATTCTGCAACGTTTCCATGATTTTCAAAGTAATGTCGCAATATTTCCCAGCGTTGTTCAAGCGTATACACAACCATATTCGTTTAGCGGAAGGATAAAACTAATTATCTGTCAAATCAGACATGAGCTAAGTGTTACCATTCACGAAATAAGCACTAGTTGAAAAAAAACGTTAGATGGCGGACCCAGTATATGTCTCGACATAGCCTTTCTAATAATTTTGGAAGCTTTTTGCATAGTTATGACTAGCAGAAATGCAAAAAATAGCAAAAGAATGTTATTCAAAAAAGATCAGTCTCATTTCTAAATTTTTGTTTTCAAGTCTCTGACCATTCCGCTTGCACCATTGGTTTGATAGTCCTATTAAATTTGATAATGGTATATTATTGTTTAAGAAAAAAATTGTAATTGTCTAAAAAATTGAGCTTGCTTTAGCCTTTCAAATTTCTAGTAAGCCCAGAAATCTTCCGTCATAACGCCCACGATAAGGGAAAACTTTTTGTTTTTGGTGATGAAATTATTTGGTCAGCTGCCTTTTTGCTCAAAATATTGGCAACGTCTCTCTATTTCGTTCTGGTGCATTTAATTAACTTGTCTATTTTAGAATCCACTGTATCATTCAACCAATAGGTTAATCTCTTATATCACAGGAGATATCATAAACTTAAAATTTACAACAAAATAATGTTTATTTTGTTAAATTTTTCAAGAAAAATAATTAAATTCTATTGATTTATCTGAGAAATTACCAAAATAGAAAGCTGCCTTCTACCAACCTACCAAGCCAAAAAAAAAAATACCATTTTTGGTAAAATTCTACCAAAATGGCAACATTGATGATAGCTGTTACATAAAAAAAAAATTTGCTAATATGAGGTGGCCCTTTCTTATTTTCCAAAATATTTGACCAAATTTTCCATTTTTACGCATGTATATGTGTTTTAAGATGCCAAGTAAAACATGCATTTGCATGTGATTCCTAGCCCTAGTAGTTAGATACATTAAACGGCTCCTATGCACTAACAAAGTTAAGCGTATGCATGACAGCTGTAGACAGATACTTATGTGCAAGTACATATATCTTCTTTGGTGTGATTTGATTTTGTCTACGCATTTCTTTGTTTGTATTAGAAGGTAACACAAGGCTACACCATCAACCACAACCGTGGACCTGGATATGAAACAGCTTTCTTTAGTTTCTGCTATCCTAATGTCAATTTTTACACACAAAATTTCACTGTAAATGTGTTCAATTGAAGTGTAATCCATGTAGTCTATCCGTACACAAAGTACACAGAAATTTTACCGATGTGGGCACGTGTGCATAGAAGTCACTGCGTTGGTATGAAAGTTAAAACGTACATACATATTCGCCAAAGAATCCACACATCTATCTGACCTTGCATTTATGTTTCTAAATATTTATTTTTACACACACTTTTATACCACCAACCAGAGAATTGAGTTGAGTCAGAAATCTGAATACAGAGAAAACGTTCTTTTCAAGCCTGCGCTGTGAAATACCATCATGGCTAACACGAAGTTATACAACGTTTACATACAAAACTAAGCTCCGACACAAAAAGAAGAAAATATGAATAAGTAACGAAATACTTAAATGAAAATATGAAGATATAAAAATACTACCATGTATATTAAAGAACATTTATAGCGCATTTTTTTCTGGAAAAAATTCTGAATTGGAAAATTTCTTCGAGCACAAAACTTCTTCCAATTGCTTCAATTTATTGTCAATCAGCTGTCAACAGCAATTGTTCTGCTCGAAACTTGATTGAAGTCGTTTCCGTAATTTTTGCAAATTCTCACATTTTGACAGATAATTAAATTACTTTCACAGATTGAACTTTACTTGAACTTGAACTTTACTGGAAGTTAAAACGGAAACAGACCTAATATTTTGTGATGTAACAATTGTGAGAAGCAAAAAGTTGCAATTTTCAAAAATTTCTGAAATTGAATCTAACATATTTTTTATTAAAGTGGTTAGTTTTAATAAAACTGAATTAATCGACGAATATTCGTTAAAAATTCCATGCAGTCGGCACTATGCATAACCTCAATCGTAAATACATCAGAACTAAAAACAACAGTGAAGCCTATATTTAAAAAAAGACAGTTTCAATAATATTGTAAGTATAGACGTAGAATTCCTTTTTATACAGTAATAGAGAAAAATGCTGGTTTTTTTCATTTATATTTTTCAAAACAACTTTAAAGCATTTCATCTTCTAAATAAAAATTATTCAAAAACAAATTTGTTGTTGTTCTTGGCTTCTTCAAACTTACTTGACCTAAAAAGCTCACAATCTGTTTTTTGAGGCAGGTCACTGGACAGGTCTAAGGTTAAGCAGCAGGTCGCAATTGACCCTTAGTAATGACAACGCCATGTAAAAGTGACCGGTTGGCTTCATATGTTGGTGGTAGAATTGGGACAGCTCCCTATTCCTTGGAGACCTATCACGTGAAAGGTTTAGAACCGGTTCTGTTCTCCGTAGGGCAGGTATTGAAGCAGCTTTTGTATTTCATAACGAAAATATGATTATTTTTCTTAGATTTGGCCATTTTGTGACTTTATTAAAGAAGTGACAAAATCCAAAGCTAGATATTCGTTTTATTCGTACTCTAACTGATATTTTTGCATATATTTGTTCTTGTAAGCCCCAAAATGTCAACTAACATATTTAAATGTGCTTGAAAATTACTTTAAAAATGACCCCCATACAAACCACGCTGTAAGATTTAATTCTACGTCAAAAAATTTTGTATTTCTTCGTTCTTTTTTCAGATCAAAATAAGTCAATATTCTGTAAATTCAGGTCAGAATATAAAAAATTTGGCATTCTGTGAGGACAGAATTTTTTTCAAAAAAGAATGCGCTATTAGATTTTAGTTATTCTTTCACAGTTGTAAATCAGTCCTAAAAATTAAACTAAAGAAATTAACTAGGTAGCAATTCAAAAGTATCAATGAGGTATATTTTTTGATATATATATACATTAACGGTGACCTTAGCAATAGGGAGATTTTTTAAAATAAATTTTCTTTAGATGGATGGCTGGAAAATCGTTCATTTTGATTTAAAAGCAATAGAAATATCAAATTGTAAGTAATTGGAAATTATTTACCCGACCATCAAAGCGATTTAAATTTGAAATTGAAAAACATATGAACATTTTTTGGACTTTTTTCATATTACTCTATTGTTTGCACATAAAACCTTATTTTGTACCTAAAACTGGTATGCACTTTGTTTGTTATTTAATTGTTCCTAAAAATGAGATGTAAAACTTAACAATCGGATAAAAATTGCTAGTTTTGATATTTTACTTTTTGAAAAAATGTCTTTTTTTCTTGTTGTAGTAAAAAATAATCTTAAAAATCATTTTTGAAAACATTGCAATAAAATGCTGTTGAAATATTTTCTGAAAAAAAAAAAATTTAATTCCAATACAAAAAATTATGTGATTACATTGAATATCTTGGTCGTTAGGACCATAACTTTTTTGTTGATGTTGTTACTTTGGAGAGATTCGTTAGAACAATTAATTATTCTAACTTTGACCTTAAGATCAATAAAGGACTTTAAGCTATCAAACAACTAGAATTTGTATTTAAAATCAAGTATGATTTAAACTATCAAACATTTAGAATTTGTATTTAAATCAAATAAAATCAACATAATGTCAAAAAAATTTTCATATGTTTTTCAATTTCAAATTTAAATCGCTTTGATAGTCCAGTAAATAATTTCCGATTACTTACAATTTGATATTTTTATTGTTTTGACATCAAAAGGAACGATTTTCAGCCATCCATTTTTAGAAAAGTAATTTAGAAAAATAAGGTCACCCTTAATATACATATATAAAAGAGTTCGTCCTGACTGACTGATCCATCAGCAAACAGCCCAGAACCGTTAGATGTAGCTAGATGAAATTTGGTAGGCTGATGTCTTTTGTAGCGTGGACACGCACTAAGAAGGAATTTTTGCTTATTTAAAGTGGTAAAAACAGTTTTAGTTTTAATCCTTTATATTACCAAAATTTTTCAATATATATTATTTACGTTTTCCAAACATAAATGCTGAAGTTTATTTCTAAAGCTTGTATGATACTTAATTTTTTGTCCAATTTTAAAATCTGAAAACAATTGGCGCGTGGACTAGACAGATACATATTGTAGGAAAAGGATGAAAACATACATCTTGCCAATTTCTTATATCTCCGCAACGTAACTATACTATCTCTCTTTTCTTATTGGCTGTGGAAGAAAGAGCTCAAGCTTGTTTTTGACACTTATAGGCCTAACCAAAATAGACGAGTCGCTACGTAACGAGTGAAGACGAAAATGTTCGCATAAATGCAATTCAATGTTGCTGTCCAAAATAGACACACGTCAACTCATCGAAACTGAACGAAATGGTTTGCCAAAACGTTTCTTCCGTAAGAACCGTACTTTTACTGCATTATTCTGTATCACGGAGAAGCACACCAACGACGAGAAAGACACGAGAAGCAATACTTTCTTCCATACAAAATTGTATTGCTTCTCGTGTCTTTCTCATCGTTGGTGTGCTTGTTCGTGATACAGAATAATGCACTTAGCGTCTCAACTCGTCAACAACAGCTGTTCAAAGTGTGCGACGTTTTTTTCGCTCATAGTTCACAAATTTTTGTTAAATGATTAACAAAATTATAATTGCTTATCAATTGATAGCTAAAAACACTCTGCTTGCAATTGATCAGCTGTTTCAGACGGGTTGAGCAAATCGTTTCATTTTGGGTTAGATGTCAAAACAGACGAAACGATTACGGACATTCGGCAAGTTGCAATCGTCTCGTTTCGTCTATTTTGGTTAGGCCTTATGCAAGGAATAGACGTTGCAGCCTTTGGTACAACTCAGTACAACGCAGTTGGTAATCAAGTTGGGCGTTTTGCAAACAGACAATACAATCTTATTACAACTTGCCAAAAAATCAAAATGTTTTGATTTTTCGTACAACCTGTGTTGTACCAACGGTCGCAGCGTCTATTCCTTACATTAATATTTGATTGAAACTTAACGAGTGGCGAATTGAGAAAAACGTCAAAAACAATGCATTAAAAATGCTGCCTGTCGTACCATTTTTTTCTCCAATTCGTACTATATGCATATATACTCACACTTCTTGCATTTTAACTTTAGAACTATTTCAACTGCTCTAGTTTCATTGTTAATGAATAAAAATTGGACAACAATGAAGTATCATACGGTCTTAAATAGCAGTTTCCGGATTTTTCAAAATTAATTAAAATTTGGGAGAGAAAGGGTAAAATATAAATATCATGGGTATAATAAGAATTTAATATACTAATCGCATTTAATTTATTTTTGGGATTTTACACATCAAAAAATTTATACTTCAAGTTATTTTCTTGGATTTTTCAAATTCGATCTGCAAAAGGTTGAAATGTGGATATTAAATTTGTCACAAAATTAAAAATAATTTCAAGTCTGCAAAATTCAAACCCCTTAATTGATTTCGTTCAAATGTGGAATATATATCTTGTGCGTCCTAGATTAGATTGTGACATACTTTATTTTGACCACGCCTCTTCTAAACTAACGGTGATTTTGTTACTGGAATGCATTTTAGTAAATTAGTTCATTGCCAATTTAATTTTAAAAAATTTCTATTATTTTGACACCAAGACATTCAAGTATCTTCAAAATAATAGAAATTTTTATTACAACAACTTTTTCAAAAAACATCGTTACTGTAGAATGAGAACAAATATATGAATATCAAAGTTTTGTTTTTCGATGCCAATATCTTCGCTGTGTTTGAATATATTTTGTTTATATATTTTTTTGTCAAAAGTTTAATAAAACTGCACACAGAAAAATCGGCACATAAAAACCTAATAATGCAGAGTAAATTTAAAAAAATTTATCCATGGTTCTTACCCAAAAAGATTTTCTACTTAAAGTTATTGGCTTAGTCTTCTTAAATAAATTTAAAAAAGGAAACCTTATAGAGTTACTAAGTTTTCTTCTTAATTTTGTTTAAGAAGAAATCTCATGCAGCTACTAGGTTTTCTTTTTGATTTTTTAAGAAGAAATCTTGTACAGCTACAAGGTTTTCATCTTGATTTTATTTAGGAAGAATTCTTATACAGCTGCTCGGTTTTCTTCTCGATTCTGTTTAAAAATAAATTTTATAAGGCTATTAGGTTTACTTCTTCATTTTGTTTAAAAATGAATCACACACAGATTTTTTAGATTTTTTCTTGATTTTGTTTAAGAAGACATCTCCTACAGCTAGTATGTTTTCTTCATGATTTGCTTTTCTTCCCAATGAGAAATATGGCTTTTTGTTTTATATTTTCTTTTGTCAAAATTAAATGCATTCAATTAAATTATTATTATATTATATAATTAAATAATAGTAGAATTAATGAGATTGTGCGCACAGCTTAAATACCAATAATTTTTTCATCTGATATCTTTTAACCCTTACTTAATATTTGAAAATGCGTGGAAGGCCCATCAGCACAATAGAGATTTAATAAATTATATGAATTAGTCTTATTTCCTATTAAAAACGCCTGGAAGTAGTTACTAGGTTAAGTTAGGTTAGGATACAAGGCTGGCAAAAATCCTCCGCCTAACCTTCCATGTGGGTGCCGGTTGGAAATAACTACTAGAGTGTCCTCACTTAAAGGGTACTCAAGCTACTCTGTAGAATGGCGGTTAGCTAAGGGAAGGACGCAAGTGTAGTGTCATAACACAGCCACCCACGGTGTCAATTAAAGTAATTACAATTAACAAACTAGTTTTCGTTTTGTTAATCTTCATTTCTGCACTGGGTCAAATGATTCGATTACATCGCGACTGACGCAAACAATGTTGCTGCATTGAATTTATTTGAATATAAAGTTTTATTTATTGGTTTAAGCTTATTTAAATTTCATGTTATGTGAAAATATAGGGAGGAGTTATGGATGCAGTATCATAACAAAATATTCGTATTTTTAATTTATATAGATGTTGAAAACTTAAAAAACAGTTAGTCTTGAATTTTGACGCAGAAAAAGTAAGCTCTTAATCTCTTTTCAGTTTTACAGGTACAGCGTAAAGCAAATCTCAGGTACAGTCGTTTCATTGGCAAATAAAGTAGATATATCACATGGCAATCCGGTCAACTATCCTTTGAATTTCTGATCCTGCAAGACAATCATTGGCATTTTTGATTCTGCAGACTACAATCCTGCGTCAAAGATCCTACATCTACGATCCTACCAGACTTGCGGTAGACGGAACCTAGATATTACACCCATATAACAGCTAGTCCTGCAGCTCTATTAAATCAATGAGAAAAAACAATTGATATCTTCGCCAAATGGCTGCAATACGCACTACAAAATAAAGATGAGAACGTACCGCAACCATGGCTTCAAGGAGGCTGGAAGAGAAGAAACAATATGCGTGTTTTATTCGTTCTGGTTAAACCAAATAGGTTCTAAATAACATGCAGAACACTAACAAAAAGATGAACTTGCTCAGTAGCTAGTTCATCTCGTTGAACTATTTTTTTTTTCGCTACGGCTCTATGTGTTATATTAGCTGCGTTTTATTCGTTCTGGTTTAACCAGTGAACGAATAGATCGCATTAGTTAAAGCTTTGTAAGTTTTGCCTTAGACCGTTTGGGGCATTGTCGCCAAATGATATGATCAAACGGCTGATTGCAAAACAATACCATTACTGCTTGTGACCGCTTGGGGCATTGTCGACGATGATATGACTAAACAGCACAGATGTTTCTTTTGCCAGCATTGGGTGACTAAGAAGGGTTGTAAACCAAACTCTTACTTGCGAGTGCTGCCACAAACTAAAACCAATAGCGACATCTATAGAGCCGTAGGGGAAAAAATAAATAGTTCAACGAGATGAACTAGCTACTAAGCAAGTTCATCTTTTTGTTAGTGTTCTGCATGTTATTTAGAACCTATTTGGTTTAACCAGAACGAATAAAACACGCCTATTAAGGTAAAGACCCAAAAACAATAAGAAAAACAGCAATAAAGGCGTCATCACAAATAACAACAACAACAACAACAGCAGCAACAGCGGATTTTTTTTTAGTATAGTAGGAATTATAAGTGTTATTTTTATGATTGTAACTATATTGTATATAGTAAATAGATATTAAAAAAACAATGTCGCGCAATGTAACAATTCAGTCTAAAATAAAATCAGTTAAATAAAAAATTTACAAAATTTTTTTCCCTCCACAACGAAATCGAAAATTATAATAAATGTGTATAATTTGATAGAAAATAATAGGAATGAATAAGGTAATTGTAAAATTTTGATAAAATAATACTTTGTCAATATCAGCTACAACTTGTCTTTACCAACGGTGTTTCGGCATTCTATTTGAAAAATATTGTGCCAATTGCAAAGAAAAAATTTAAATATAGGCAAGGATATAAGATATCTAGCATATGAAAATAATAGTTAGATGTTTGTTTTCAGATAAAAAATTTAAGTACAGGTAAGGTAAAATATCTAGCATATGAAAAGGATAGTTTTCATTATAGATGTTTCAGATATTTGTTTTCAGATGAAAAATTTATGTATAGGTAAGTTAAAATATCTAGCATATGATAAGGATAGTTTTCATTATAGATGTTTCAGATGTGAAATTTGTAAAAAAAATTGGTAAAAATAAGTTTGAAAGACATAACTCTAACTCTAAATATATAATGTTTGTGAAATAACATCAAACTTCAATGTAATTAGATATAGTATAAAAACTCTTAGCAAATTTGCGTAAGTCCCCAAAGAGAAAATATTCATTAACATTTGTAGAGCAAACGAAAAACCATTTGGCAACAGTTAGAGAAACACTAGTAAAGAATGCTACTAGGAAAAGTGAGACAGAAACATTTGATAAGGTAGCGAGTGCAATAGACAAGTTTGATAGACAAGCATAGACAAGGAAGTGCAATTTCAGGGTCTGAAATAGAAGAGGAAAATAGTAACTCAAACAACATGTCAGCTTTCAATCTAGAAACAGCCCTTAAGGCCATACCAATATTCATCGAACAATATAAAGAAGTGGAACCATTTTTTAAAATCATAGAATTATTATACAGAATTTGTTACTAGTGTAAAACTTAATGCAACAGTTCGAACAGCTTTAGGTTTTGATGTAACAACATTCAAGGAACTTAAGAAAAGGTTACAAGAAAGATACACGAGCAATTTTATAATTGCCCAGCACACAATTAGCATTAACAAATAAATAGAATAACACAGTTATAAATTCAAAGACAACATTTTAAATCTAGTATCAGAACTTAATTGGTTACAAGTAAATGAACTAGGCAACAGCGCAACAAACAAGCAAAAAATAGTAGTAGAAAACATGAATGAAAAATAATCTCTGACAATTTTCAAAACCGGTTTAGAGGATCGTTTGAAAACCACATTATTTGCAGTTCATCCTAAGGATTTCCGTGGTTTTTCACAGGAAATCAAACAAGACTCACAAAACAATTGAGCCTATTTTGCTAGATCTGTAATGAATCATAAAAGATGGCGACCAAAAAAGATCTGTTAAATTGGTATTCTGGCTTTCGATCTTTTATGGTATCCTGTTATCAATCTTCGAAAACAAAAATCTATTACAATTCCTTTAGCTTCTGTTATGAAACAGCTGATTGCAGTCAATAAAATTATAAATTATTGAATAAATTATTGAACATGCATATAAAATGCAAATAAATGCAAATGCAAATTCACTCTGTCCAACCTAAAAAGCTGCACGAAACGCACGTTAGGAAAATCGAACGGTTTGCTATTCAGGCGTAACTCCAGCAAAGTGGATCAATGGTTTTTTCTATTTAAAACTTATCTTTAAAACACACATACATTTATTAAAACTCCAATGCATGATCCAGAAAAAATATGGCAGCAAAATTTAAAAAAATATGATTCCTTAAAGCAGTGAAAAAGAAGTATTAGCAATAACAAGGAGCAAAACAAAACAAGTAACTAAAAGGAGTAATAATGAAAATGATAATAGAAATGATAATAAAGCAAGTGAAATAAATATGGGTACCAAGCAACGTGTTAACAGGAACAGAGACTGATCACCTCTATATTTGGGAATGCACAAACTAGATTCGATGTTGGAGAAAGGAGCTAGCCTAGCCCTTTGTGGCAAAGATTATATATTTTAGAATATTAAAATTAATGCATTCAAAGAAAAGTACAACAAGTTGAAAATGAATAAATCCTCGCCTATAAAGATATTAATATACAAAGCTCCACGACATATAGAAAGTTCACTACAACAATACAAATTGATAAATGAATATCATAACACTCGAACAGGAGGACATTGAAGAATCAGAAAAACTATTTTGAAATTGAAACAACGCTACATCTGGAAGAACATGAGAAAAATGGTAAAAAAATACATTAACAATTACGAAAAATGTCATAGAAATACAATAAACCGACATAACAAAGAGAGTTTAACAACTACGAATACACCAACAACAAGTTTTGAAACGGCATCTATGGACACAGTAGGTCCAAATGTCTAATGGTAATCGTTACATTTTAACTATTCAATGTCACCTAACCAAATTCATCGTAGCACATTCTATTGCGACAAAAGAAGCAAAGACAATTGCAGCCACGCTAATTGCACAATTCATACTTAAATATGGATGTTTCAAGAACCTTAATTTTGATTACGGTACAGAATTTAAAATGTATTGATGGCAAAGATATGTAAACAGCTAGACACGCGGCAAATTTTTTCGACCCCATACCACCATCAGATTATTGGAGCTCTTGTAAGAAATCATAGGGTTCTGAACGAATATTTATTATCATTTGCGGATAACCAAGAATGGGAGAAAAGGGTCTCTTACTATACATTTGCGAATAACAACACGCCTCATGTAAATTAGCTATGGCATATTGGAAGATTGGAGCCAAAAAATTCAAATATAGGTCAAAGTTTAAAAAAATTTTAAGGTTTTCAGACAAATCAGCCCACAGCTGCTCAGGAGTCGCCCATAGAACTGTGGTTTATATGACCCACCCTCATTAAATTTGAATCCCCAACATTTTTTCCAAACAAAATTTCCCCTTTCTCCACCTCTTTGGGGGCTTACATTCAAAAATGACGTTTTTATGAAAATTACTCCCAACACTCCCACTGCTACCAGGCTTCCCCTAGAGGTTTCAAGTGTATGCCCAACCCCGATTAATTTATTCTCCTTAATAATTTTCTTGAATATACTAACCCCTACCTGCACCCCTTAAGGGGTCTCCCAAACAAAATACATGCTGCAACCTTTCCACCGCTTCCAGTGTTTCGTAAAAGAGTTCATTTGTATCACCGGCCCACATTAATTTTTCATATCCAATATTTTTTTCCGTCATACTTCTCCCCTTTTTCAACCTCTTTGGAGGCTTTCTTGGATGCCCCTAGAGGATTTAAATTTATGCTCAAATTCCATTGATTTATTATCCCTAACATTTCTCCTGAATACAAGGGTGTCCGCAGCATTTGTTCTAGGCGAGAGGGAAAGGCATAATTGAATCAAGAATGAACATAAACAAAATGTAACCTATATAAAGCTATTTACTACGATTAATGATACTAATTTTGTGAATAGGATATGCATACTACACCGGTTGACACACGCTTGAACACATTAGAAAATTAAAAATAATTTTAAAGATGGTGTAAAAATCTTTCTCGTATCATGTCCGAAATATTTAAACATTTTATATCATTTTTGTGTCATGTAATACATTTCAGTTATTTTTTGCTAAAGCAAATATTTTTAATAGTTAAATAATGTGAGTCCTATATCCTTAAATGAAATCGCATTAATTACTATCGAGACCCAAGATTTCAACTTTTAAAATTAGAATACAAAAATTTCCTTATATTATACAATATTATTTTGTTGCAAAACTGAAAAAAAACTAAATTTTAAGGCCATTTTTTAACTTTGGAAACCTTTAACTCCTAAACCAATTTCGAGTGGACTAAAATTTTTGAGATTTGGATTTAGGAGATCAAAAGCCATATCATTCGCAAAAATTAAAAATTTGAGTTGTCGCTATTCTTGAAATGTTCCCCGCATGCTAAGGGAGATATATTTTTACCGGATCTCACACCACATTGACACCAATTTACTTATTTCTTTTTCCATCATGAAAAAGTAAGTTTTCTTACAATCAAGTAAGAAAATATACCTATTATCTGAATGATTTATATTTGCTTTGAGAACTTTATTATTTTGCTGTTGTTCAAATTGTTATACCTATTTATTTTAAAAAATGATATCCAAACAACCCCTAAAATACTTCTTCCCAATCAGAGAAGAAGACCACAGATTTATTTCAGATAGATCTTACGTTTAAGGATGTAGTCTGGTGAGCGAGCCTAATTTTCAAGTTTTATTTCGGGTAGTACAAAACGAAGTAACATAATTATTGAATTTGAACCATTTTTAAAATTTATCGTTTTATTTTAAACATGTTTCTATTATTTTTACATATAGCAAAATCATTAGTTTATGTAAACGAGAAAGAATTGCTGAAAATTTTATTCATCCATTACTTTCTCACTTACGGAACGCATTATTTTTAAACAAAGGTATTCAAAGACATGGCTGCAATCAGATGCAATATTTATTAAATGAATGAGCATTTTTATGAGCATTTCTCAAAAGCATTTTTTAATTGGTTTTAAATCAGAGGCATGGGAATATTCTTTTTCTTCAAAGATAATTTTAAATACAATTTTATGCGACCAGAAAAAAATTTAGTACGTATAAATTTTAAAATATTTTTTTGACAGTTTTTATTATTTAATAATAGTTATTAAAAATGAAGCATGAAATGATACATCATATGAGAAAGTAAAAATGAATGCAATCTCCAGTTTTTATCATTTTCACGACAAAATCAACTTATACACCTTTTTTGGAAGAAAAAACAGAAATTTGTTGGAAGCTTTTTGAAAAAAATATTAATTGTTCGCAAAAAGATTTTTGAAAAAAGGATTAATTGTTCGCAAAAATCGTAATATAAAACTAAAAGCTGTTTTAAATTAGAAAAACAGAATTTTCGTTTTTTTATAATTTTTTTATGTTCGAAATGCCAGCAACAGGCACTTTAAGTATTTTTGAAAAAAAGTCGAGTTTCAACAGCTATAACTTTCTTATCCGAATTTCGATTTTTGTAATACAGTACGACCTCGCTCAACGCAACCAATTAAATTCAAGCCAATTGCGAAATCTGAGGTTATTGCAAAAACCGAGGAAAAATTTTATATTGGCCAATAGACCTATTTCCAAAAAAAAAATATGCATTTTCTACACATTCAAATTAAAGTGAATCGAAAAATGTTTGTTCAGAAACATAATTTCAATTTATTCAATTTATTTTTTTAAAAATTGGGAAATTTTGGTCTGCACTTTGTTGCAATTTATACTTTGCGTACAATTTGGGTGTTGAGATTATTGAGGAGTTGCGTGTAGCGAGGGTTGCGTTGAGCGAGGTCGTACTGTATTTTGTAATAAATAGCTTGCCATAGCCACTTGTGATGTCATCTGTTAAAATGTGAAATTCGGTTCTTGAACGAAATCAAAAATTTTTTTGTATTTGTATTAAATATTTTTAAAAAAATATTTTAACAACATTTCAGCGCAGTTTTTTCAAATTTTAACGTTTTTTTTTATAGCGACAAGAAAATTAAATTCTTTTCGACACGTAAAATATAACAACTCTAGTACTTTAAATATTATTTTAATGTTTGACAGCTTCTTTAAAAGAACAATTAAACTAAAAACGAAATGCGTACCACTATTTTATTAATTTTAAAAATCTAATTCACAAAAGTTTTTTTTCGTTGACGCCAAAGGCTATCGATATGATATAAAACTAAAATATATAAAGTGTCGTGCTGATTGATGGACTTTTCGAACTCGCTCAAGAGCAATAATAAGATTAATAAAACTACGCATTTACTTTTTATTTTACTTGTTCTTTAAAATAAGCTATCAAAATAGTGCAGGCAATCTGATCGAAAAGAATGATTTTGATTAATCAGAATTTGTCTTATTCAGAAAATGAATAATTTTGATCAAACTTATTTGAAATGTTTCTTTGAATTTAAAATAAATAAAAAACACGTCAAAAACAATAATACAATTTTTAAAATGGTGCACCAACAAATCATAGAAAATGTTTCTCTCTCGGCAGGAAATTTCGCAGCCAGGTGCAAAATCTGTGGTAATGGCTGCAATACAGAATTACATCGAGCTCTTTGCTGCACCATTTTAATGATATCGTACTAATATTTACATTCGCCGAATAAACTTTTTATTTTACAAATATAAAATAATGCAGATTTCAAATAATCAAATTTCGATTCATTAGATACCTGATTTGTTTTCATTGAAATGGGTTTTTACGGGTAAGCTTCAAACCCGACGCACAACCTATTTTAAGCCTAGGGAGGCCCGCCGCTCAGATTAGCCGCCAAACTAACGGTTGTCAGTTTTGACGTTGCCCAGGAAACACCACGTGGAGGTTTGAGTCGACTTGAGGTGATTTCACAAAGATTATGCTGGCCACGCCAGGTTGAGACAGTCAGACATGTTACATTGTTACATCGCCCCCAGATTCGATCGCCCCCAGAAAGACGATGCTCCAGTGAAGAAAACATTCGATTCGGTACCCAGCGGCGGTCAACGCAGAAGAGGACGACCGCATCTTCGTTGGAAAGACCAAGTAGAGGATAACCTGACGAAGCTTGGAATTTCCAACTGGCGCCAGCAAGCGAAAGATAGAAATGGCTGGCGCAAATTCTTAGATGAGGCCAAGACCGACATACGGTTGTAGCGCCAACTAAGTAAGTAAGTAAGTAAGTAGTAAGATACCTGATTAATCAAATCAAATGATTAATCGGAATTCTTATTAAGCAAATACAAGTGATACTGTTAATCGTTCGATTTTTATTCTGGAGAAATACTTTAAATACTAATAAGCAAACAAGAAATTACGCGTTACGTATCAAAAAAAATGGAAGTTGTTTTTGTCTACATCAATAAAAACGAAAAAATGTACAAAGTATGCACGAATTTTTTATGAAAGTTATTTCAATATTATCTAGAATAATGTTACTATATATTCATAATTGTTTCGTTGAAAAATCTTTTTTAATTATTATATAATTATGATTATTATCTTTAGTTTTTTAATTACTTATCAACAAAACGTAACATCAAACAAAAACGTCAAATCCTACATTGATTAAAAATTAAAGTTTTATTTCTTAAGCCATTTTTAAAAAAAAATTTTCCTTAAGCTAAGCAATTCGGAAATTTTAAAAAATTTATGTAAAACCTTACAAGGAATATTGAAAAACATTTGAAAATGTAAAAAACTCTTAAAATTTTTTACTTTATTCTCATTGTTGTTAGAGTTTAATAATATAACATCCAACATAAAAGTTTTCATACTACAAGAGCAAACAAAAAATAAATACCAATGAAAAGTTTTAGTTACCATATAAGCAGCATGGTGACCACTTTTTAATGCTCTATTAAATATTAAATATTTTTTCCATTACTTTGAGCATTCAGAAACAGAAAAAAATTATTACGCCTATTACGGTTCACAGCAATAAACTGCTGTGTCTTCTTACGAGTAGACACAATAGTCAAGAAGATACAGCAGTTTCGAGCTATTATAATTCACAACAATATGTTGTTGTCACGCTTAATTGTGAACGTATGTAGAATTTTTTACTTGACTGGTTCAGGGTTGTTTCGGAGAAAAATAAAAAGTACTCTTTAAAAAGTACTTTCTAAATAACAAAAAGTACAAACACGATAAGAAATTTTTAGCGAAATGAACGGATAAAATTGTGAGCCCATATTTAAGCCCAATCATTTCAACTAACGTTAAATCTAGTTTCATGAAATAGCTGGATTTTAAAATATTTTTAAATACAAGGAAGCATTTTTTACGAAGATTATAATGGTGTCGAAAAAAATTCCGCTACCACCCCCCCCCCCCCATTTTTCCGGAAATACGGGCCTTTTTTATAGTAAAAAACAAAATAAAACGTCTTTTAAATTAGTTATAATTCTTACATTGTAATACAGATATATTATTGGCACTATAGAGAATTATCTATGGCCTTTCTAATGATATATATTATTTTCAGATTGAACTTACTTTAAAAGTTATATCATTTTTGTATAAAATTTTTTATTTCAATTTGCAAACTCCAAAAAAAATCTGCAATACCAGAAAATTTTAAAAAATGGAATGTGTAGTGACATCAAAATAAAATTTCAGTTACGATTATTTTTCCTAGATTGTTAATTCTAGAGTAATGACGAACATTTTGGTATATAAATAGTATTTCTTTGATGTATGGTTTGCGAATTATGTCGAAAAACCTATATCAATATGAAAAACTTTAAATACTTCTTTCTAGTTTACTAGAAGTGGAATTCCCAAAGGTGTTAACGACGATTTCGATATCGTTAATAAGCGAAAACTGTCATTTTCTATGAACGTGGCACACACAACGATAACGACAACGATTATTATCGTTAAATTTTAGGGAATTACACTATAGGTTAATAAGCTTAATTTGGATAAACAGTTTTTTGTCGATTAGTCGATTAGATATCGATATTCGGCTAGATATCGATAAAACAAACTTAATTCATTACCAAAGTAAAGTTTTAAGCTATGTTCGACGCTTATTATATATTTTAGGTCTTTCTAGCTTACAAATTCAAACTTATTTTAATAAACTATAAGAAATAGAGCAAAACGCGTTTTGGCAAAAGGACAATGTTATGGCGATCATTTTGGTACATTTAATTTTGAAAAAGTTAGAGGATTGCCAATAATAGAATATATTCACATTGCGAAGATTTGCTTAAGAAAATAAAAATATTCGGCAATTATGCGGCTACTTTGGGCCGAAGAATAAAAAATCGGCCGATTATGCCAAATACCGAATCCGAGTATTCGGTCGGACACTAGATATTTTACAAATTATGCTAAGAATCTTAAAAAATACATTTTTATAGTGCCAATAATATAACAATAATTTAAGAATTATGAAAAACTGAAAATAAACATTGTTTTTAACTTAAAACTCCTCTCCCTGTCGAATTGGTTAGGGGAGCGCGATTTTTGTAACACCATTATAATCTACGCAAAAACTGCTATCTTGTATTAAACAACATTTTGAAATTTCAGCATTTTCATCTATCTGTATTTATGCCGAAATTTCAGCCAAACATACTTTTCTCTTCTCTCATAAGCAATAGTACTTCCTTTCACTATTAAACGCATTTCTAAACTATCAAAATAGCACTTCTTTCTACCATAAAATATCCAAAATTATAAAAAGTTTTAAAAAAAAAATTATAAAAAGTTTTATAAATTATAAAAATATTTCCACTCTGAAAATAAAAACGTACTTTAATTAGTACGTTTCGATGCAACTGTGAACTGATCACTGTCAAAATAAAAAAAAGTAAACAAACAAACAATTTCCAAGTCAATTACTGAATTCAATATGAATCTGTTCACAAGGAGACGTATTACCAATTTTCTGTTAAATCTTATTAGTTAATTAAGAAAACCGCAATTTTAAATAAAATTGAAATTTTTAATCCATGTTGTTTCTTCAACACAACACCAAATTAGCTGTCTTCAAAATTTGGCAGATAACAAGACAATAAAGCACAACTGCTGTATTGCATAGTTAGTATATTGAAGACACAGCATTGTTGACAGACAACAGTGGAATGTGTTCAGTTGCTTTGTTGTCTACCGTAATAGCAATTTACACTTTGAAGACAGCAATTACTGTTGTGTTGTGAACCATAATCTATATATATAAACTAGGATGTGTGTATGTATGTAACGTACGGACTCCAAAACGGCTGGGCCGATTTTGATGAAATTTTCAGGTAATGTTCATCTTGGTACGGTGGGTAACATAGGTGGCGATGGGGTGGACTTATATCGAAAATTTGAATTTATGGACCAATTTAACTGAAATTCAGAATGTATGTTTGTTTGATCATAAGAAAATAATTTGTGTATAAATGGACACGGTAGGTGGCGCTGGGGTGGACTTATTTCGAAAATTCGATGGCGTGAAAAATATATAAATACTTTTAATTTTATTTTATAACGAGGGGAGTAGCGAAGCACACCGGGTTCAGCTAGTAGGGCTATATATCTCAAGCAATTCAGAAAACAAAATTTATTGAAAACAAAATGTAAACAAACATTTTTTTTTTCTATAAAAAAACCTTCAATCGATTCTATCGCGATCATAACACGGGGGTTACACGAGACAGTACTGTTAAGACTGTCGCAACACATTCCCAAATTTTTACTTACACACACTCACTTTTGCAGCTGGCAGCTACTGTCTGCTCTACTGTCTTAACTTTTTTGTAGACAGTTGGCGAGACAGTATCTAGGACAGTAGAATGATATGTAGCATATCAAATGACAGAAGATGATAAAATTTAATAGAATTAATTGGAAATTTGCAATACTTTGGCGTGCTCGTAGTTTTAACAAAAATATCATCATAAAATATAAACTTTTTACTATTTTCTCTATTGTCTTGCCAACTGTTTTACCAACTGTTTTACTCTTATTCACAGACACAAAGTTTGACACTAATACGTATTTTTCAGTGTCTTAACAGTACTGCCTCGTGTAACCTCCGTGTAAAAAGAAGAAACAAGCAGTGTTGCCATATTTTTGTGAGCAAAAACCGTCATTGGTCGATTTAAAATACGTCAATTTAAAGTATTTTTGAAAAATCATAAAAAAATAAAATAAAGAAAGAAATCAAGAAAGTCGCAAAATAGCAAAAAATTAAAAGAAAGTTTAAAATTTTTGTATGAGAAAAATCTTCAGTAGCTGCTTATGTTGTTGTTGGTTTGGTCCGTGCCGAAATCACGAACACCAACCTTGCTGATATGAATATGATTTGGTTTCCATACAGAAATTCGACACAAAAAATTATATTTTCAAATTTTTTCAATGCTTGATTTTAGTGGAGAAGTAAACAATATTTATAATAACTTTAATTAATTGTACAGGACTTTTTATTTAAAAAAACCCTAAACTAACTTCGTTCAGTCTTGAGTTCTTCTATGTTATAACTTTCTACTAGTTGTATACTTCACAAATTTTATACAAAATACAGGGACACCGAAAGGTCATCATTAATAGAAACTGTAGAGATTTTTAATATTAATTCTAAAAATCATTTTGAATTTTACAATTAAAAATACTTCTACTATATGTTAAAAAATTTCATTCTTGGTTCTTCAGAATTTTCAAAGATATGATCTTTTTTCTGTAAGATTATTGATTACACTGCGCGCTTTTTTGTACACACTTTTCCTTATATCTGATAATCGCATCGTTTTTCATCGAAATTCTTCCTATTATTCTGACCAAGAGCTTTGCTGAACAAATAAACATGAAAAATCTTTTGAAATTGTATTAAAAACTTTTACAAGAATCATTTTTGGACCAATTTCAACACTTCAAAGTAATTAAAATTTTATAACACACTCGGTCCATTTTTCAGCAAAGTTCAATACATAAAAAGCTTATAATTTTCCGCATCCCACGAACTAATATTTGTTTAAATTGGTTGAATATTGAAGGAAAAACCAAATTTGAAGCACCTTAACTATTATAAAACTCACACAAAATTTTGGTCACTTATTGCTTACTTTAGCCAACAAGAAATTACATTTTTAGATTTGTGTGAAATTTCACAAAGGTTAAGATGCTACGAAGCCAATAAATCAGATAATTTGTAACCGATGTAAATGATAATAGTTCGCGCGATTAATATAAGCATAAGGTTTTCAATTTTTTACCGATTTTAATGTTTATACAAAACATTTATTGAAGATAGAAGAAAAGAGAAGCGCAAGACAAAGAAAAATTTGCAATATCAATATGTGCAAACAGTGTTGCAGAACATAAAATATGAGTGCAACATTAAAGGTATTTTCACAACAATATGTTTTTATATAAGGATCAAGTTTTCGTGTGAAAAATACGTCATCTTAGCCATAAAATACGTCAAACGTCATTTGGGTCCAAAATACGTCAAAAAGACGTATTTAATGCCATTGTGGAAACGCTGGAAACAAGCCAACATATTTAAAAAAGGGAATCTATTTCTAGCTCACTTGTGCGCACTCATTTCAATTTTTATTTTTAAATTTCGCTGGTCCCAAATCAGATTTTTTGAATTGGCTGCACAGCGGCAGCTGTGGATAGGTGGCAACCTTATCCACCATATTGAATTTTAAAATTCTGAATTCAGACAAACTTCGCTGAACATTCCAGGCTTTCAACGAAACTTTTTAAAAAAATTTAGCCTTTGAATGGACTACGGAGTACGAAAATGCTTTTCAATATTTCAAACAATCACTTTAAATCCCCAATTCATTAATGTATCCGGATTTCAACAAGCAATTCTGTATAACCACAGACGCAAGCAAATACGCATGTGGTGCAGTGCTTAGTCAAGAATACAACGGATACCAGCTGACAATTGCATACACCTCAAGATGTTTTACAAAAGGCGAAACAAATAAATCTACCATAGAACAAGAACAAGTGGCTATTCATTGGGCCATTATCTATTTTGGGCCATACATTTATGGTACTAAATTCTTAGTCAGAAGTGAGCATTCGTACCTGTTTGCCATTAAAAATCCATCCTCCAAATCAAAGAGGATGAGATTAGAACTTGAAGAATATGATTTTACTGTAGAGTACTTGAGGCGTAAAGATAACTACGTCGCTGATGCACTGTCTCGAATAGAATTCCAAGACATAAAAATATAAAAAAATACAACGAATCAAATACTAAAAATAACAACAAGGCAACAGTCAAAGCAATATTCACAGTCAATTCATGAAATAAGAAGGAAATGTTTTGTTTATATAAAATTTATTATTTCCATGCACGACTGTGACCCAGTTCAAGTGCGGTAACTCGAACTGTTTCAGTAAAAAGACAGAAATTGACCTACTTTAAGCGCATACGCTTAAATTACCAAGCAGCGCTCTGCTTTTTAGTTGTCAAGTGTTTCCTACTTAAGTAAATGTTTGGGTGCATCGGCATCAGCTTGCATGGTCAGCATAATTGCGCTAATTTACCTACCCTAGTTACTGCACTGCTGAGCATAGAGCAATGCCTGCAATTGCGTATCTCACCGAGATTACTTGATCGCATGTCACTAAGGGGAAGTAAAATGAAAAATATGTAAAATATGTAAATTTCTTTCACGTATGACACATATATGTAAATTGTTGGATATTGAAATAATTTCCAAACATTGGAAACTATTGGAATTCGTGAAAGATGGAAACGCCCCGGAAAAACGAAGAATTTCTTTTAAATACCGCTGACCGCGTAGAAACGAGGAAAGTTTAGTGAGAGTTCAATAAAGTAAGAGTTTAATAAAGTGAGAGTTTAGTAAGAGTCTCAAATGGGCAGAATCCAATTAAAGTTTAACTGAAAAATAAAAGTAAAAGTTAAAATTTAAGCAGATGGTACAACAGAAGTACCAAATAAAGAATAATTTATAAACAAAAAGAAAACTAAAGTCTTTTCCTGAACTCCCGTCTTTGGTATCTCTTCTCCTTGCGAAAAATTTTAATTCCACGTGTAGCTGTGGAGCGGTGTTGCCATCTTGGGAGACGGCAGCCCTGTTTATTTGTTTTGAAGGCTCCCGATTAGAGCAACCCTGGTTTACCCTTACCAGACGGACAGAGGCTACCTCCTTACCAAGGTAGCATCACCTCTCTGATCAGTGACCCGCGGACAAAAGTTTGGTACCGACAGCATGAGCTTGTGTGCCAGATACCAGCAGTTCGGGAGATGTGGGGGGTTCGTTGGCAACAACCATTTTGTACCCTCGCCATACAAATGATTCACTTGCTTGGGGTACCTCTGAATGCCTGTAACCTGTAACAACAAAAAAAAATTCAACGCGTGAACTTTAATAAAGAGGGGGAGATTGTCCCCTTTTCGGTCCCTACCCTCCGAAACTCCTGGACCTGGTATTTTGGTCCCGCCCACACTATTCCTTCCCAACCTTGAGGGTTCGGGACTAAAGTGTTGAAAGAACCCTCCCATTCGCTGACTGGATTCCTCCGCAACCAAATAAAAAAACAAACTTTACCAAGTCATACTTTGATAGTATTAATTATTATCCACATTTAGTTATTAAAATTTGTAAAAAAAATTACCAAAAAAAAAATTTATATTATATACGTAGGGATAATTTAATCAAATCATTCTGTTACATTTGACTTACAAGTTTTTTTTATCTTTTCTTTAAATCCACATGTAACTAGCTTAATATTTTTTTTTCATTTTCAAGTTCAATTCAGTATTATTATTATTAAAAAAAATTGTTTTTTTTTCTTAAAATTAATACACAAACTAACCCACACTCTTCGTGAGTATTAAATTAATTTTTTATTTTGCTGTTATATTCAAATCTTACTCTATACGAGCGAGTAATCTGGTTTTATTTTCTTCTGACTCTGACTGATTTTTTTTTCTTTGAAAATTTTGAATTTGATTTGAAAAATTAAAAACTATATTTATGGCTAAAAATGATTAAGAGCAAATATTTTCAATTGAATATAATAAATTTAAAAATAAATTTTTCTTGTTTTTTTTTCTTGTGTTTAAATCTATAAGCTTTGAAATATTTCATAAAAATAAGTCTTGTTTTTGTTTTTCTTCTAAAAACTTTTGTTTTTATAGTAATTGTACATCATTTTACGATAAGAAATTTTCTACAATTTGCGAGTTTTGGCAGATCTTCATGCTATAAATTTTGTATTAGTTTTTGCGTTTCTCTACTGAAACAAAATTAACCATGTTTTAAAAGTTGTTATAAGAAAAATAATTAGCTTATTTGAACTGTTGATAAAGTTGAACTCTATTATTTTTGTGAGACTTTGGTGTATTGTTATTGAAACAGGTAGAAGAGGAAGCAGCATTTGGGTATTTATCGTAGCCATTGTAGTAGCCACCACTTGCTACCTGGTGTTTAAGAAAATTTTTAAGGTTTTCCCCTTTTAGTTTAACGCCACTTATTGCAAATTTACTACGGTAAATTCGACTTATAGAAGTTAAATTATAAGAAAAAAATTGCCTTGAGAAATCAAAAACCCCGAATACTACTTCGAGTTATCGACCATTTCTAGTTAGGGAAGTTCCACTGTATTTAAAAATGTGCAAGACTTTTTTGCGACGTACTTCTCCTACCACTGCTCACTCCTGTCTTCATTGCCATGAAGATCGTTCATCAGCTGCAGTGATCGTTTCTGCTTACGTTGATGTTTGAAGCGCAAGGGCTTATCTGGGACGATAGCGGGAAAGTGGACCAAATTTAAATTTTTCTTGAAAAAAAAAAATTAGGATATAGATCTGTGTCGATAAGCGCCTAAGACATATGGCTCTTGGGCAGTTTGAAGCCAGGTTTCTCGAAACCATCGATTCAGACTTAAGGTCCAATTATAACAGAAGCAACGTAATGTAATGTAATTGTCAGTTGAGCAGTGCGTTCTTTCACTTATTGTTTCAAACAATACTTTCTTATACAAGTGATTATAAAAAACGCAACATAATGTAACGGGACGTAAAGATCCGTTGAATTTGGATTTCTACGATACTCTACATTACGTCTTGTCAAAGAGCAACTAAACATTGAGGTTAGATTCGATTATTGCGCTATTTTATATTGTTGAACTAAGCTTTTTGTTTAGTTTTCGTTATAAATGTTATAGTTCTATATATCCACAGCTATGGATGGTTGGTTGGTTTAGATGGTGATTCTACATGCAAGTAGGATCCAAGTAGCTCTAGTGAGCCGTTTTGATACCATAACCTCGTGTTTCTGTTGGTTGACTGGGCAGCGCACTGCTAGGTTATAACCATCCGGTGCGATTGATGAACGTTAGGAGATTGTTGATTTTTGTTGTTGAGAGTTCCTCTAGGTTGCTGAGGAAGGGCCTGCCAAGCGTTGCTAGTCTGGACCTGGCCAGGGCCGGGCAGGTGCACAGAAAGTGTGTTAGTGTTTCTTTTTCATTTGGGTCATTGCAGCTGCGACAGTGGGTGTTGAAAGGTAGTCCGATTCTCTCGGCATGAACTCCGATGCACCAGTGACCCGTAATAATAGCCGTTAATCTAGCTATGTCGCTCCGGGGCTTTGATAGCAACTGTTGAGTTCTGCCTATATTGTAGAGGGGCCATATTTTTCTTGATGTGCTGCAGGTTGGTAGTTCTCTCCATCTACGACCGGCTAAGGTTAAGTAGTAAGAACGAATTCCTCCCTTGACTGTGTTCAGTGGAACTTCGACTGGTTCCACTCTGGAAACGTCAAGGGAAGAACCCCGCCTGGCCAATTCATCCGCCTTTTCATTACCATAAATGTTCCTATGGCCGGTAACCCAAATTATGGTAATGCTAAGTTGGTGACTTAGCCGGGCCAGTTCATCCTTACACTGCCTTACCAGTTTGGAGTTGGTACTGATCGCAGCTAAAGATTTAACGGCAGCTTGGCTATCCGTCAGAATAGCTGCGTTAAGGTTGTTGGTATTAGCTCTCCTTAAGGTGCGACAAGCTTCTCTTATCGCAAAAAGCTCGGCCTGAAAGACGCTGGCTGAGTTTGGTAGACGAAACGAGTCCGCCACCCCCAGTTTCTCAGAGTATATGCCCGCTCCCACTCCGCACTCCATCTTGGAGCCATCCGTGTAAAAGGACACATCGAAGGCTAGATCAATTCCCCCATTGCGCCATTCCACCCTGGTGGGAAACTTGGTTTTAAAGGATTTCGTGAAGTCGAGTTTGGGGGTGTCGTAGTCCGTTTTTCCAGGAAGCAGTTCCCGAGGTAGCGGATTAAGAATGTTGCTGTGTCCATATGGTCTATTTCGCCAGTTGTACGACTCTCTGAGTCTGACTGCACTGTTTGTTGCGGTAAGCTTAATGTGTAAATCTATGGGGAGTAAATATGTCAGGACATTAAGTGCATCAGTGGGGCATGAGCGGATACCCCCCGTGATACCTATGCATGCGGATCGCTGGATCCGAGCTAGTTTAGTTGTGTTGTATGCTTTATTCAGTGCAGGCCACCATACTAGTGCACCATACGCCAAGATGGGTCGCACTACTGCTGTGTTTAGCCATAAGAGCATTTTTGGTTGAAGACCCCATTTTCTACCAAAGGTTTTTTTGCAGGCGTAGAAGGCTATACAGGCTTTCTTGACCCTTTGTTCGATGTTAGTTTTCCAGCTTAGCTTAGGATCCAGAATGACACCTAGGTATTTTGCGCTACTGGATAGTGTAAGAGGTTGGTTATTGAGCTTTGGAAGGACAAATTGTGGCGCTTTGGTTTTTGTGGTGAATAACATCAGTTCCGTCTTGCTAGGGTTAACTCCTAGGCCGCACCTGGCAGCCCAGACACTGAGTTTTCCCAAAGCAACCTCCATTAGCTCACTGAGCGTAGAGGGGAACAGTCCTGACACCATAACAACCACGTCATCTGCATAAGCCACCACTTTGACCCCATTGCAATTTAGTGTATTGAGAAATTCATTCATGGCGATGAGCCAGAGTAGGGGGGAGATTACTCCTCCTTGCGGAGTACCCCTACTGACAAATCTTGTGAGTTGGCAGCCACCCAGGTCTGCCTGGATTATTCTGTTTCTGAGCATTGAGACTATCCAGTTTCTCACCGGTGCTTGTACGCCAAGGTTGGTAAGAGAATCAAAAATGGCCCTAGTATGAATATTGTTAAAAGCCCCTTCAATGTCTAAGAAGGCCGCAAGAGTGTATTGTTTAAAGTATATTGATCTGTCAATAGTGGTAATAACCTCGTGTAGGGCGGTATCTGTGGATCTGCCCTTGAGGTATGCGTGTTGGGCGTTGGATATGTTAGCTCCCTTTAGAACGTCCCTGAGATGAATATCCAGTACACGCTCTAGGGTTTTCAGTGCGAATAATGTGAGGCTTATTGGTCTAAAATCCTTGGCTGATTCGTGACCTCTCCTCCCAGCTTTGGGTATAAATATTACCTTAACTCTTCTCCAGCTCCTTGGAGTGTAGTTAAGGCAAAGACACTTAGTGAAGATAGAGAGTAGAATAGGTGCAACTACATCTTGTAGTTTCTGCAACATTATTGGAAGTATGCCATCGGGACCTGGGGATTTGTATGGAGAGAAGCTGTTTAAGGCCCAGATAACCCTTTCCATTGAGATAAAGGAGCCAGTCGGAACCGCCGCAGTTGCCTCAGGTGATTCTATACCTAAGTTCTCATTGCAGTTGCTCCTGCAGCCGGGAAAGTGTGTGTTGAGTAAGTGTTCCAGGGATTCATTGGTAGATTCTGTCCACGTACCATCGTCTTTCCGAAAGAAAGATGGACTGGTGCTTTCTTTGGACAGAATTTTGCTTAGTCTTGCCGATTCTTTTATATTGTCGATCGATTGGGTGTATTCCTGCCAAGAATGCTTTTTCGCGTCTCGAATTGCTTTCTTGTAGGTTTTGAGGATGTCTCTGTATGGTTGCCAAAGACACTGTCTGTGACACGAGTTGAAAGTTTTCCTAACCCTTTTCCTAAGGTCGGATAAATCTTTGCTCCACCACGAAGGAAGAGATTTCTTCTTGCCCCTGCTAATGGGACATGAGACTCTAAAGGCAACCTGCATGGTTTGCTCTAGGGCCTCCACGGAAGAGTCTAACTCCTCCGCAGTTGAGATTTGCTTGTAGGCTAAAGAGCGGATTTTTGGGCGAGCCACTTTGACAAATTTGGCCCAGTCAGTACGTTTGGGGTTACGAAATGGAAGAGGGGCCCGTTTCAAGACTCAAATCAAAGAGGATCAAGCTGTGATCCGAGAAGGAACTTTTGCTCGAAACTCTCCAATTGACTACTTTTAGAGACTCGTTTTCTGATAGAAGGGTAATATCCAAGACCTCACTCCAACCTGTGAAGTTGTCACTACTTGGAAAGGTGTAAGTAGGTGTATTTCCTTTATTGCATATTTTTAAGATAGAGTTAATTATAAAGTCGAATAAAAACTCACCTCTAGTGTTTATCTCAGAGCTGCCCCATAGTGTGTGTCTCGCATTGGTATCGCAGCCCAAAATTGTGGTGGTGTTGTCCAGCATTGCCGTAGCCACTAACCGCTTCACCTCGTCTGGAGGAGCTTCCCTGTCGTGGCCTATATAGGCTGAGGCTATGAATAGATTGTTGGCGCCCTCCAGTTTGACAACTGTCAGGTCTGAAGAGCTAAGGTTAGGGAGAAGAAATAAGTGTATGTGCTTTTTGGCTACAATGCAAGTTCTTGGTTTACCTGCTGTTCTCTTGTAGTAGATGTTGTAGTGGTTGTTCTAGAACCCTTTTACTGCTGAGTCTCTGACCCAGGGTTCCTGTATAATGGCCACGTCGATACCATCCTCCATCATGAGGATGGCCAGATTATCAGCAGCACATCTGGCGTGCTGCAGGTTAACCTGTATTACCGATAGTGGCATTACGTGGCTGGTGGTTGTTGTGGCTGCTGCGTGGAAGGCACCGTCGGATCCTCGATTGTACCTCGATTGTACCTGAATCACTATGGCTGATGGTCACATTGGAGCAGGATGTGGATGGTTTTGTCGAGCCACTGTGGCTGGTGGTCTCGGGTGTGGTAATTAATGTTTGACTAGAATGCCCAGGTGTACTATGGCTGGTACTCCCTGTGCCTTCAACGATTGTCTCCTGACTGGAGGCAAGCAGTTCATCTTCTGTGCTATCCCCTAGCACTGCGGGTTGGTTTTTTGTTTTGTTGGTTGTATTCATCTTTTTCTTACGCCCCCTTTGCCACCGGAGCAGCGCGGGAGGCTATGAGGTTAAAGGGGAAAGAAAAGGTCGGCCATGGCGAGCCCCAATACCATGGTAAGGCCAGTTTTTCTCTCTGGTTCGGCCAGGTCAGAGAGGGGATACGCTAGAATACAGCACAGAATACCCTTGGATGCAAACTTTAAACTCGGTGGGCGCCATCCCTCGACCCCGGAGTTAAGGGTGGGATAAGTTTTAGTTCATTGCCTCACAACAGCCTGTACGACATGGGTGGCCCTATCAGGAACCAAGGCTCCCTGGAGCCGAGGTTCCCGTCGTCATAGCCCGCTGTGCTGCAATTTAAGTCCCTACACCACGACAAGGTAGCTATCCCAAATTAGTAGAGGCAGCTATGGATGACTAAGTTTTAATATGGATGACTAAGTTTTAATTGAACTTGTACGGAAACGTACAGTTATTTATGACAAACAACTGCCTGACTTTTAACTAACTGGACTATCTCTCTGATTCAATTACGCATATTTTGGGGTTATTTTCTGACAGTGAAATCGTTATATCAGGCGATTTCAATGTTCACAACCCGGCTTGGTTACGTCACTCGGGCCCATTGACACCTGCTGGACAATATGTTGAGCTATTTGCTGAATCGAACCAATTGATTCAACTAGTGAAGGAACCCACTTTTTTCCCTCAAAGTGATATGCATAGCCATAATACCCTTGACCTATTTCTGACTTCACATCATGAAAAATATGATGTGAGTGTCAACGCACCTCTAGGTAACTCGGACCATTGTTCGATCTCCGCTGTTTTTCCAAATTCTAACCCCTGCAGCTCTACGCCTAAAACCACGAAGATTACTGAATGGTTTTATGGAAAGGCAAATCGGACTGCATTAAATAATTTTTATCGCAACTTCAATTGGAAATTATGTTTCGCTGATAGAAATGTGAATGCCGCGGCTGTCATGGTACAAGAAATTATTTTATTGGGTATGCGGTCTTTCATTCCCAATAAGAAGAGAAGCATTAAACCAAAAGATCACTCATGGTTTAATGAGGATTGCAGTCAGGTCTAAAGAGGAAGCCTTTGAGAATTGGCGTTCTAACAAGAATACTGACACTAGTAGACTTCTCAACGAGGCAAGGAATCGCTGTAATGCAATTTTAAAACGCGAAAAGTTTCTGCACGAAGCTCGCATTCGAGAACAGGTTCTTTTCTGCCCCAAAGGGAGTACAATTTTTTGGTTATTTGTTAAAAAAGTTAAGAACCAGACATCGTCATCGATTCCAGCTCTTTTAAAAGATAACCAAATTTTCATTGACTCGGCTGATAAAGCGAACCTATTGGCTAGATTGTTTGCACAAAATTCCACTCTCTCGGATAGCATCAACCACTGCCCTTTGTTGAGTGTGAATCTTCTGCAATGCAGGATATATACTTTCGAACAAGAGCAGTTAAAAGGGCCCTAACAAATCTCAACGTAAACAAAGCCTCTGGTCCTGACGGCATACCGTCAATTGTGTTTAAAATGTGTGCTTCTTCGCTGGCTCGGCCTTCCATCTTGTTGGAAGGTGGCAAATGGCCATCCGGTACCTAAAAAGGGTGATGCCACGAACCCTGCAAACTACACAGTAAGAAATTTGAGGCTAAATTTTATCTTTTTTATAACATTTGTGTGGTATAAACTTTTTTATTCCAAATAATTTATAAATTTTATACCACTCAATATTATAAAAATAATAAAACAAATATAATTTAAAAATTTTATATGGATATCATGTGTAAATCAAAATATATTTTGTTTCGAAAGTAAAAAATTCACCGAAATCGGGAAATTTTAAAATATAGTGGTTTCGATTGGTCTGACGAGAAAAATGGTCTGGAAAAATTTATAAGATTTGATGGTATAGCTTTTAAAACATTTTTGGTTTGGATTTATATGTTTACCAAATAGTATACAACTTATGCTCATATATTTTACTGTGTACCGACCCATTGCAGAATGGCAGAAAGCGCTCGAGTCAAAACTTGTTGCATATAGTTTTGGTGGTAACTTTGCTCGATGGATCACGTTTTTCCTCAAGGACAGAACGATTTGTGTCGTAGTTGACGGTTATTCGTCTGAGAAGGACACCATTAACGCAAGAGTACCACAGGGTTTTAGTCCTATCACCCACCTTGTTTCTGGTTTTTATCAACGACCTTCTGTCGTTGATGCATAACCCAATACATTCGTTTGCGGACGAAAGCGGCATTTGTCAATCATATTCATTCAAAAAACGCCCAAGCTATATGGAGATTGAGAGAAAGAGGCAAAATATGAATGACACACTCCTTAATAATCTACAAAAATCTTCAAGTGGGGTCTTGCTAATAGAGTAGAGTTCAATGCAAGCAATACCCAGTGCTGCCTGTTAACCCACAAGTGTGTGGATAGCCCCTTAGCTCCTCTCAATATGAATGGTGTGAATCTTGTGGAATCAGCCGCTATTGACGTTCTGGGCATATCGATCCAATCTGATCTTCGTTGGAATGATCATATTTTCGATGCGTCGAAAGAAGCGGGCAAGTGCCTAGGTTTTCTAAATCAGCGCAAAAATATTTCACTTCAGCTGATCTTCGCATAAACTACACCTCATATATTACGCCGAAAATGGAGTACAACTCGCACATTTGGGCAGTGGCTTCAAGATCTTATTTGAAGCTTTTGGATCGAGTTCAACGTCGAGTTCATTATCGTGATAATTCGTTCTTTAGTCGCACGGTTAGGAACATAAAATTAAATTTACATATTTTCAGAGAAGCCGATGTGGAAGCTTGGTGTGGAAATTTTTTTCTTTAATTGAATTTGTCAGCTCCTTATCCAATGGCGGTGTTGTAAAGAAGTTGTCAATATAGTAACGTTTCTTCCTTAACTTTTGTAGACACTGACCAAATTTTTAACAACCCACTCATCTTGGCTGACGTCCCTGAGGCTGTTTACTTTTCCTGTATACATTTTCCCACGTAGTGCACATTCAGTTGCAGAATCGCAGGTCACCAGATTTTAATACTATACTTGGAAGGTTTGGATGGCATGAACTGTGTGAATCTAGTACATCTATAGCCATATAACTGCTCATCCACAGTAATGGATTCGTGTGTGCGATAGTAAGCACTCAACTTGAGCTAATCATGTTGAAAACATCCCTTATGGATCCTTATGAAGCCTTATCTTCTTCGCGAACAGCTCTGGTAGCATGTCAAACAAATCGTATGAATTGCAGAATGTCCAAGAATCTGTTTCGTTCCATACACGTTTAAAAATCTTTTACTGGATTTTAGTCCCACTAAAATATTGCTGCATTTAAAAGAAATATTACAGCAAACCAAAATAAATATTACAGCATCGATTTTAGCTTTTTGGTTTAAATTTTAGCCTTTTTGGCTTAAATTTAACTACAATTCTGTAGTACTTTTTGTTTTTAATACAATTTATACTGAATTCTAGTACATTTGGATACTGAATTTGGATAAAGACCCATACAAAGTTAGCCTGGCAATTCTGCGATTCAATATTAGGCGACTCAGTTCATATGTTTGTTTATCGCGCTTGTTATGTGTAGGGCTATAGCCCGGTGGTTAGTGTAGTGAGTTTTCAAACTGAATGTGGTGCGTTCAAATCTCGCTGTGTTTGTTGTTTTTTTTGACGTAGAATTACGTCTTACAGCGCGGTTTGTATGGGGGTCATTTTCACGAATTTTTTCAGACTGATATTTGACACTTTGGGGTATACCTACAGCCTTTAATATTCATCGTAGAAACAAACAAAAAATGCCAAAATATCAGTTTTAGTGGGATTAAAATTAATATCTAATAAAATAGCAAAATCTAAGAAGATGAAAAATTCATATATTCGTATGAGAAATGCACAAGCTGCTTAGCTGCGTAGCAAAGAGTAGTAAAGAGTTGTCAGTTCTGCACAGTTGCGTTTGTGCAGAAATTTGTGATTAGTGAGTGTTGGACGAATGTGGATGTGAAGGAAGGCGATAAAATCGAAATTTGTCGCCTGACTTTGATCAGCTGTGCTTAGCTGACGTTGCTTTGTGGTTTCGACGTTTAGCGAAGAATGATCTGTATGAGTGCGAAGAAATAGAAAATAGAAAGCGTGTGATGAAGCGAAAAGAAAATAGTTTGCTATTGTTTCTTTTCGCTTTGGTATGACTTTTTTTGTTTCCTATAAGAATCTTGCACTCATATGAATGTTTACATTTTTTTAGCTAGATTGGATTTGGTAAATTGAATGAATTTACCAATTTCAATCTTTTTAAATGATGAGAACATTTTTATGCCCTCCTTTACCTATAAATTTATTTTAATTCTTGCAGGTAAGAAATGTTTTATTTGAAGCTACATTTTTTATCAATTTCCAGGTACTATGAAGAATTCAGCCAATTTTTTCATTTGAAGCTAAATTTTTTCTCAATTTCTAGTACTATATGAATTTAGGAATTTTTTTAATTTGAAGCAAAATTTTTTTGCTACATTGGATTTGGTAAATTAAATGAATTTACCAATTTCCAGCTATTTAAATTATGATAGTATTTTTATATGACCTTATTTAAGAAATTTTTTAGCTACATTGCTTTTGGTAAATAAATGAATTTACCAACTTCCAGCTATTTAAATGATGATAAATTGATTTACATGATTTCAATTTTTAGCTACATTGGATTTGGTAAATTAAAGGAATTTACCAATTTTCCTCTTTTCAAATTATTATAAATTTTTGAGCTACACAGTATATACACATATATGAGATGTATATACTTTCTTTATGTAAAAATATATACATATACAAATTTCTGTCAATTGTTGCAGGTAATTAGAAAATTTTCTATTTTATTTTGAACAAACTCAGAATGTTTACGAAAGTGTTTAAAATATTAAATACCATATAAAAGTTTGAAACATTAAAATTCCATCAATCCAAAATATAAAACTAATTGTGTTTGTTTAATAATCCAAAAATGGTATTAATATTTAAAGATATTTTTTCTCATTTTAATGACCTTCTTTAAACAGTAATTGTTATGGTGACATAAAGTTCCTTGTTTTTTTTATTTTGAGATTTTATTAAAATTTTGTATAAAATCTATTTGCTGAAGGTATTTAAAGATTTTTAATTTTAGCAAACAGATTTTTCAATAAATTAATAAAATTAATCAATTAATAAATAAAGCAATCAATTCATCTTTTATTCATTTTTTAAAGCAAAATTATGTCTGACATAAATATTCATTTATTTTGCAGTTTTGGTTTTCAATTGTTGGTGTTTTAAAACTTACCTCATTTTATTCTTCTAATTCAATAAAAAATTAATAAATTTTTGAACTGGCTCTTATTATTTAATATAATACGGTGCTTATTATATAATATAATATCTTAAAACCTAGAATGAAATCTTATTACATAATGTAATAATTTAAAACTAAATGAAAATCTTATTACATAATGTAATAATTTAAACCTAAATGAAAATCTTATTACATAATGTAATAAATTATCAACTAAATTGAAAACTTATTACATAATGTAATAAATTATCAACTAAGGCAAACACTTTGAATGTATTTAACTAACCTAAGTAATATAATAAAGTAAATATTTACAACTTAAAACTAGAAAAGTGAAAGTATTAAATAAACTTCCAATATTTACAGTATTTACAGATATGTAAATTACATAAAGTAATTTAATTAACGGTTATTGTAACCTCAAAAATTTATGTACAATATATACATTATATAATTTAATTTTTACAATATTTACAGTAAATATTTACACAAATGAATTTACAATATTTACAGTATATACAAAAAGCTTTTGTTGGTCCGGGAAAAAAAAGACAAGTAAGAATTTTTTGTGTTTGAAAGAAGGAAAGAATTTAATAACCTGAAATAGTAGATAGACAATTTTGAAAATTATAAATGAGTCTACCGAGCCCAAAGTTGAAAACGGTCATTTTTATAAAAGAAAAAAGAAGTTTGTAAGCGATGCCATAAGAAAGATTTTGAAATATTATGATCAAATTAGCCTCGCATGGTACAGCAGCGAATGCAAGTTATATAAGCGGCTAGTATAAAGCAAAAAATCATGGTTATGCAAAACGTAGTCATTTTACCAATAACAAAATTTAATACTGGAAACTTTCAAAAATACTGAGTATTAAGAAAAATCCGTACTAATCATGATTTAAGCTGAGTATTATATATCATTAGTACACAACTGAGAAAATAAATACACAGCTGACCCCAATATTAAATATTTAATAGGGGCGTTTACCAGACACATTTTTTGACATTTTATTAATGTTTCAAAATATACAAAAATATATATTTGTGACAAAATGTAATAGAACTTCTATGTCAACATATCTTTCGTTTTTTTCAATAACGTCACAATTTAAAAAACTTATTTTTCAGTACAAGAGTTTTAAGTCTTAAGCATAAATTAAAGGAAGTACAATATTTACATTACAAAATTAAGTATATACAATATTTACAGTAAATATTTACAGAAATGTATTTACAATATTTAAATTGTAGAATACATTTACAATATAATTACAATATGTACAATATTTACATCATAAAAAGAAGTATATACAATATTTACAGTAAATATTTACAGAAATACATTTACATATATTTTACAATATAAGTAAAATAAAAATTTATTAAAGTGATGTAATCACAAAGTCGAATAAGTGTTTTTCGGATTATAACGTTATTGAAGAAAACGAGCGATAAGTAGTTAGAGATGAAAGTGATACTTGCTAAGCCATGCAATGCTATGCCATGCGAGGCTAATTGAGCATTAGAAGAACTTTTGGGAAAAGTGGTAGTTTCAAAGAAGAATCGAAACTCCAAGAAAAAAACGTAAGGAGTTTGAGGTCAATTTTGAATGTGGAAAAGGTGAAGATGAGAAAGTAAGAAAGAAATATTTCGAAATCTTTCTTATGGCATCGCTTACAAACTTCTTTTTTCTTTTATAAAAATGACCGTTTTCAACTTTGGGCTCGGTAGACTCATTTATAATTTTCAAAATTGTCTATCTACTATTTCAGGTTATTAAATTCTTTCCTTCTTTCAAACACAAAAAATTCTTACTTGTCTTTTTTTTCCCGGACCAACAAAAGCTTTTTGTATATACTGTAAATATTGTAAATTCATTTGTGTAAATATTTACTGTAAATATTGTAAAAATTAAATTATATAATGTATATATTGTACATAAATTTTTGAGGTTACAATAACCGTTAATTAAATTACTTTATGTAATTTACATATCTGTAAATACTGTAAATATTGGAAGTTTATTTAATACTTTCACTTTTCTAGTTTTAAGTTGTAAATATTTACTTTATTATATTACTTAGGTTAGTTAAATACATTCAAAGTGTTTGCCTTAGTTGATAATTTATTACATTATGTAATAAGTTTTCAATTTAGTTGATAATTTATTACATTATGTAATAAGATTTTCATTTAGGTTTAAATTATTACATTATGTAATAAGATTTTCATTTAGTTTTAAATTATTACATTATGTAATAAGATTTCATTCTAGGTTGTAAGATATTATATTATATAATAAGCACCGTATTATATTAAATAATAAGAGCCAGTTCAAAAATTTATTAATTTTTTATTGAATTAGAAGAATAAAATGAGGTAAGTTTTAAAACACCAACAATTGAAAACCAAAACTGCAAAATAAATGAATATTTATGTCAGACATAATTTTGCTTTAAAAAATGAATAAAAGATGAATTGATTGCTTTATTTATTAATTGATTAATTTTATTAATTTATTGAAAAATCTGTTTGCTAAAATTAAAAATCTTTAAATACCTTCAGCAAATAGATTTTATACAAAATTTTAATAAAATCTCAAAATAAAAAAAACAAGGAACTTTATGTCACCATAACAATTACTGTTTAAAGAAGGTCATTAAAATGAGAAAAAATATCTTTAAATATTAATACCATTTTTGGATTATTAAACAAACACAATTAGTTTTATATTTTGGATTGATGGAATTTTAATGTTTCAAACTTTTATATGGTATTTAATATTTTAAACACTTTCGTAAACATTCTGAGTTTGTTCAAAATAAAATAGAAAATTTTCTAATTACCTGCAACAATTGACAGAAATTTGTATATGTATATATTTTTACATAAAGAAAGTATATACATCTCATATATGTGTATATACTGTGTAGCTCAAAAATTTATAATAATTTGAAAAGAGGAAAATTGGTAAATTCCTTTAATTTACCAAATCCAATGTAGCTAAAAATTGAAATCATGTAAATCAATTTATCATCATTTAAATAGCTGGAAGTTGGTAAATTCATTTATTTACCAAAAGCAATGTAGCTAAAAAATTTCTTAAATAAGGTCATATAAAAATACTATCATAATTTAAATAGCTGGAAATTGGTAAATTCATTTAATTTACCAAATCCAATGTAGCAAAAAAATTTTGCTTCAAATTAAAAAAATTCCTAAATTCATATAGTACTAGAAATTGAGAAAAAATTTAGCTTCAAATGAAAAAATTGGCTGAATTCTTCATAGTACCTGGAAATTGATAAAAAATGTAGCTTCAAATAAAACATTTCTTACCTGCAAGAATTAAAATAAATTTATAGGTAAAGGAGGGCATAAAAATGTTCTCATCATTTAAAAAGATTGAAATTGGTAAATTCATTCAATTTACCAAATCCAATCTAGCTAAAAAAATGTAAACATTCATATGAGTGCAAGATTCTTATAGGAAACAAAAAAAGTCATACCAAAGCGAAAAGAAACAATAGCAAACTATTTTCTTTTCGCTTCATCACACGCTTTCTATTTTCTATTTCTTCGCACTCATACAGATCATTCTTCGCTAAACGTCGAAACCACAAAGCAACGTCAGCTAAGCACAGCTGATCAAAGTCAGGCGACAAATTTCGATTTTATCGCCTTCCTTCACATCCACATTCGTCCAACACTCACTAATCACAAATTTCTGCACAAACGCAACTGTGCAGAACTGACAACTCTTTACTACTCTTTGGTTGCTACTAGCTGCTGATATTGTTGTTTTGGTTCTGCATGCGCTGTAAAGAGCCGGCTCTTCACTCGGCAATTCTATATAAGCAATAATTGCTTTCGCCACAAGTAGTTTGTTGACTACTCGGGTGTAAAGGTGACTTTTGTAAGCCACCACGTACGGGCGAATAATCGACAAACTGCTTGCGGCAAAGGCAATTATTGCCGAGTGAAAAGCGGGATAAAGAGATCTTGCTACCAGAGCAAGAGAATTATTGCTCTCGGAGCAATCATTGCTTTCGCCGCAAGCTCGAGAATTTTCGCGTGTGACGAGTGAAAAGCGGGACATAGTAAGCAAAGATGTATTTATTTTCTGTGGCCGATTCGGTTCATCCCTTCTAATTCTGGCCAACCGCTGTGATCTTGCTCTTCTTTGCGCGTCATTGTTTTAGATTTGCTTGGTAATTGTTGTTGGTTCAGTTAGCTGAAATTTTTTTAGATGTTCTCAATTTTTACTCGACATGAACAGCTGATTTTGACCTAGTCGGCCTTACCTGGCTGTTCTGCCATGAGTTGGAGTACGAATAAAACGAATGTTTATTTTCAGCAAGATAAATACAATAGAGAATACAGGTGCGTGTAGCTACGGAGGCAGTAATTAGGTATACTACTACGCAATATATATGCTCTTTACTACAGATAAAATAAATTTATTTCCATTAATTAAACATAACTTTGAATTACGTTTAGTTTTAACCAACAAAACAAATGAACAAAAACAGCAAATTCATCACCAAAAATATCAAACGAAAACTTTTTATAAAACAAAACAAATTTTTACATGAATTTAATTGTGAGCTTTATAGATCAGGTAAGTTTGAAGAAGGACAACAACAACAAATTTGTTTTTGAATAACTTTTATTTAGAAGATGAAATGCTCTAAAATAGTTTTCAAAAATATAAATGAAAAAACCCGAATTTTCTCTATTACTGTATAAAAAGGAACTGTATAAAAGGAACTATCGAAACTGTGTCTTTTTGTAATATTTCAATCGAAGGTTGTACTAAATTTGAAACCAAAGCTGTATTAAAACCATTTTTAAGTATTTTGCAAATACTAACTTTAAAACCGTAGATAAAAACCACGCACTCTACGTAGTGGCGGCCGTAGCCTAGTGGGTAGAGTGCGTGGTCCCTAAGCTAGAGAACCTCGGTAGCCCGGGTTTAATTCCAGCTCAGACAGAAAGTTTTTTCAATTGAATTAATTTTTCTGTTCGGTCATCACCTCTCTGCAGACAAAGGCAAACCTCAGAGTGTAAAAATTGCCATGTAAAGCTTCTTGAGAACATAAGCCGTTAAAGAACGTCAAAGCCGTTAGAAGCTAGGTCAAAGTCCTTCCAAGGGCTGAAATGGCCAGTATATTTTATATTTGATTAAATAGGTGTTGACTTGTATGAGCCGTTTATTTTTAAAGTGGGGCAAGTCCATTTTTTTAAAAAGTTGAGAAAATGATTATCTTATATGGGCAATTCCCAAAATCTTTTCAAATATATGATATTGGTATAACCGTGTTAATAAATTTCATGTTTCTTAAGTTAAGTTCAATTTTAAATGAGCGTCTACTTAGAATATATGGAGCAAAATTTCTCCACTAATTTCAGTTTCATAAGTTGCTGCCTTTAGTTGCTACTGGGATTCTTTCGAAAACACTAAAAACAGAGTTGATTTACACACAGATTTTTACCTTCTGAGCTATATAAAATTCGTGTGCCACAAACTTTTGGTATAATTTAAATGGTGTTCGCACGAAAATACTACCTGAAAATACAAAATATATATTTTTATTATTGATGTGCTATAAAGCTAACGAAAGTTATAACACATTCAAGGCGTGATACCACTTTTGTGGCATTTTTAAATTTTGCGTAGTTTTTGAGATATAGAAAACGCGCAACATAAGAAAGGTACTATTTTAAACTCATTTTAATAAATTCTGTGAGATTTAAAAAAATTTGAGGTGGTTGGCATTAGTGTGCCATTAATATTACCTACACAGCAACTCTTCAAAAGTGGTAATTTAAAACAAACACAATCAAAAAATATAACTTTTTTCGCTGGCAAATCGAATATCCTGAAAGGATGAGAACGCTCCTCCTTGCACATGCATGAATTCGACATTTTTTAATGTTTGCCAAAAGGCGCGCTTAAAAATTTTTAATATTTTGGATGTGCCAAGATGATCAAAATCCGTTTTTAGATAACGCGATAAGCTCAGTAATATAAAATTTGAAGGAGTTGCTCAAGAACCATGAAACTTTGTAATAAGCATAATAACAAATAGACATGATATTAAAACCAAAATGGGTCAAATTGGTTCACTACTTCGTGTACCTCTCATATACCTTAAATGGTCAATGTGAAACTAATGCCGCCTTTTTAATGTTACAATGGCCGCATTCCTGCCGAAAAAGTGCTCAGGTAGCGAAGTAGCATAAAGTGATACTTTCTGCTGAATGGGTTTTTCTGCGAAACGTCAAACGGCAAACAGCTGTTCCCCATTCGTAGTTTTTTTTAACATCTAAAATTTGTTTACACTGTTGTGCATTCGCTTCGCACGAGAAATCATTAATTAACAGCTTTATTGAAGAATGATAGAATAATCTTCTAATAATTAATAAATATCTATTTTCACTTCACAGCACAACTTCAGCAACAATTAACAATTCAAAGCCATGTTAGCTGGCAAAATGAAAAGAGCATAAGCAGCTCAACCAAAGTAGCACACAATTTTTTCGATACCTAAGATGGCGCCCGATCGGGGAACATGTTGTTTGAGCACATTTTGATACATATCATTCAGCCCGAAAGTTGTGGCACAGCTACGTAGAAAATTTTCCGCTGAATGGGGCCAATGATAAATATTGGCATGGTGCTTTATATCATGTTTGCCAACAATCTTGCCAAAAATAATTAATATTGGTTTGATTTTAAGAATACTTTTGATACTAACACCTGTACAAAGTGGTGCACAAGTGCAGTTCTCTTGACAAAGTTCGTCTTTTGAACTTTATGTCAAAATATTGAGCTGTTATCGAAAATATTAACCTCTATAAGTCGTTTTAATCTAAAAACAAATTTTTAAGTATATTTACTGTAAGTAGGGTAGAGCGAGGATTATTTGACGAAAGGATGATTCCATTGACTTCTTTTCGTTGAGTACGCAGTTCATTACTAATGTTCTAGGTTTCTGTAAAAATTGTTAAAATCTTGACATGAATATGTACAAAATACTGACTGGTAAGGTTTTTGTAACATTAACTAACGAAATTTCTGGCATTTCAGTACAAAATTTGTCAAAATATAATGAAATTCTATTCCCTCGAACTCTTACGAATCATTTGATATTCATTTCATCAAAATAGGTGCACAAGTTCTCATGCTATAGGTTAAAAACTACAAAAAACCACTAAACCGCGCCCCTTTACCGCGCGCCACACTAAATGTTGTCTTCGCTTTCAGATTTATAACTTTGATGGGCTGCTTGTTGAGCATGCAAAAGTCCATTAATGTGCCATCAAATTTTTTTCCCATTTTTCTCTACACCCAAATGTCAAAAGATTTTGGGAATTGCCCATATATATTACGCAAACGCAAATTTTGTCCGGCGAAAGGCTTTTTAAGTACAAGTCCAATCTTAATAAATTTAGTATGGTTTGGTAAGTTTAGACCTGTAGATGTGCAATCTGGACTTTTCATTTCTTAAAAATTTATATTTTTTAAGTTATAGCGAGTTAAAGTTTGCATACAATTGTTGTTGTTATGTTGCTTTTTCTCTTAACCCGAATCACCTTGAGTAATTTTTCTTTCAATTTTCAGATTGACCTGTTAAAGCAAATATAAAATGGTTTAAACTAAAATAAGCACATTTCAAGTGTTTGTGTTTGCGTTGGCATATGGCAACGACAGGGTGTTTCGGATTAATTTCAACATATGCCTAAAAATATGTGAGGTATTTAACGCCACCTACTATCAGCTAATTGGTATGAAACTGTTGTACTGACGAATAATCTTTTATAATTTCACAGCTAAAACTATGAATTGATATATTCAATAACAAAGTGATACTGGAAAGATTTCTTACAAAGAATTTATACAAAAATTGAATAAGAAATACCTCGTATATTGCAAAAAGGCCAAAATTAATTTCATTTCAATTTTGATCAGTTGAAAATCTATTCAATAGCTTAAAATAAAATCTAGGTATGTTTGATTTTGGCGTTTTAACGCCACACGAGCTTACGAGTTGTATTTGAAACCAAATATGATATTTTTATGTGCAATCAATTAATAGTTTTAAAAGGAAGTTTTAGGTATTAACGGTATTGTAAATATGCTTATTTTGAAAATGGTGCAAGTCCATCTCAGGTTAAAATTTTTTTTTAACCGAATATATTATAGACAAATAATAATAAGTATATCATAATTGCAAGCCTTTAAATATCTCGCAATACCAAAAATG
This sequence comes from Dichetophora obliterata, assembly GCA_963920525.1. Lineage (NCBI taxonomy): Eukaryota > Metazoa > Arthropoda > Insecta > Diptera > Sciomyzidae > Dichetophora > Dichetophora obliterata. The sequence goes on from OY986435.1 coordinate 140,624,886, forward strand.
GACTTTATCCACTTTCAAAATAATACTTTTAAAAAACGATTACGATAATTCGTTAATTTCGAGGCAAGTCTATCTAAGTATTATAAGACCTTGATTTTTTATAGTCAGCATTATAAACACTATTGGATAGTAAACTTACATTATCTAACACCCCAAAATACAAAAATATGTGTACTAGTGCTTACCAGTATTTTTAATTTATTAAAATACAAACCTTTAAATATCTTGCAATAAAAATTATAGCAGTGAGGGGACTGCCGACCGAAGCGAAAACCTATATATAAAATATTAGTATTCCCTGGAAGACGTTGTCCTGCCACGGACCGCCTTACTGCTATATAAGAATTTTCAAGCTAATAGGGTGTTTCGGACTATGTAGGACGGATTTGACAGGTCGGACGGACATGTAGGATGTGCGAAAGCTTATACTGCAGCCCGTCCTACATGTACTAGGATGAAAATCAAAAAGTTCTTAAAGTTCCGCTATGATCTTGTTCTTCTTTGTGAGTTCTTGTTTGTAGATTTCCTTGGTATTTGTTTTTGGTGCAGTTAGCTGGAAATTTTTTGTAGACGTTGTAAATTCTAATTGTGTAGTTACAGTCGGCATATGAAATTAGAATTATTTTTGTTAAGAGCTTATAGAAATTTCTGAAATTTTTTATATATTACTGAAACTATTTCTTTTTAGCAAACGTGTTACCATATCAAAAATACATATAATTAAAGTAATTTATTTAAATTATTTCATTATTGAATTAATATAAAAAATAATGCTTATTTATATCTATTTATATCATAACACTAACACAATATACATGTTCACCATATCTATATTGCGTTGTGTATTAAAAATAGAATATTCTAAAATTAGGAAATATCTATAGCATATAAATTATATTTAATTCAGACTTTAGTTATACAATTACTACTTAAAATATAATTTTATTTTGCCGGTTTATTTCGTAATTGTTATATAAATATACATTAATACTCTTCAAATTTCCTCCATATATATGAACTATATATAAATATATATTTCCAATACGGTAACATTTTTACTAAAAAGAAATAGTTTTACCAATATTATATATACTTTTTCATTCATATGTGTAAACTGTTTTCTAAAATAGTTCGATGTCATATGCTGACTACAACTACAAATAAACATCCACAAAAAATTAAAGCTTACTGTACAACAATAACTACTTAGCAAATTTACAACAACAACGCAAAGAGAATGACAAGATTCCAGCGGTTGCGCAGCGTTAGAGGGGATGAACCAAATTGGCAGCGAAAAATATAAAGCACTTTGCTTGCTATTTTTTCTGTTTGCCTGCTAGCAAGATCTTAAGTGGAGGGGTGCATTAAAAGAGACTTCAGAGCTAACTGCTGAAATAAAATTATATTTCAGTTTTTCATGTTTGTATTTTGTTAGACTATCGTGAAATCTCTTTTAATACCTCCACTTTAGATCTTGCTAGCAGGCAAACAGAACAAATAGCAAGCAAAGTGCAAAAAAAAAACAAATAGTTTTACCAATATTATATACTCTTTAATTCATATGAAGAAACTGTTTTTTAAAATAGTTTGATGTCATATGCTGACTGTAGCTACGAATAAACATCTATAAAAAATTTAAGCTTACTGTACAACAATAACTACCAATAACTACCAAGCAAATCTACAACAACAACGCAAAGAGAATGACAAGATCCCAGCGGTTGAGCAGCGTTAGAGGGGATTAACCGAATTGGCGGCGGAAAATATATAGGTCTTTGCTTTGTTGTTGTGCAGTAAGCTTGAATTTTTGTTTGTAGATGTTTTTTGGTAGCTACAGTCGGCATATGACAATCGAAGTATTCTTATAACACTTTATATATATGTCCATAAAACACTTACACAAAAAACCTGCAAAATAAATTTATATTTACAGTTGTAATTGAATTACTATAGTCTGCTTATCACAAGCGTTCTATTTCTTGTAAATGTTGTAAATCTAATGTTGTAAATCTAAAATGCTAACAAACGACAAGCAAGACACGAGAAGCAACACTTTTTCTATACGAAATTCAATTGTTTCTCGTGTCTTGCTTGTCGTTGGTTTGCGTTTTCAATTTACAACACTAGGCGGTTAAACTGTCTGCGTACATTTATTATATTAAAATACATATTGTTAATGTTAATGTTGTGTGGTGGAGATGCGTACTGCGATCTAAATGAGATCTATTGTACCTCCTTCTCAAAGCTTCGCTGGGTTTGCGGATTACAGAATTTCATTCAGCCCTATTTCTCTAATGAATTTGAGCATATTCTTAGGTTCAATGGATGAAACCTGCTCTAGACTCAGCTCATAGTTACCCAGTGCTAGTTTACGTCTGCGAGCCACGGCGTCGCAGTTTTTAAGTAGGTGTATTGGAGTCTCTTCTGCTTCTTCACAGAAACGGCAGTTACTCTCAGTCTCTATGTCCAATTTCATCAGGTGGTATTTCAGTTTACAGTGTCCTGTAAGGAACCCCGTTAGAATCCTAAGATTCGGTTTGCCTAAGCTTATGCACAATTTTGCTCTCCGAGTGTTAAAATCTCTGAGGAGCAATTTGGATTGTCTTAGCTTTGGGAGGCTTTTTCAAAGGCTTGAATGTTTATGCCTCTCCTCCCTTCTTAGTTCTTCTTTTATGGAATGTGTGCCCAATCCGCATAATGGTTCTGGTCCTATAAATTTTGTGGCTGCACCCTGTCGCGCTAGACCATCGACTTTGTTACCCTGTATTCCTTTGTGTCCTGGGACCCAAAGTATAGTTACAGTGTTATTCTTGCCTAGTTCGTTGAGTTTTGTTAGGCATTCCCATGTTATTCTCGATGATATCTCACAGGAAACTAATTCTTTGATTGCTGCTTGGCTGTCTGACATCACAACTATATCCTGACCTTTGTATTTACGGTCCAGATTGAATTGTGCACACAGCTGTATTGCTAGGATTTCCGCTTGGAAGATACTGGGTGTTGTCCCCACAGGTTCATAGTGCTTAGTTCTTGGCCCGTACACCCCTGCGCCTATACCTTCCAATGTCTTGGACCCATCTGTATACCATGCTATACCGTGTGGTTTCTTGATATCATCTCGCTGTCCCACTCTTTCTTGGTACTAAGCTTAATTCCGAAGTGTTTTTCGAAGTTATACCTTTTTACTATATCGTCTCTTGGTAGATCGATGTAGGAAGTGTGCTTTGCAATATCGTCCTTCTCTCTACTGCTGATAGTTTTACCTAAATCTGTCCCCTCTTTTGCAATGCCCAACAGAGTTCGCTTGGCTACTCCCCCTATGACAAGGTGTAAGGGTGTTAGGTTCAGAATTACTTCTAGTGCTGCTGTAGGGCATGTCCTCATGGCCCCTGTGATGCATACACAGGCCAGTCTCTGCACCTTTGTTAGCATATTCCTCATTGTGGATAGCTTGGTTCTCTCAGCCCATGCTATTGCACCATAGGTGAGGATGGGTCTCACCATCATGGTATACATCCAGCGGAGAATTGTTGGGTTACAACCCCAGATTTCCCCCGCCAGGCTCCTACACCCCATGAGTGCGCAAGTTGCTTTGTTTATAGTTACCTCTGCATGGGTTCTCCAGAGAAGCTTTGAATCTAGTGTAAGTCCCAGATACTTTGCTTTACTAGGCCAGTCTCTGCACCTTTGTTAGCATATTCCTCATTGTGGTTAGCTTGGTTCTTTCAGCCCATGCTATTGCACCATAGGTGAGGATGGGTCTCACCATCATGGTATCCATCCAGCGGAGAATTGTTGGGTTACAACCCCAGATTTTCCCCGCCAGGCTCCTACACCCCATGAGTGCGCGCGTTGCTTTGTTTATAGTTACCTCTGCATGTCTTCTCCAGAGAAGCTTTGAATCTAGTGTAAGTCCCAGATACTTTACTTCTCCTTTGAAGGGAATTTCAGTGCCATCCATTCTCATTGTTCGGAGGTTTGGCAGGCTTCTTTTGTTAGTAAAAGGTACTATGGTGGTTTTCGCTGGGTTGATACTTAATCCCACCGTGTTGCACCACTCCTTTGTTACTGACAGTCCTCTCTGTATCAGGTTACAGAGTGTATCCTCAAACTTCCCTCTCGCTATTAAGGCGATGTCGTCTGCGTAACACTGACATTTTATGCCATTCTCGGTTAGCATCGTTAATAATTCGTCCACAACAAGACTCCACAGCAGTGGAGAAAGGACTCCGCCTTGTGGGCAGCCTTTTGTTGTTTTTATTCTTATAGTGGTGTTGCCCACTTTTGTTTCTGCAGTTCTAGCGCTAAGCATTTGGCATATCCATCTGCTGAGCATATCATTTACTCCTTTTTTGTGTTAATACTTCTTCACAGCCTCGTGAGAAGTATTATCAAAGGCTCCCTCTATGTCTAGAAAGGCAGAGAGTACGGTTTCTTTGTTTTTGAAAGCTGACTGGATGTTACTAGCCAACTGGCATAGAGCATATTCTGTAGACCTACCCGCCCTATACGCGTGTTGACATGGGTGCATTGGTGCCTTCTCCAGAATCTCAGTTCTTATATAGTTATCTATTATCTTTTCCATTGTTTTAAGTACAAATGAGGTAAGGCTAATGGGTCTAAACGACTTTGGTAGCGTGTAGTCTATTTTCCGTACCTTTGGTATGAAGGTGACTATCGCCCTTCTCCATTTCCTTGGGATATAGCCCAGCGCAAGGCTGCTTCTAGTTATTTTGACTAGGTGAGGAAATACAGTTTCTGCACCTTTTTTTAGAAGTGCAGGAAAGATGCCGTTTACACCTGCTGATTTGAATGATTGAAAGGTTCTGACTGCCCAATATAGACGAACCTTAGTACAAATGCTCGTTGCGAGGTTCCATTCTTCTTGATTTGGAGTAATCTGCCTGACTGCTGTCTCATACTCAGTTACTGGTGTGCTGCCCGGGAAATGAGTTTCTAGAAGGTGACTGGCTCGTTGCTCTTCTCTAAGCGTATAGCTTGCGTCTGGCAATAGAAGTGACATTCTTGTTTCCACTTTGCCTTTAGCCATTGCTTTGTGTATCCTGGCTGCGGCTGGCGTGGAAGAAATTTCTTCGCAGAAAGTTCTAAAGCTTTGTCTTTTGGCTTTTCTGATTTCTTTATTGTACTTCGTCAGACTCGCCGTGTAGTTGTGCCATTCTCCGTTGCGCTTTGCGGCATTAAAACTGCATCGCACCTTCTTTCGGAGTCTGGTCAACTCGGCGCTCCACCAAGGAGTATGTTTTGATCTTGCCTTGTGCCCTGTTGGACAGCTAGATTCGTAGGCATTATATACTGCATTGTTTATCTGCTCTACATAGCATTCAAGTTCTAGGATGTTACTAATTCTACTCCTAGCTTTTACGCTCTGTAGGTTTTCTTTCAGGGTGTTGGTGTAGTTGTCCCAACTGGTATTTCTTGGGTTTCTTTTGGGTTCTATCTCTTGACATTTTGCCCCAAGCCTAAACTCTTTTATTCTATGGTCAGAAATTGAAGGTTTCGTTGATAACCTCCATTCCCTAATCATATCCCCAACCTCTGGGCTTCCTATGGTGAGATCTTAGACCTCTTCTCTAGCCCTAGTGACAAAAGTAGGTGTTATCCCTACATTGTAAAAGTCTAGGTTACTACTTAAAAGAAATTCTAAAAGGTACTCACCTCTGGTTTTGACGTCAGTGCTTCCACAAATTTTATGGTATGCGTTGGCGTCACATCCGATGATTAGTGGAAGTTGCTCTTTCCTGCAGTGCTCCACTAGCCGATTTATCTCCGCTGGGGGGATGTTTAGATCGTCCCCAGGAAAGTATGCGGATGCGATCACTTTGGCGCGGTGCTTGCCATCAGTTTCGATGTAAGTCTCGATTACTGTTAGGTCTCGCGTCATAAATTCTGAAAGACAAATATAATTAGTATTTTTCTGCATTAGGATGCATGCTCTGGGATTGATTGTTCTCTGGTCCCAAGTTACCTGACCCTCTCTGCAGTAGAGGCCACTGACTTTTCCCCTGTAGCACCAGGGTTCTTGGATCAGCACGAAGCCTCTTGTTCTGTGGTAAACCTCCGAGCAATAACTGCCGAAGCAGCTTTTGCATGGTGGAGGTTTACCTGGGCAAATTTCGTGCTGGTTTCTGTGCCAATCGTCATAGCACCAGGCTGCTGCCCCGATCTTCTTCAGGCAGCGTTACTCCTACCTCAGTTGAAGGTTCGCTTTTACTACCATCAATCGAGAGAGCGGCGAGGTTCATGCCCTCTGTAGATCTCCGATTGAAGGTGTTGCGGTGATGACCGAGACGGAGGCGAACTTCTCCGTGACAACTTCACCAGTTATTTGTGTTGGTGGCGTTGTGTCTTTCCCTTCATTGAGAGTTACAGACGTAGCTTCTGTGTCGTTGGGGGCGATTTTGTGCCCAAAACCGGAATGGTTCCAAAGCGGAAGCTGATAGTTGATTCCCGTGACTTGATAGTTTCAAGTGACTCCCTATCTATTAAGCATGTGCCCACTTCCCTCATCCTTAGAGCTCAGTATCTTCCAATACTTTGTATTGAGACCATCGTTCTGGGCGGCAATTATTTCCATCGATCTATTGATCTCCGTACTTGAGCTTCTTGGCAAGAACATCCTTATAGTATGCCCTTTTGGAACCTCCTCTCATAGGCAAGCCATCAGTTCTAGCCCTTTTCAGTGCTCGAGCTTTGGTGCTGATGCTCGCAGCCATTCTGCTGTTGAGGGATTCGAACAGTCGACCAGAAACATGCCCGGACGGAAGTGAATTCCCTCAAACTGTGGCTTGGTGGAGCAGCCCTTCACTACTTCGCTCGGTATGGCTTCTTCTAGCTCCGAGAGCTCATCCGGACTTAGCATTTGCCGGGGGTATTTTTTGGGCAGGACCGCAATTTGGATGCCTTTGGTTATGCTGGCATAGCTGGTCCTCTTTTTCAGTGGTTCTAGCTTGGGTAACTTGGCCCCAGGTTCTGACCTACTATTACTTCTAGGAGCTATTTTTACCTTCTTGCTCTCTCGACGTTGAGGAAGCGTTATCTCGCTACAACTCCTCTTTGTTGTCTCTGGTGAGCCGGTGATTCCCCGATGCTCTAACGCTTTTTCACGAGCTACTTCGGGTGCCATGCCCTGTTCCAGGTAGCGCAGATACCATCTAACGCCCGCTCCACTTAGACCAACTCTTAGTGAGCCGTCTAGTCCTCCTGGCTCCCCACGCTGAGGAAGATGGACAAGGCGACGTCTACTATGGAAGGGCTTGTGTGTGTGCCATTCTTTTGTTTCCCTTTTCTGTGCTGCTTCCTTGGACGTGGACGCAGTTTCCGTACTTGGGATTCTTTTCGGAGCCGATGTCATATCTTCCCGGTGTTTTTCCGGGGGCATTGTGACAGGATGTAATCTCCTAGGGCTCGAAGTTTTCCTTTGGTGGCTCGTACTAAGCCTTTGATCGTTGTGGATGTTATGCTCCACTCGATCTCTGCCATACGGGTTCCTCCTGATCTGTGTTCTGCAGAGTCTGTGATCATCTTTATGGATTTTATGCTCCACCTGATCACTTCTGCGTGAAGCCCTATTGACTTGAGTTCTGGTTGGCGAAGGAGGATTACTCCTAACTTTGGTGCTCTGCTTTTGACCTTCTCCTTGGAATCTCTGTTCCATAAGGTCTGCTGCTCTGCTTGCAGTGATTTCCCGCAAGTCTTCTTGTTTGTTGTGCTTTTGTTTTTTAGTTGTGCTCATATTTGGATTCGACCGGTAGCTCGTGTCCGAGGACAAAAACGTCGCGGTCTATTTGCTATGGCTGGGAAAGGGTGGTCGACCATGCCAGAGCCCGCATACCATGGTAAGGCCACAGTTACTTCACGAGGCGGCCTGTTATCGTGAAGGCGCCGTTCCAATACAGTCGGTATACCCTCTGACTGCAAACCATCTAATGGGTACGGTACGCATGACACCGTGTTGACATGGGTGCATTGGTGCCTTCTCCAGAATCTCAGTTCTTATATAGTTATCTATTATCTTTTCCATTGTTTTAAGTACAAATGAGGTAAGGCTAATGGGTCTAAACGACTTTGGTAGCGTGTAGTCTATTTTCCGTACCTTTGGTATGAAGGTGACTATCGCCCTTCTCCATTTCCTTGGGATATAGCCCAGCGCAAGGCTGCTTCTAGTTATTTTGACTAGGTGAGGAAATACAGTTTCTGCACCTTTTTTTAGAAGTGCAGGAAAGATGCCGTTTACACCTGCTGATTTGAATGATTGAAAGGTTCTGACTGCCCAATATAGACGAACCTTAGTACAAATGCTCGTTGCGAGGTTCCATTCTTCTTGATTTGGAGTAATCTGCCTGACTGCTGTCTCATACTCAGTTACTGGTGTGCTGCCCGGGAAATGAGTTTCTAGAAGGTGACTGGCTCGTTGCTCTTCTCTAAGCGTATAGCTTGCGTCTGGCAATAGAAGTGACATTCTTGTTTCCACTTTGCCTTTAGCCATTGCTTTGTGTATCCTGGCTGCGGCTGGCGTGGAAGAAATTTCTTCGCAGAAAGTTCTAAAGCTTTGTCTTTTGGCTTTTCTGATTTCTTTATTGTACTTCGTCAGACTCGCCGTGTAGTTGTGCCATTCTCCGTTGCGCTTTGCGGCATTAAAACTGCATCGCACCTTCTTTCGGAGTCTGGTCAACTCGGCGCTCCACCAAGGAGTATGTTTTGATCTTGCCTTGTGCCCTGTTGGACAGCTAGATTCGTAGGCATTATATACTGCATTGTTTATCTGCTCTACATAGCATTCAAGTTCTAGGATGTTACTAATTCTACTCCTAGCTTTTACGCTCTGTAGGTTTTCTTTCAGGGTGTTGGTGTAGTTGTCCCAACTGGTATTTCTTGGGTTTCTTTTGGGTTCTATCTCTTGACATTTTGCCCCAAGCCTAAACTCTTTTATTCTATGGTCAGAAATTGAAGGTTTCGTTGATAACCTCCATTCCCTAATCATATCCCCAACCTCTGGGCTTCCTATGGTGAGATCTTAGACCTCTTCTCTAGCCCTAGTGACAAAAGTAGGTGTTATCCCTACATTGTAAAAGTCTAGGTTACTACTTAAAAGAAATTCTAAAAGGTACTCACCTCTGGTTTTGACGTCAGTGCTTCCACAAATTTTATGGTATGCGTTGGCGTCACATCCGATGATTAGTGGAAGTTGCTCTTTCCTGCAGTGCTCCACTAGCCGATTTATCTCCGCTGGGGGGATGTTTAGATCGTCCCCAGGAAAGTATGCGGATGCGATCACTTTGGCGCGGTGCTTGCCATCAGTTTCGATGTAAGTCTCGATTACTGTTAGGTCTCGCGTCATAAATTCTGAAAGACAAATATAATTAGTATTTTTCTGCATTAGGATGCATGCTCTGGGATTGATTGTTCTCTGGTCCCAAGTTACCTGACCCTCTCTGCAGTAGAGGCCACTGACTTTTCCCCTGTAACACCAGGGTTCTTGGATCAGCACGAAGCCTCTTGTTCTGTGGTAAACCTCCGAGCAATAACTGCCGAAGCAGCTTTTGCATGGTGGAGGTTTACCTGGGCAAATTTCGTGCTGGTTTCTGTGCCAATCGTCATAGCACCAGGCTGCTGCCCCGATCTTCTTCAGGCAGCGTTACTCCTACCTCAGTTGAAGGTTCGCTTTTACTACCATCAATCGAGAGAGCGGCGAGGTTCATGCCCTCTGTTGATCTCCGATTGAAGGTGTTGCGGTGATGACCGAGACGGAGGCGAACTTCTCCGTGACAACTTCACCAGTTATTTGTGTTGGTGGCGTTGTGTCTTTCCCTTCATTGAGAGTTACAGACGTAGCTTCTGTGTCGTTGGGGGCGATTTTGTGCCCAAAACCGGAATGGTTCCAAAGCGGAAGCTGATAGTTGATTCCCGTGACTTGATAGTTTCAAGTGACTCCCTATCTATTAAGCATGTGCCCACTTCCCTCATCCTTAGAGCTCAGTATCTTCCAATACTTTGTATTGAGACCATCGTTCTGGGCGGCAATTATTTCCATCGATCTATTGATCTCCGTACTTGAGCTTCTTGGCAAGAACATCCTTATAGTATGCCCTTTTGGAACCTCCTCTCATAGGCAAGCCATCAGTTCTAGCCCTTTTCAGTGCTCGAGCTTTGGTGCTGATGCTCGCAGCCATTCTGCTGTTGAGGGATTCGAACAGTCGACCAGAAACATGCCCGGACGGAAGTGAATTCCCTCAAACTGTGGCTTGGTGGAGCAGCCCTTCACTACTTCGCTCAGTATGGCTTCTTCTAGCTCCGAGAGCTCATCCGGACTTAGCATTTGCCGGGGGTATTTTTTGGGCAGGACCGCAATTTGGATGCCTTTGGTTATGCTGGCATAGCTGGTCCTCTTTTTCAGTGGTTCTAGCTTGGGTAACTTGGCCCCAGGTTCTGACCTACTATTACTTCTAGGAGCTATTTTTACCTTCTTGCTCTCTCGACGTTGAGGAAGCGTTATCTCGCTACAACTCCTCTTTGTTGTCTCTGGTGAGCCGGTGATTCCCCGATGCTCTAACGCTTTTTCACGAGCTACTTCGGGTGCCATGCCCTGTTCCAGGTAGCGCAGATACCATCTAACGCCCGCTCCACTTAGACCAACTCTTAGTGAGCCGTCTAGTCCTCCTGGCTCCCCACGCTGAGGAAGATGGACAAGGCGACGTCTACTATGGAAGGGCTTGTGTGTGTGCCATTCTTTTGTTTCCCTTTTCTGTGCTGCTTCCTTGGACGTGGACGCAGTTTCCGTACTTGGGATTCTTTTCGGAGCCGATGTCATATCTTCCCGGTGTTTTTCCGGGGGCATTGTGACAGGATGTAATCTCCTAGGGCTCGAAGTTTTCCTTTGGTGGCTCGTACTAAGCCTTTGATCGTTGTGGATGTTATGCTCCACTCGATCTCTGCCATACGGGTTCCTCCTGATCTGTGTTCTGCAGAGTCTGTGATCATCTTTATGGATTTTATGCTCCACCTGATCACTTCTGCGTGAAGCCCTATTGACTTGAGTTCTGGTTGGCGAAGGAGGATTACTCCTAACTTTGGTGCTCTGCTTTTGACCTTCTCCTTGGAATCTCTGTTCCATAAGGTCTGCTGCTCTGCTTGCAGTGATTTCCCGCAAGTCTTCTTGTTTGTTGTGCTTTTGTTTTTTAGTTGTGCTCATATTTGGATTCGACCGGTAGCTCGTGTCCGAGGACAAAAACGTCGCGGTCTATTTGCTATGGCTGGGAAAGGGTGGTCGACCATGCCAGAGCCCGCATACCATGGTAAGGCCACAGGTACTTCACGAGGCGGCCTGTTATCGTGAAGGCGCCGTTCCAATACAGTCGGTATACCCTCTGACTGCAAACCATCTAATGGGTACGGTACGCATGACACCCTGGATTAGGGGGGAGTAACTTTTAGTTCGCCACAGGACCAAAACTGTAGGCTCCGCAAAGCTGTAGGGTTATGCCCTACAGGGAGGAACTGCTCCCGGCGGCAGCATTGCGTCATTGCAGCTTAAGCCCCTACATCGCTTCAAGATTGTCACTCGTCGTAGGGGTATATTAAGTTACATACAATTTATATACTATATCTATTTCTTATATATTCTTATTTTAATACACAGCACAATATATATATAGCGTGCAGGTATATTGTGTTACTATATACAAAGATGTAAATAGGATTAAAGTTTTTAAATTAATTCTATAATGAAATAAATTAAATAAATGATATAAATTATGTGTATATGTTTTTTACATGGTAGTTAAAAGAAATAGTTTCAGCCATTTATACAAAATTTCAAAAATTGTTTTAAACTCGTATCTAGAGGGAATGAATGAATCGGCGTCAGAAAATAAACCGCATTTTGCTTGCTATGTTTTCTGTTTGCCTGGTAGCAAAATCTCAACTGGTGGAATGTCAAAATTAGACAAGGTAGTGTTAGGGCAGAAAGCCGGTGATTGAAACTGTCAAAACGAAGTTGACATTTCATACAAAATCTGCAACCAATGAGAATGCAATATGAAAGCAAAAATTGGCCAAAATACCAAAATGGCTGAGTTTGACAGTTATGGTCACTAATAAAGAGAACACATTCAGCCCTAACACTACCTTGTCTAGTTGTACTATGAGTGGTGGCATCAAAAGGTACTTCACGGCCAGTCAAACAAAAACCAAATATCAAAAATTTTAAATTTATTTTATTTAAGCCTACACAAGCTCTACATATACATTGAAAAAACAGTAACATTCAATGTTTCGCAGTGGAGCAAAGGGAGGGAAAAAACGATGCGTCAGCAGAGGAAGTTATTGATGGTTGCTTGCTACATTTGCTGAGCGTCTTGTAGTCAAGATCCAAGAGCGTCATTTAAAAACCTACTCTGTATTGATGACAAGAGTTACTCGCAAAATGACGATGACGATGACGGAAACCAAAGATTTACCCTCTACCAAAATCGTTCAAAGCGCCTAAGGAAGTTTTCACTTCAAAAAAATAACGAAAGTGCTTGAGTTTGTGTGTGCGTGGGCCAACGATCTCCCAACAGCAAAGTTAAATTGGCTTTCTTTGCTGGTGAACGTCCTCCAATTGCCACCACCAGTAGAACAAGCAAGTGCAGTGCAAAATTTGTTGCTAGCCAACATCCTCCAAGTGCCATCACCAGCAGCACAAGCAAATGAACATGGTTATGTTTTCTAAGTTTTCTATCTTGTTATCTTTGTTGTCTGTATTGATGACGAGAGCTACTCGGAAAAAGACGATGACACAAACCAAAGATTTACCCTCTACCAAAATCGTTCAACGCGCCTAAAGAAGTTTTCACTTCAAAAAAATGAACTTTCCTCACTTTCAAAATTAACGACTCGTATGTACAATAGTACAGAAAAATTTAAATTTTAGTACAAGGTTTCTGACCGTGTAATTACCCGGTAGAGTGGATATTAATTTTTGTTTTAAGGCACTGTTAGTGGCTCTTGGTTGGATTCATGACTTCCCAATACAAACAAAGTTCTCATAACGCTGACAGTTCGTTGTCAGTTATTGCTTTCCACGTACGCGATGGCTTGCCAGGATTTTTAGTATTCAATTGAGCAAGCACAGCTCCGGCTTTTTTGTTGGAGTGTCTACAAATTATGTTTTTCGTACTTTGACTAAAAAGACAGTTGAACGAATAAACTCTGGATAAAGTTTTGGTTATAGAATTTGGATTCATAATCTGAGCCATCATTAACGCAAAACGTTTCGCAACAAACAAAAACTCGAAAAAATGACTACTTCCTTGAGTTGAGAAAAATTTGATTGATTCAAGTAAACAATTTTCTTAATAATGGAATGTTTTCAATTAAGTCATTAATTCAATAATATTTGTTTTAACTAACACTGCGTTTACTTAAATAAGGAAAATATTTTTTTATTTAATTCTTGTTATAGGTTCTAGAATCAAGTATTTTATTAATTTTTCAAGCAATCATGTATTTTACTGAATTTTAAAATTTGTTTAAATTTGCTCATAATAAAATTTGTTTTCCTTGCTTCAGTTTTTAATGGTTGATTGGAGAAAATGAGGCGTAATTTCAAATTTTCTTAAATCAAGCAAAATATTTGCTTAATAAAAGCATATTATTTCTCTCTGTGTCCTTTTTTATATCATATATAGATCATTTACTACAAAAATCATCAAAAAACTTTAAGTAGCTTAGTGTCAGGTCTGAAAGTGTTATAGATGAGTTTGAATTTATAAAGCTAATTTATTTATTTAATTTAAGGAATTTTTCAACTGTTTTGTGCGAATGTTTTGAACTTTTTTAATTTCTATTATATTTTTTAATAAATCATTTTCCTCACCGATTTAATTCATAAAAATAATTATTAAAGCCAGATTTATTTTTCTATAACAAAGATTTAAGTTTTTGGTTAATTTCCGGGATCCCGAGATTCAGATTTTCAATCTCTTAATTACGAGCTTTAAATTATAATAAATAAATAATAAAAAATAAATAATAATAATAAAAAATCCCGAAAATTTCGGGATTATGTAATCCATCCGGGAACAAAACTCGCTACTGTTGACTTATGTCTAAAAATTTTCTCGCGAGATGTAATTTTTTGAAGCGAAGCTTTTTACGCCTCGTTTTGTGATTTGCTGGAGTGAAATCTCAAAAACGATACTTTTTTCCATACACCTTTTTCTTAGAATTGTTGTTGTTTTTTTACTTGCGTCTGTTACAACAAGAGGATATAAAATTAAAAATATTTCTTTGTAAGCGTGAGTATCGAACTCGCTCCGTTTCGATCGAGAGTTCTACACAATTACCACTACTCCGAAACCCTTAGTATTATGTAGTGATTCATTCATTATTAAGTATTAACTGAAGCTATCCAGTAGATGACAGGAATTTATTAAAAGGATTTCCTGCAAGAAGACTATCGGTTATTTAACTAAAAAGAAACGGCTTTTCTAAACTGAAATTTCGGTTATCTCTTCATACAAAGTTTCAGTTATGCTAGGAAGAGCCTCAGGAAGAAAGTAGGCGAAACTGGCATCCCTTTCTCACACGTTGTTTTTTATCAATTTCCAATACCATCGAAGTATAGCCTTCTCACTCTCTCTAGTTAGGGTTAACATAAATACAGGTATAGGTAACCAAATTTCACTAGATAGATATAACCGAATACTCAGTTATATGCAACCGTTAGATATAACGTAAAAATCAGTTTTATCTAACGTACTCCTTAAAAATAAAAATGCATGTAATTATTGATATTTGCAAGTGCTTATTGGCACATCCTTCTTTATAAGGGCAGCAGCATTACAACAATATGCAATATATGTTTTTACAATGGTCATATTTTTTCCTTGTTTCACAAATTTTGAGACAGAAATGGGTATGAGAATGTGGTTGTAAACAGAAACACTTATGTGATTATGTTGGAGTTTCTGTTACCTATTTCTTGTAGGGTTGTGCATTAGCTATCCTACATATTCATTGTGAATGCGTTAAGCTATGATGCAGCAGATCACAATATTCGATCAAAAGCATTGTGCATAAGGAGCTTGTAGGACATGTAGGACGGCTATGAATGTAGACGAAACACTGTGGCTCGACACCTACTAAAACGGCTGTAGAAGTGAAAAGAATAACGGGAAACTCTGTTCGAATTTTCGGACTATCCTACATGTGGGATGGACTTAATTTTTTTTTTAGCGTTCAAGAAGATAGCAACGTGCAATGGCAAAACAATTTTTTGCTGTTTTATAAGTTTACTTCTATAAAGTTTAATGAACTCCTTTCAATAGTATGCGAACTACCTGCCATTTTTGTATATTAAACTTTGCACTCTGTTTAAGTTTTTCTTTATATGTGCACTCCACGACGTTTTTTTAGAATAAGTAAATGTATGTAGTCGGATGAGCGTGCGTTCGCACATACTACATGTAGGATGAACCTCCACAACAAATGAAAAATTTTTAATTTCCATCCTACATGTAGGACGGGCCGCAGTATTTACTTTCACATATCCCACATGTCCATCCAACCAGTCAAATCCGTCCTACATGTCGGATAGTCCGAAACCCCCTATTAGATATTTAAACAACAAAAGTAGCAAGATTACATTGAACGGGTTAAGAATTATCACAAGATGGCAATTGTTTTAAGTGTAGATTTCAATTGCGAATTCAGACATGAATGTCCATAGGCACTTAAGGCAAGGCCAGTGGTCTAGCGCTTGGAAATTTAAGGTAATTTTAGGATTTTTTTAAAAAGCTAAAATATTGATCAACGATACTTAAACTTTTAAGGTATATTGTAACAGTCATTCATCACAAAAAAATTATTTTTTTAATTAAAAGAATTTTTGATCTTGTTAAAAATGGCGCTCAATGAGACGCTCTCTAGGAAAAGGGGAATGGGCGGTAATGTAGATTTTGACTTTTCTGTTTATCTGAAAAATAAAAACCAAGAATATTATTTATCACTATGAGTACAGCTATGGCTGGCTCTAGAAGAAAAAATATTGAAAATTGACAGAACGACGCGCTTTTGAAAGTTAAGTTCTTAAAACAGCTTGTTTTCTACCGGTTATTAAGTGTAAAATATACAATGTTTTTTAAATAAAAATTCGATTCAAGTTCCAGCGATAGCCACTGATGTTATGAATAGCATTTTTAAATTTCAGATGATTCAGCTGAATAGTTTTCTTTTTTTCTACAACACAATGCCGAAAAAAGTAGTTTCGAGATATATGAGTATAAAGAGAATGTAGACGAAACACTGTGGCTCGACACCTACTAAAACGGCTGTAGAAGTGAAAAGAACATTAAAAAGACTATACTTTTGAAATATAAAAAAAAATCAATTTCATAAAAATTGTAGGCCTCATACAATGTTGTCTTGATAAATACAATTTGGGAATGATAAACGATCGAAATATTGGCACAACACGATTAGGACAACTATTGATGTGATATTTGCTAGAAATATCGATGATATTACATCTATATGTAATATACGTTTTATTTTTTAGATATTAAAAACCAATAATTTCATTAACATTTACAGAAATATAAATTAAAATTAATGTAAAATAATAATTTTAGGTAGTACAATTCACTGGTGGCAATATTATTTTTTCGTTAGCATTATGGTATTTAAAATTTTTTATGCTTATGAAACGTGTGTCCAGCGACGCATCTGTTTTTTTTTAAGATTTTCATATTGCTTGCTTGCTTAGTTGGCGCTACAACCGTACGTCGGTCTTGGCCTCATCTAAGATTTTGCGCTAGCCATTTCTATCTTCTGCTTGCTGGCGCCAGTTGGAAATTCCAAGCTTCGTCAGGTTGTCCTCTACGTGGTCTTTCCACCGAAGATGCGGTCGTCCTCTTCTGCGTTGTCCGCCGCTGGGTACCGAATCGAATGTTTTCTTCTCTGGAGCATCGTCTTTCATGCGCTGAATGAAGCCAGCGAAGCCGCTCGATTTTAATGACTATGGCCACATTCAGCGCAGACAACAGTTGGCAACTGTTGTGTAAAAATTCGCTGAATGGTAAAATTTTGGTAGCGTTCACTAAAACTGATCAGGTAGCATAAGCCATGTAATCGAGCGAAAAAATTCTATGCTACATGAACACAACTGTTGAATTAACTGTCAGATGCTGCTACTGACGCTGATAAAGTAAAAAACATAGAAAGAACGAAGCAAATTTAAGTGAGAAAGCTTTGCAATTGAATTAAATTTACATACAAATTATATATAATTGAATTAAATCTCATTTCTGACGTGTAGAGTAGCAACACTTTCAGAGAAAAATATCGCTTACTAAGGTAGCGCTATTATTACAATTCACAACAGTTGTCTGCGCTGAGTGCGGCCGAATGCTCCTAAAGTCTTTTCATATGAACTGCTCAGCGTCCAGGTTTGTGATGCATAAAGTAGGACGGGCATGATGAGCGAATTATAAAGCGTGATTTTCGTTCGTCGAGAGAGGGCTCTGCTTCTCAATTGCCTACTGAGCCCAAAGTAACACCTGTTGGCAAGAGTTATTCTTCGTTTGATCTGATATTAATGTTTTAAATTATTAATTAATGATGAAATAATAAAAAATGAATTAATGATTTTCATATTAATGTACTAAAATAGAATGTTGAATTTGGTCTGAATTGTATTAAAAACAAAAAATAATATAGACCCGCTCTCAAATTTAAACCAAATAGCTGAAAAGAACGCTGTAATCTTTATTTTGAACTTAAACCAATAATCTAAAATGAAAGATTTCATTTTGTTTGGTTAAATTTTATTACAGTAGAGTTTTAATTAGTAGTTAGTATTAAAGGCAAGGCTTAAACTAACTAACTTCCGGTTTCACCAACTATACTTAAGTTGTACTTAAATTTAACCAATTAATTTTTGGTTATTAGTTTAATTGTTTTGCAAAATATAATCAGTTATTTGCTATCGATTACTTAAGTATAACTTATGTCACGCATTTTCTATACTTAAGTTGAATTTAAGTATGGCTGATTAGTTGCATATTCAGAGCTTATACTTAAGTTTAACTTCAGTTTAGTTGGTAAAACCGGGGACAAGAGAGAAGTATCGTTTGAGTGCCCTCTCAGTGTGGCTTTTACACTATTTAAAAAAATTCATCAATGGTATTCGTTTTGTTCTAGTCTGTTTAAAACCAGTTGTATGCTAGTTCTACGTAAACTGTTTATACTTGTATTATCGAAACTATATTTAGATTTTTATTTTTAAGCAGATTGTTATTTTTAAAATGCCGCACATTTATCTTATCTATATATATAAAAATGGATGTATGTATGTGGGTATGTGGGTATGTGGGTATGTGGGTATGTGGGTATGTGGGGATGTGGGTATATGGGTATGTGGCTATATCACATATAGACTCCAAAACCGCTGAACCGATCTTTATGAAATTTTCAGGGAATCTGAAGCCACATCTTGAGAGTGTTCCTGTGAGGTTTGGTAACTAGGGACGAGGGGGCGTGGTACCTCCCATACAAGCC
This sequence comes from Dichetophora obliterata, assembly GCA_963920525.1. Lineage (NCBI taxonomy): Eukaryota > Metazoa > Arthropoda > Insecta > Diptera > Sciomyzidae > Dichetophora > Dichetophora obliterata. The sequence continues at coordinate 140,643,444 of OY986435.1, forward strand.
AAATTTACGCTATCGATCACAAACCAAAAAAAGGATATATTAAGACGGTTTCAATCGTAAAAAACTAAGATTTGGGAATTTTATTCAGATGGTTACTGTAGGTAACTGTACGAAAAATGGGCGTGGTCGTAATATAAATACGCCCACTTTTTCGAAATCATGGCAATTCCGGAGTTTTACACTTTTTTACAGTGAAACTTGCTGTATCTAAGAGGCGGTCACTATATGTAAATGTTTTCAATCCCACTTTTACCGCCCACAAATCAATATCTATATATATTAAAAGCAAAACGATGTGTGTCTGGCTGTGATGCCTATAGACTCCAAAACTACTGAACCGATTGACCTGAAATTTTGGCAGTCTATTTGTTTCAGGCACGAGATGGTTATGAAAAAAATTTGCCACACTCCCCTTTTACCGCCTCCAAATCAAAAATTTTTATATTTCATGTTTGGGTCGCATAAGGCTAAAATTTTGTAATTTAGTATGTACGGTTACTGTCGACAACTGTATTAAAAATGGGTTTCCACGCCCCCTTTTACCACCCACAAATAAATGAAAATGGTGTATTTCAGACGGTTTTAGTCGTAAAAGACTTAAATTTTGTACTTTGGTTTAAGTAGTCACTGACAGTAACTGTACGAAAAATTGGTTTCCACGCCCCCTTTTGTTAACGATACCAGCAAACTACTTGCAGTTTTTCTACTTTACCAAATAAAATCAAATTAGTTTTGTTCAGATATTTTATGTGTCAAATATTTTCATTTTAAATTTATACTCTTAAATAAAACTTTATAACGTTCTGTTGAACTGCTCCCTATTTTTAATTCAATCTGCAAGAGGTTATGGGCCCAGGACAATGGATATTCTGAGAGCATCTTTTGTTAAACTTAATGGTGAAAATTACCATTTGTGGAAATATAAGCTGGAGCTTATTTTGAAACGAGAGGGAGCATGGAAGGTCATCGTAGAGTCTAAACCTGAGGCACCAGACGCAGCTTGGACGAAACTTGATGATGAGGCAACAGTGATTATAGGTTTATCTGTGGAGTATAGCCAGCTTTTTAGCATCAAGAAATCGGGATCGGCGCGCGAAGCCTGGGAAATTTTAGGGCACACCATGAGAAGGACACGTTGAGAAGCAGCGTGCGTATCATGCGGAGAATATGTAGCATGCGTTTTACAATGGATCGTGACATCTCGGAGCATATAATGGAGATGAAGGTATTGTTTGAGAAACTTGAGGCATTAGGGGAACAGTTTTCGGAACGTTGGTTGGTAGCAATGCTACTGAGCAGTCTTCCGTCATCGTTTGACACGTTGGTGACTGCATTGGAAGCACGGAAAATTGAGGATTTGACGCTAAGAGTTGTTGAAACCAATTTGATCGAAGAGTATCAGCGGCACGCATTAAAAGCAGAGCAGAATTCGGCTATGAAGTCATCCGAAAGAACCAATAGAGGTAAGAAATGTCATTTTTGCAAGGCTACGGGGCACATCAAAAAGGATTGCTGGAAGCTAAAGAAATTAAAAGGTAGGAATCAAGCAAATGAAGCGCCGAATCAAGAAGAAGACCAGAATGGTAATCAGTGTTTCTCGACGGTTCACGAATGCGGCTCATGGGTAGTTGATTCCGGCGCAACATGTCACATAAGTGCACGGAAATCAGACTTTTTAACTATTGATTTATCAATTCAAGAAAAAGTCACTGTAGCAAATGGAGAAATAGTCATTTCTACCGGGAAAGGGACTTGCCGTATAGCCATAATGAATTCTTTGGGAAAAACAGTGAATCTTGATTTTCCAGATGTTTTATATATTCCTTCGGTTCAGGGTAATCTTTTATCCGTTAACAAGATGCTGAAAATTGGATATAATTTTTTATTTAAAAACACGTTGTGCATTATTTATATGAAGAATGGAAAGGAAATCGGCGTCGCGGACGCATCAAGTGGATTATTCCGTCTTCGGCAACAGTCAGTACAAAAGGCGATAGTATCAGAATGTAAGTTGCAGAATTGCCAGCATTTTTGGCATAAATTATTCGGACATCGAGATATTGCCGCTGTTAAGGCAATGCAAGATAAAAAACGGTAAGCGATTTTCATATTACTGATTGTGGGGTAAGAAAATCCTGTGAAGTATGTGTTTAATGTAAGATGACGAGAACACTGTTTAACAAACATTCACAAAGTCAGATCGTGTACTTGATTTAATCCACACGGACGTCTGTGGACCTTTGCAGACAGTTACACCAGGGAGAAAACGGTATTTTCTGACCTTTATAGATGACTTTAGTCGTTACACTATGCTGCTTCATGCTTCACTCTGCTTCATGACAAATCTGAGGTATTTGACAAGTTAAAAGATTTCCCGAGCTCGTTAAGACAAAGATTTCTTGATATCCTTGCATCATCCGGTCTGACAATGGCGGTGAATATACTTCACACAAAGTTCGTAGCTATCTTGAAAGCAGAGGAATTAAACATCAGTATACAGTACCATATTCACCGCAACAAAACGGAGTAGCGGAGAGAAAGAATAGGTATTTAGTTGAGATGACTCGATGTTTACTAACTGACGCAAAATTACCAAATGAGTTTTGGGGTGAAGCGCTAATGACAGCAAATTATTTACAAAATCGCTTAGTATCCAGTTCTATACTATGTACTCCTTTTGAACGATGGGAGAGTAAAAAGCCCGACATAAGACATTTTCGCATTTTTGGCTCAAAGGTTTATTCGTTAGTTCCAAAGGAAAAACGTCGTAAGCTAGATTCAAAAGCTGAAATTTTAACTTTTGTTGGTCACGATGACAATACTAAGGGCTATCGCTTGCTTAATGTAAAGACAAAGAACATAACGATCAGTAGAGATGTAAAATTTATTTATAACGATGGAATGAAGGACACTATTGAGCCACGCGCTGATACCGACTTGAGTCTACCTGTCGAAGTACTATGCCGAAAAAGGACTGAAAGCGGACGAGACGGCATCGTAAATTGCGATATAGAGCCTTCTCTAGAACTTGATTCAGAAGATGATACATCGTTTTGCAGCTTAGATGACGCCACGGAAGAGCTTTCTAACATTGGAAGCCCTGTGAGTATAAGTCCGGAAATCGTTGTTAAACCATTACGTAGGTCAGATAGAAGCACAAAAGGTAAAGTGCCAGGTCGTTTGGGATGGACGGTAAACTCATTTTCAATGGAGCCAAAGACGTACAATGACGCAATTAAGTCTGTACAGAAGAATGAGTGGACTATTGCGATGAAGGAAGAGATTGCTGCGTTGAAGAATAATCACACATGGGATCTAGTCGTTCCCCCAGGTAACGTCAACATCGTCAGCTGTAAATGGATATATAAAATCAAACGAAATATCGACGGGAAAGTAAAACGTTACAAAGCTCGATTAGTTGCTCGTGGATTTAGTCAGAAATACGGTTGCGACTATGATGAAGTGTTTGCGCCAGTTGTTCGGCAGACCACACTAAGAACTTTGTTGTCAGTAGCAGGTGCCAAAGGTATAAATGTAGTCCATATGGATGTAAAATCAGCATTCTTACACGGAAACCTAGAAGAAACCATTTACATGAAGCAACCGCCTGGTTTTGAGGAAGAGAATTCTAATCTTGTTTGTAAGCTCAACAAAAGCTTGTACGGTTTAAAGCAAGCCGCTCATGTTTGAAACAAGGCTTTGCAAAATGTTTTGATTTGCGGGGGATTTGTTCAAGGAACATCCGACCCATGTCTCTATACAAAATGTACCATCGAGGAAGGGCTTACTTATGTTTTAATCTACGTTGATGACATTTTGGTTGCAAGTAAAGATAAAACCAAAATTAAGGATGTTGAGAAGTTACTCAAGAACAATTTTGATATAAATAATCTCGGTGAAGTTCATCACTATCTAGGTTTAGAAGTTTTTAGAGATCAAAATTCTAATTTTAATATTCGTCAAGAAAAATATATTGATAGTTTAGTTAAACAATTTGGACTAGAAAATGCAAAGGGTTCGAAATATCCTCTGGATCCAGGATATGGAAAAACCGAATCAGAAAACCTAATTAATAATAATAATTATCAAAAACTTATCGGATCACTTTTATATTTAGGCGTTTGTTCTAGACCCGATATATCTGCGAGTGTTTAAATTTTAGCAAGAAAAGTCAGCTGTCCGAACAGAGAAGATTGGATAGAAATCAAGCGGGTTCTACGATACCTTAAGGGCACCTCGACTTTTTGTTTGCGTTTAAGTGATGAGAAAAATGAAAAATACTGTTTAAAAGGCTACGCTGATGCCAATTGGGCTGAGGACAGATTGGAGCGAAAGTCGACCTCTGGCTATATTTTTCAGATTAATGGCGGTACAATAAGCTGGAGTTGTAAGAAGCAGACATGTGTCTCGTTATCATCTACAGAAGCTGAGTTTATAGCATTATCTGAAGCATGTAAAGAAGCTATTTGGATTCGTCAGTTGCTGAATGATATGCAAATAAGCCAGACATCATCAACAGTTATTTTTGAGGACAACCAGAGCTGCTTACGGTTAATCAAGGAACAAAAGTTTAGTAACAGAACAAAGCACATCGACACAAAAATGCACTTTGTGAAGGATCACGTGGATCATAACAACATTAAATGTATTTATTGTCCAACTGAAGAAATGATTGCAGATATGCTCACCAAACCACTCGCAGCCTCCAAACTGGAAAAATTCAGAAACAAAGCTGGGATACAATCCGTTTGAGGAAAGGTGTTAACGATACCAGCAAACTACTTGCAGTTTTTCCACTTTACCAAATAAAATCAAATAAGTTTTGTTCAGATATTTTATGTGTCAAATATTTTCATTTTAAATTTATACTCTTAAATAAAACTTTATAACGTTCAGTTGAACTGCTCCCTATTTTTAATTCAATCTGCAAGACTTTTTGCGCCCACAAATCAGTGAAAGTACTACATTTGAAGCAGTTTTGACCGTATGAGACTTATATGTGATACCTAAGTTTGTATGGCTACTTTCGGCAACTGTACTAAAACAGGTCGTCATCGATATATAGCCACACCCACTTTTTGAGAAATCATTAAAATTGACTACTGGGTCGATTGAGCTAAAATGTTGGCTTAGTTTGTACGGTTACTGTCAGCAACTGTACTGAAAATTGGTTTCCACGCCCCCCTTTTACCGCCCACAAACCAAAGAAAACGTTTTATTTCAAATGTTTCGGTCGTATTAGACAAACATTTTTCAATTCAGATCATATGGTTACTCTCGGCAAGTGCACTAAAAATAGACCTGTCCCACTTTAGTTAAACTCACTTTTCGGGGAGTTAATATCGAGTGAAGTAACGTGCGCCAGGCTTAACCTGAATTCAGCTGAAACTTGGGCAGTCGATTTGTTTCGATTGGGTGTTGATGGCTTAAGGGAAATATTTTACCGCACCCCTTTTTACCGCTTGCAAAACAACAAAAATGTTATATTTCGCACGGTTTTGATCGTATTAGACGAAAATTTGGTTATTTAGTTCATATGGTTACTTTCGGCAGCTATTCGACATTTTCGTATATGGCAGTAAGGCGGTCTATGGCAGAACAACGTCTGCCGAGGAGATTGAGTGTTCCTGTGAGGTTTGGTATCGTTTGAACGAGGGGGCGTGGTACCTCCCATGCAAGCCAAATTTGCGCTATCGACCACAAACTAAATAAAGGATATATATCAGACGGTTTCGATCGTAAAAAATTAAGATTTAGTAATTTTGTTCAGATGGTTACTGTCAGTAACTGTACAAAAAATGTGCGTGGTCGCAATATATATACACCCACTTTTTCGAAATCATGGCAATTCCGGAGTTCTACCTATTTTTATAGTGAAACTTGCTGTGTAGGTGCTCCTAATGTTTTCAAGCCCACTTTTACCGCCCACAAATCAATATCTGTATATATAAAAATGAATCGTGATTTGTTCGGATGCTTAAAACTTGAAAACGACTGAACCAAATTGGATACTTCTTTCAACTGGTTTAGGAAAAATGTAATGCCACACCCCCTTTTGTCGCCCACAAATCAATAAAAATGCTGTATTTAAGACGGTTTTGGTTGTATTAAATTCAAATTTGGTAAATAAGTTCATATGATAACTATCATTAACTTTGATAAAAATGGGCTTGGTCACACTTCATCTACGCTTACTTTTAAGAAAATATCAAAATACTTCGAAACTATTGGTCCGATTGAGCTCAAATTTTGTAAGTACGCTTTGCTTTGAGTACGAGATGGTTTAAGAGAAAATGCCACACCCCCTTTTACCTCCCACATATATATAAAAAATTGTTGTTATCGAATAGCTTTAGAGTTATGGGTCGCACAGCTTAGAAATTCGGTATTCGACCACAATTTAGACGTACCGTTTCAGTGATGAAATTTTATGGTAGTGGACAAGGGGGAGGGGCACCTCCCATACAACCCAAATTTGTGATATCGAATAGCTTTGAAGTTATAGGAATTTAGCTTTGGAATTCAGTTTTTGACCTCAATTTACACATGCAGTTTCAATGGTTTTATTTTATGGGCGTTGGACAAGGAGGCGTGACAATCTCCCTTACAACCCAAATTTGCGATATCGAATTGCTTTAAAGTTATAGGTTGACAGCGTAAGAATTCTGTATTCGACCTACATTTATGCATGCACTTTCATTTCTCTACATTTTATGAGCAAAGGGTAGGGCAAAGGGGAGTGGCACTTCCCATACAACCCAACTTTGTGCTATCAAATAGCTTTGGAGTTATAGGTCGCACAACGCCGGAATTCAGTATTCGACCTCAATGTACACATGCAGTTTCATTGATTCAATTTTATGTTCATTGGTAAGAGGGGCGTGGCACCTCCCATTTAACGTAAATTTGCGATATCGAATATCAGCGTCAGAATTCATTATTCGGCCCCAATTTATACATGCAGTTTCATTAATTACATTTTATGAGCGTTGATCAAGGGGGAGTGGCATCTCCCATACAACGAAAATTTGTGATATCGACAAGGGGGAGTGAAACCTAATATTTAACCCAAATTAGAGATATCAAATAGCTGTGGGGATATAGGTCTCACAGCCTTGGAATTCAGTATTGGACCTCAATGTACACATGCAGTTTCATTGATTACATTTTATGAGCGTTTATCATGGGGGAGTGGCACCTTCCATGCAACGAAAATTTGTGATATCGAATAGCTTTGGAGTTCAAGGTCGCACAGCGTCGGAACTCAATATTCGACCAAAATTTACGCTTGCAGATTTACTGATAAAATTTTTAAGAGTTTGTCGTGGGGGCGTGACACCTCCAATTTAACCCAAATTTGCGATATCGAATAGCCTTGGAGTTATAGGTAACTCAGCCTCGGAATTCAGTATTCGACCTCAATTTACACATGCAGTTTCATTGGTAAAATTTTATGGGCGTAAGGAAAAGGGCAGTGACACCTCCCATACAACCCAAATTTGTGCTATCGAATAGTTTTGGAGATATATGCCGCACAGTTTTGGAATTCGGTATTCAACCTCCATGTACACATGCAGTTTAATTGATTACATTCTATGAGCGGTGATCAAGAGGGCGTGGCAGCAACGCGCCGGGTTTCAGCTAGTACAAACTAAATTGAAAATAACTTCGAATAATTGTGTTCACTTAAGGATGTCGTCCGGTGCTCTGCCTTAATTTCCAAGGTTTATTTCGGAATGATTTTTTATAAGAAAATAAAATACAACCTTTTAAATATATTTATTTGGTTTTACAAACATCACAAACTGTACAAAATTTTTTTTTAATTTGTGTGTCCAAAGTGGACATAAAAATTGTTTTGCTGGACCGGTACTTATTAATTTAAAACAAAACCCATTTAAATAGATTTATTGTTCTGTTACTTGTCATTCTGTCAGGTAGTTGATTTAAGCATTTTCATTAAAAAATAACAAAATGGTGGACATCTAAATAGAGATTATAAAAAATCGCTTTTTTTGTGGAAAATCGGGAGGAATATAGAAAAAAAATTAATTCAAATTTAGTTGAATCGACTGGAAAGAATTTTTTAAAACACAATTTTGTTTCAAGAAAAACGCTTTTAAAGTTTTAATAACTTACAGCGCACACCTATGAGGCGCTCTCGACGTGCTAGAACTTTGTTAATATTTTAAATGTTGGTCTGAAATTTGTAAAGCATACTCACAATATATTGTGCTTTAATTGTAAAAAACCGTTACATCCTTTAAACCATAATTTTTATCATATTTTATTTAAGTCGAAAAGTATGACAAAAAAGGTTCATTAAAAAAAATAGTTAAAATCAAATGGTAGAAAAAATAAATTAAAATATTTTTTAAATTCATAGCAATACAATAACATACAAATATGAAGGTGAATGTGTGATTCAAAACAAATACAAAAATACCCAATTTGAGGGTTAAACAAAAAATAACTAAAATCAAATAGTTTTCTATTTCGGACTTCTCCGGGGAGTCGATTTCACAGATTGACTCTATAAATAAATAAATAAATGAATATTTCTTAACATTTATTTTTATGTTAGGTCGCATCAAAAAATGTTAAATATTAATGAATATATATAATTGTACTACATACACATATTTATAATAATATTAATATTTTAGTTCGATCGGTTGAATAGTTTTTTCGTAATAACGTCAACGAGGTCGAAAAGCGTTGTTTCGAGAAAAACGAGTTATAAACATAAAGTTTTTGTTGCCATGGATGTCATCTGGACCCGCCAACTTAAAAAGTATCTTACAAATGTTTCTCCATCTTGGCGGCATAAATAAGATGTTGTATAACTAGTATTCCTAATGGTATCTAATATATAAAAGATGGTTTTTTATAAAATTGATATTTTGAAGCACATAGAACCAGAATGCCCCTTCAACAGATTTTTACTTAAAAATATAAATATTAACAATTATACAAAATAAATTTCTAATTTAATTGAAAACATCCGCATACGTAGATATACATTTCAATTATCCACATCCTCAAGGAAGGCTCTTTACAGATCTGCATCCGCAAAACGACATCCGTCACATCCTCAATTGTTACTGTTTTTACAACTAATAATTCAATTCATTTAATGTTTACAAATTTATGCAGAACTAGCGGGTTTTCAACTAGCAAAGAAGCTAGTACATTTATGACTACTTAGTTATGAGCTAGAAAAACCGTTGGAATTTTTTAAATAGTCAAAATGCGTCTAGTTAGTTAACTATAAATTAAGCAACTAATTATTTTCGAAACAAGTAAAACAGCTTGTATTTTTGAACTAGCTGGAATATAGATAGTAACTTATCTAGTAACTTTTTGGTCAGTAAGATTTCACTAGTTTAACATCTAGTAATTTTTTTGACTAGTTTTTTTTTAACTAGTGAATTGGCTAGTTAAATTCATAACTAGTACGATTTTTCACTGCAGGGTACGTTTTTACGTCAGCTATTTGCAAATACAAATAAATTGCAAATAGTTAACTCACATCTTATTCTTTTCAGGAATAGTTTTACTTTTCAGTGCTGTTTCATGAAATTGCATTGTAGCATTAACACAAAAACGACATATGCGTTCTGAAGTTATCATTGAAAACAGTGGCAACACCTATCGTTTTATTGCAAGTAGTTTCGTTAATCACAACTTGTTTTCGCAACTTAGTTAATTGCAAATATAATTTTAAGTCATCGTTTATATGAAGAAATTTGCTATTTGCAATATAGCAATATATAATGTGATAGATTAAAAAGAAATTGAGTATAACACATCAAAGTAGTTATCAAGTATATGATAAAAACGTGCGGAAAAGTGTTTTACTTTTCTCTTATGCCTGCAATCTCCAAATAAAGACGATTTTGTCATTCCTGTAACTAGGTTTTTCGATATATGATTCCTGTAACCATTCAAACAACACAAAATGCCTATAAATCAATTTCATGACGTAATTCCGTGTGGTCTCAAGCGATGTTAACTTACTTTGGAGCCTAACAGTATAAAGAAACAATAAATCTAGCTTCGTCTTATTTTTACATTTAAAAATTTTTCAAATAAAAAAAGGGCACTTTTAGCGGAATAACCTATATTTGAGCTTTATGCCAAATATTTTATGAACCAACAGGTTGCAACAACAACAAGTTACAGAAGAAACCACCACGCTGACAGACAGCTGTTTTGTTTAATAGATAAACTTGAAAAGATCTGGTGACAAAACAATCAATCTCTATTTAACGCTGGGTTATGTGCTCAAAATCCCTTTTCACAAAAATCTTGAACTAAAATGATCAGTAGACCGGTGATGGAGCTACTTGCAAAAAAACTTTGTTAAAGCCGAAATAAAAATATGCATATCTCATTCTATTATATTTATTTATCAATAATGTTTTATAATGTCCGATCAAACATTGTCAAATGCATTTCGTGAGTATGTATTTATTTTCCACCACCGCCGCCGCCACCACCACCATACCAACCACCACCACCACCGCCGCCACCACCACTACGAAATTTTTCAGGATTAGCTAGAATAATAAATAAATTTATTAAATTACATGTAAGAACCACTTAATTTTTTTTTATATAAATACTCTACCTTGAGCCAGAGCAGCCAAAATGAGAATAAAGCTTACTAATGCATATAATTTCATTTTTCGATGTAGTTTTCGGAACGTACAACACTCAAATAATTGTAGTTGGAGAATTTACTCTATTTATACTGCATTTTTCAACGTTAACTAGTTCATAGTGTCATTCGGCTGTAATAGAATAAACAGATCTTATTACACTTAAACGTTGATATGCATCTTATCAAAAACTGTTTTCATTTTCATTAGAATTTTACTCTGGGAAATTTCAGCTAAAAAAAAATAATGTATTGATTACGCTTCTCGAAAAAGTTTTAAACAATCGACTCCAAAGTAAAATGTGTGCGGTTGCATATTTCAAAGCTGAACTTAGTTTTGCTTGAGTGACTTTAATTTCCGAGATAAAGGGTGTTTTGTCAGTTAAGAGATAAGAAAAATTAATAAGCTTTGTATAGCTGTAAGTAATCGATAGATGACTTTTGTCTAATTCGATAACTGAGCACTTGCTTGCATGCCAAGAAAAATTTTTTCATAATTTTATATATAGCTTATAAAAAATATATAATTATAGTTTTATAAAAAAATTCAACACATGATTGGTTACACTAAATGTCCACTGTATTTTAAGAATAAATATACCATATCTAAAAGCTGATTTTAACATAATTGTTAGAAATTAAAACACCCTGAATCTTCGAACCAAGAACCAATCAAGCATTGCTGAGTAGAGGTATAGAATTCTGATTTATTTGAAAAAAAAATTTCGTCTGATTTTGTCGTCCGGTGTTCCTTGCCTCAACAATAAGATTAAATCAACATACAACACAAGGATTAAAACTTTACATTTTAAGACGATTCGAAAAAAAAAACCAAAATCAATGGTTAAACCAAGCGCGGTTAGGGCTTCCTCCTCCTGGCCAATCGAAGGTGTGGTCTTTTTCTTTGTCGTTTACCTGTGGCTCTCGCTTCGAATACCTTTTCGCTAAAGTTTCTTCATGCATACGATGGACAGCCAGCGCACAATGGTTCGAGTGGAACAATCTAGGTTTACAAAATGTAAAACTAAAATTGAGAATAATTTTAACGCTATTATTTTTAAATTGTCTAATTAGCAGGACAAACTTAACTCTTTACTTGTTTATGAGTTAGGGACTTAAGAGTGGATGGGGAAAAAGTAGAGACTCCCTACTACTCTTAAATTAGGTTAGAGACTCCACTCAATTAACTCTCTAGAAACTACGCTCAGTATAAATTTTTTGTCGGGTCCCTGCAGCGCGCAGTAATAGTACACAACTATCTATTTCACTAGTTCGCAGGGGACACGAACTGGTTCCTTGCCAATTGGTGTCTCCCTGCAGACTTTTGGGACAGAAATCTCACTAGTAAGTTCTCTGTCTACTTAGGTATAGAAGTTTCACTAGTAAGTAAGCGTAATCTTACTAGTTAGTATTCTGTCGGCTTAGATATAGTTTTTCCACTAGTAAGTGTTTTGTGTACTCAGAATTAGTAAACTTACTATTAAGTCTTCTGTGAACTCAGGTATAGTGCTTTTACTGGTGTGTTGTATGCATACGCTATGTTTTTGAATATCTAAAAACATTATATAAGTTCTATTAATATTTTTATTGCCCGTTGGATGGATAACCATGGATAGCCTCATTTTTAAAAAATGATTTTTTTGCGCTTGAATGGCTTTGCGAAGTAATCTTTCACAGTCATAGAATTGGAATCTGTGAAAAACGTGATAGATATTACATTATAAAAAAGTGATAAATGGATGTTTTCACTATAAGTGCTTCGTAAAAATTTTTATAGTCTTTTTAGAGACAGTTTGCCTTGGCTACCATAAATATTATACTTGTTAGTCACCTTTTCCGTCATTATGTTTTTGAAATTTTTTACTATTCCACCACTCAAAATTATTTGCTTAATTTTTTTGACCTGAAGAAAGAAATTCATCCATATTTAAAGGCATGAAAACATGTATCGCAGAATATACTTACATATATTTGTTTATTTTCGAATGTTATTTCTTGATTTATTGCCATCAAATGGTGGCTACTAGGAATTTCATACGTAAAGACTGCTCCTTTGCTTGCTGCCTGATTAGAATCTCAAGTATAACGCTTTGGTCTGCTAGTACCTTAATCATAACTTTTAATTGACCTTTTAAATACGAAAATAATTTTATAGAATATATTTTATTTATGAAATCTAGTAAGAAAAATATAAAATAGGCTGAGCCAAACAAAAAATACTCCAACAATAAAGGTAGGCGTGATTCTTATCCAATTTAGCTCATTTTCCAATATGACTTTTATTTTGGAGAGAAAAACTTATATAGCGAGTAAGCTTGAAAGGCTTGAAATGATCGGAAAAACTTGTAGGCTAAAAGTATCTAATTAATGTAATGATCTAGTGTATGAAGAACCTAAGCGTATTACGACTTTTCAAGGTTCTGTGGACTCTTTATAGAAAAATTTATAATTCTGTAGCCAATACCTTTTTTTACACCAGGGTATTAAATTCTTTAATTTTTTTAATGTAGGGTTGCTACATAAAAATTTGTTTTGAATAATGCTCTTCTTACGTGATAGGGTCTACCCCAGTAAAAATAAAATTGGCTAAATCGATTCAGGCATATATGATTAGACACCATGAGATGCCATATCTGACATCTAGTTTCCGGTCGATAGCTCCGCACACACAATTTGAATCTGTGGTCTTATCTGCAGCATCAAATCGTTTCCTTTAAAAAGCTGCGCTCCTGTTCTCGGACATCTTAAAATAGTTTTGATTAATTTCTTATAATTATTCATGAGTTTAATTATTTCTTTATTTATTTAATTATATCTTTATTTTGTTATTTATCTATTTTTTTATTTATTTGTCTTTTTTGGTTTTAATGTCACTTCTCAATTGCCTTTTTGCACTTTAAGAAATTTTTCGTTTTTATTTGTTTTATTTTATTATTTATTTTTATAAATCATTTTTTTTTTGTCACTTTTTCACCTTTCCAAATTTCCACTTATTAGAAACCGTACAACTTATAAAACACGTCCCGCAATTTTAATCATAAGTTTTCGGCTAATTGCAATAAATAAGCTGCACATGCGTTCAAAGCAATCGCGAAAAACTAACGGCATTTTCCGTTAAGTTTCATCCGTTGCCAGGCAACGCAACTGACTTACTTCTGCAGTACTGTGGGATAGAAAAGGGACAACTGACGTATCTTTGCAGAATTTTGGGACAGAAAGGGGACAATTGACGCATCCTTGCAATACTTGAGGACAGAAAAATAACCACTAACTGTCGCAATTTCAAAAGTATCAATTGTCTCCGGCTGGGCTGCAGATGTATAACACACCCAGCGTGCAGAGCGAAAAAGAGATTATTGAGAAAACAATTTTGTTTTATTATTTTGTTCGTGTTTTCGTGCATCGAACTACCTTGTGATTGTGTAAAAAGAGTGAAAAAAATTCGACTGCATTATCCAGTATTGCAATATTTTTTTACTCTAATATTTCTACAGTTCATATTGAAGCGTGCCACGTGCTGTATTTAAAAAATAGGGCTATTCCCGATTACGGGCAAATAGCGTGGCATCGTGTCATTTGCAAAATATGATGGCAAATATTTTCAACACAACAACAAAATGTACAGATTTGCATTTGCCCGACTCTGTCAAATTTGCAATACTAAAATCGCATTGCATACAGCCGAGCATGGGCAACACTTATTTGCAAATCAATCAGCTGTTACATTTTAACCAAACGCCGCTAATAAAACAAAATTAACAGACTCTGAAATGGATCTCACTTTGTAAATAATGATGAAAAACACCACAAATACTGGTCGTGTTTTTTTTTTCCTCCAAAACAGTTGTGAGTTTTGTTTGCAACAGTGTTCTAAAAAGTATGCTCACAGTTGATGACAAATATTTGGTAGGGCATACATTTGCAAAGCTATTTGCCCGTAACTGGGAATAGCCTTAATAAATAATAAAGACTGAAGTAGAGTGATTTGCCTATGTACGAAGAGCACAGTGCAAAAACTTGTGAGCAATGTTCTTTGCTGATATCTAACTAGCTCAAACCTGGCGCGTTGCTGCCACGAACCCCGTTTCCAAATATCTATAAAATGTTATAAGTGAAATTGCATGTATAAATTTTAGTCGAATACTGAATTTTGTGGCTTTGTAACCTAACCTTCAAAAGATTTTCAATTTCTCAAATTTGGTTTGCGTGAGAGGTCCCACGCCTCCTTGTCCAACGTCATACAATGACATCAGTGAAGCTGCATGTGTAAATTGAATTTGAATACTGAATTCCGAGGCTGAGTGACCTTAAACTTCAAAAGCTATTCAATATCTCAAATTTGGTTTGCATGCGAGGTGCCACGCCCCCTTTTTTAACACCATAAAATGTTATCAGTGAAAATGCACGCGTAAATTGTGGTCAAATTCCGAGGCTGTGCGGTCTATAACTCCAAAGCTATTCGTTATCGTAAATTTTGGCTCTATGGAAGGTGCCCCGCCTACAATGTCAAAACTCTTCTTGGTATGTGTTTAATAACTTCCTAATGTTTCATGAAAATCGGTGCAGATATGAAATAAATTACCATATTTCAGTATTTTGCGATCAAAACCGTCTGATATATAGAAATTCTATTGATTTGTGGGCGGTAAAAAAGGGCATGGCAAAATTTATATACAGTTCCGGACAAATAAATAGAATCACTTAAGCATTCATATCTTAATAATAAAAAAACACAAATTTATCGTTGAAATTCTGGCGATATTCGATTTTTTTTTTATATGTACATTATTTCACAAGAGAAAAACACATTTTAAATAATATTAAGATATTAGTTCTAGCGAAAAATTGTTAAAAAGTCAATTTAATCAAAACATAAAAAGAATCAAAAAAATAAAACAAACTAAATAAATGTATTTTATTTTAGTACTTTGTAGTATAACTTTTATTGGCCAAAATAGCATCTTCAGGGCATGGACTCCACTAATGTCTGGCAAGTACTCTGTGGTATAGCATACCAAGCCTTCTGAACTACTTTCCCAAAGCCATACTTTCCCATAGTTCGTTCATATTTTTGAAAGCACTTTCCGCCACTTTTTCTCATTATCTAGACCTGCCCAGTTTTTGTGGAACTTTGCAAAAGCAATACAATTTTTTTTATGTCTCAATGTCAGCATAGAAACTTTTCGAGGAGATCTACAAAAAAGTTTATGCAAGGCGCCTTCTTACAGTTCAAGCAGAAATTTCATCGCTTAAAGTACTCCCAGACTATATATTTCATACAGATGACATGTCAAAAAAAATTACATACTGAATTTAATCTGTGCGTCAAAATTAAGTTTTTGTCAGACATTTTTTTCTTTTGTCTCCACACTATCTGACACGTCATTTGAAAATAAAAAACAGCTTTTGAAATGTTTGTAAGCCGTAAAGCTCTAAAATGTCCTCTTTTGGCCATTCAAACTAAGAATAAATTCATTATAAATCAATTTATTGAATAAATATCTTAAAATTTACCTTTTCTTCCATTTTCACAAAAAAATTTATCAAACTGATAGTTTTTACAGATGAAAAAACATACGAAATTAGAGACGGTTCTAATTCAAAAATTTACAGACGCAAATACAAACGACGTTTCAAAACCACAGTTTCATATGTTCCACACTATCTGTAGCTAAATTCCATTTGTAATTTTTGACGTGTCATATGTATGAAACATATAGTGTAGAGGCACTTTTAGCTCTTTCCGTATAGATTCTACAGACTTGAATGATTCGCGAGTAGTGAATATTTTCATTTTCTTCATGTGCCGGTGTTTTGCGTGGTTTTCCTATTTTAATGTGAGGTTTTGGTGTCAATTATGCATTGAACACAAATTTTTGGAACCGTCCTAAAGTTTAAGCAATTTCTCGTTGGCTCCGGCAACCTTTATGTAGTTTCTGGACTAGAGATCGTTCAACGTCGGTGCAGTGCTTGGCTCATTTTGTGATTTTTTCACACTATTTTAATTATTATTTTTAAAGCGAATTTATATATTAACTACACTTTCCAACATGAACTTTACAATTAAATGATATGCTGCTTTAAGAAATGTGCTTTTAGAACAAGTGATTCTATTTTATTGTCCAATCACAATTCTTCGCGTTTCTGTTTTTTCAGACAATTACCCAACACACAGTTTTGTTTGAACAATCGGTAAAAAATGCATTATATTATTATAGTTAAGGGTGATTCTATTTATTTGCCCGGCACTGTATATAGTGACATCCACTTGGAGCACCTACAAACAAAGTTTCACTATAAAAACGTGTACAACTCCGGAATGAGCATGATTTTGAAAAAGTGGGAGTAGATATAGTGCGACCAATCCCATTTTGTACAGTTTTGTTGGAACCATCCGAACAAAATTACTCAATTTTAGTTTTTTACGATCAAATCCGTCTGTTATATACCTTTTTAAGCGCAAATAGCGCTAATTTGGCTTGTATGGGAGGTACCACGCCCTCTTGTCCAATCGAAACCGAACATCACAGGAGGTTGCTTCAGTTTCCACGAGAATTCTCGAGATGAAAAGATCGGTTCAGCGTTTTCCAGTCTATACGTGATATGTACACATACCCACATACAAATATACAAACATACATACATCCATTTTTATAAATAAAGATATGTATATGATTTCTTATATTAGAAAATGTAATACTTTTTTATAATAATGTTATTTTAGTTTTTACTCCATAAATAGGCATAGTTTCATTTCACCAAATAAATATCCTTTTATAGGTATTGTATAATACTGAATATTTTTCTGGAAAATATGATTCAATATCTCGAGAACACTATTGGGAGAACTTGATTATATTATTTTTTAGATAAACTGTAATCGATAGAAGAAACAGATTTTTTTTTCTTCAAGTTAAACGATTGTTTATTTATTAGAATAAAAAGTATACATTTAATGTTTTTTTTAAAATATTTATTTTCTACATCGTTTGATGGTTTGATGGAAAAATATCAAATCAATGTGACAGTTAGAATCGGAGATAAAAGCAATCGAAAATTTTTGGATACGCTGTATCAAACGCGCCCTTAATACACGTAGGGAAATGAAAATCAAAGAAGAACTGTTGACGAAATACTTTTGTAACAAGGACAAAATCTTTGCAATAAAGAATTTATCTTCAAACAAGCAATTACTGCGTCTTCACAGCAAAAGCGAAGAGCTCTTTGTCGACAAATTAAGGAAAAAGTACGTAACCGCAAAGATAAATTCTTTGACAGAAAGATTTAATTCTTTAGGGAGCGACTAAAAAAAGCCTGTAATCTCAAAGACTTTTTTGCTTCATTCAACGACATACTTTAATTGAACTTAATTTTCCGTTGCTTGTATTTTTTGTATATTTTTCGCACATAATTTACTGTAAATTAAGTGAAAATTTTGGTCTTTTGAGTTTTATAAGATAACTAGTCTTCATCGGCAGACGTTGTCCTGCCATAGATCGCCTTACTGCCATATACGAAAATGCCAAGAAATGCTAAATATATTCACCACTTTTAGTATAGTTGTCGAAAGTAACCATATGAACTAAATTACAAAATTTTAGTCTAATACGACCTAAACTTTCTAAAATAAAGCATTTTCGCTGATTTGTGGGCGATAAAAGTTGGGCGTGAAAACCAATATTTGATACAGTTGCTGACAGTAACCATAAAAACTAAGTCAACATTAAGCTCAATCGACAACGTAGTCAATTTTAATGATTTATCAATAGATAGGCGTGGCTTTAATGCGACCACGTCCATTCTTAGTACAGTTGCCGAAAATAACCATACAAACCAAATAACCAATTTCAGTCTTATACGGCCAAAACCGCCTTAAATACAGAATTTCCATTGATTTTTGGGCGGTAAAAGAGGGCGTGGAAACCCATTTTTTGTACAGTTGCTGACAGTAACCATTCGAACTAAATTACCAAATTTTAATCTTATACCACCCAAACCGTCTTACATATAGCATATTTATTAATTTGGAGGCGGTTATAGGGGGTGTGGCAAGCACATTTTCTTAAACCATCTTCTACCTGAAACAAATCGACTGCCAAACTTTCAGCTCAATCGGTCCAGTAGTTTTGGAGTCTATAGGCATCATCCACACAGACCGACAGTATTTTGCTTTTATATATCGTCATATGAAGTTAAAAAAGCCGTAAGTTACATTTAAAACATTTTACAGGAGAAGCAAAAAACTTTCTAAATTTCTCACGCGCGTATACTAAGGGCTTTTAGAATTTTGTTAATAAAAACGTCGTTTTTAGTTGCAGGAGTGTAAAATTTTGCAAGAAAATGTATTTTGATATGGTGCATCATAATCGGGTATGGGCACCACTACTTAAGGCTTCTGTATGTTTTTGTTCTCTTTGCACAGAGAAAAATTTATACGCAAATCTAATATATAAAAATTCATATTTGTTCGTATTTTATGCGCTGTAATACCGTTCAGTCGATTGCGATAAAATTTTGTCAACTTATTGCTTGCACTTGTACAAACAATAAAGGCACATTTAAAAGTCGCCACACCTTTTTTTGCCGTCTACAAATCAATAAAAATTTTATACGTAAGACGGTTTTGGTCGTACTAGACTAAAATTTAGTTATTCAATTCGTATGATTACTGTCGGTAACTATTCTAAAAATGGGCGTGGGCATTATAGCTATTCAAAAATTACTTTTGCCTAGTATTTAAAATAGTTTAAATATTTATGTATATTTAATTTAATGAAAAATGTGCTCAGTTTGCAGAACACGTAATAAAACTTTTTAAATTTCATTTTATAAATAATATGCAAAGCATATGTTTTTAGCGTGTAACTTTTTGATTTTTTCGACATTCTCTTTAGGACATTCGTCCGACGTAGGCTTCATTGCATTCTTGTTTAACACTGAACTGATTTTAATTTCTTTGCTTTGTTGTTGCGTTTTGTGTCGCTACGTTAGAGCTTGCTCTCAATGCTCCGTGCCCATAGCCGATCATAATCAATTAAAAAGTCAATTTTGAATTTTTGGTAACTTACGCCTTTTATCTGACGATATATAGATAAATACAAACATGTACAGATTTTAATATTAAAGTATAATCTTTTATTGTACTCTTCTTTAGCATAGCAAAAATCTTGCTCCCACTAAAAGAAGCTTCTTTCGCATAGAAAAGAGTATGTCTTTGTTTTTAAGTACGCGTCTTTGTTAGTTCAATAAAATTTCGTCTTTGTCGCAAAGTTTTGTCTTTGTGCACGATTTAAGGTCTCTGCCCACTTGTGGCACGTAACGAAACAACAGAAAACTGCAAAATATAACTACCATGTGCTCCCAAGCGTGTCGGAAGCGAATTTCATCTGGGGGGGGGCAGTACAAATGGGGGGGCAGTACAAATGGTGGTGCAAAAAAAAGTTCACCAAAATTTCTTCACATGAAACATAAAGAAGAGAGAAAGAAGAGGAAAATATATAATACAAAAATATTATCGTTGTAAAAAAACTGATATTTTGAATAACTTTTCCTTTTAAATTGTTTATCTAGCTAAAAAAGTGGGGGGCAACTGCCCACCTTGATCCCCCGCTTCCGACGCCAATGTGTGCTCCTATGTATACATACTTACTAAAGGCTTCTTTACATTGTCATACTGTGTGTTACGATTTGTGAGAAAGAAAGTATCATCGAATTTCATCATACTGTCATTTTGAATTTTTGTATGAAATAATTCATTTTTCCCTTTCTTATCTCACAGAGTCATAACACACTTTTTTATTGTAATCTTTGAAAATTTGTATTCAAATTTGGAAACTTGAAATGAATCGGGGCTATTGTAAACATAATTAGTGTTATTTGTACATTAGAAATTAAAGCCTGAAAGGAAGAAAGAAAGAAAATACTCAGGCGGAAAAGAACAATGTGGAGCCAGATATGGCTTTTACGAAGGAACTCAGGGAAGGATTTGCCCATCTGGCCATGAATGAACTTAGGCTGGAAGATACAAGCGGCTTCTTCAACTTCGCCAGAATGTCTTGGCAAACGTTCTCAAAACTGTCTTTAAAAGTAGAACCATTTATAAGAAAACAAAATACCGTTTTACGAGAAGCTATTTTATTTCAAACACGGTAAGTTTAAAGATATTTATCTCAAAGTGATCTCAGAGCAACAACGTACTGCACCTTCTTCTTATTTTTAATATCGAAGTGCTCAGCCTTCTACTTACTTCTGATATCGACACAGTTTCTATCTAAATGAATGGCAAATGACAAAACGGCAACGACTGTTGACGCCAACGAAAAAGCCGGTGGCAATCGTTGCAAAGAATTCTGACCGGCTTGTTGTTCGCTTTGTTTACAAAAATTAAAATGTATTCGAACAGTTTATAGTTCAAAGTAAAAAATTCGCCATCGTTTTAAAAGCATTGAATACATCCAAAATCTACGATTTGATTGCTTTTCTGCATCTTCTTCATCAAAGCTATTAAAGCTAAATGTTTATTAGAACATCCTGCCCTTTTTTTTTGTGGTATTGTTTAATTTAAATTTTCGCTGCCGTTTCGTAAAGTGTGCATTGAACATTATGTTGCCTTTTCGTCGCCATTTTACAGCCGTTTCGTTACGTGCCGTAAGTGGGCACAGACCTTTAACCAGCAAAAGTCTTTGCGGCAAAGTGCGTTTGCTTTAGTTTTGCATTCTTTTTTTTTCTCGGCTTAGCATGCATTTTCAAAAGAAAAGCGGGAGCAGGAATTGTGGTGTTTCTGAAAAGTTTTTACGTAAAACTTAATTTTTTTTATGGAAAATACATTTTTAGATATCAACTGAAAATACAAAATATAAAACGAAAAAAATATATAAATTTGTTGAAAATGTCGTGCGAATATTAATGTTTTTTATCAATACTACACACTTGTACTATACGTTTCCTCTTTGCTCTGAGTGCATCATAAGGCGATTTTATTTATTAATTCAAAGCGACGAGCACGCCGAGACTGATCACTCAAAAAATGATCCGAGTAGGGAAGGTGTAGTGCGTTTCGAACTCATTTTCAAACCCATTGAGCAAAAACTGTCAAAATATAACAAATTATTTTATTTTACAAACCATCTAAGCAAATGCTCTGATTATCAGATCACTTAAATAATAACTTTAATTCGATTTACATCTGTCATTTCATTGGTTTTGTTATGTGCTCTGTTCTGAGCTCAATTTACCCCACCACATGAGTAGGTGCATGTACAGTAGGGCTTGAGCGCGCTCAAAATGAAAAATGAAACGCCAATTTGGTTCTCTGAGCGCTCAAAACAAAAACGAAACACGAGCAGTTATTTTGACAGTTCGCGCCCTACTCTGTGCTGATAAAGAAAATCGCCTATATATAAAACCACCAAATATTTGTTGATATCTCCTAAAGGAGTGGCTGTAGTGTATAATAATTTTCTACTCAAATGAACACTTAAAAGAGAGAGAACTATTCCCCTCAACTCAATTCCATATATCATTTCAATTTTATTTATTTTTCAATTTTATTTAGCAAAAATGTTAGCATAAAAGATGGGTATCTTTTGCATGCTGGAATTAATTAAAGTAAATAACAACATTATCAAATAACAACAATTGATAATAATATGATTGATGAATATAAAAATATTAAATGAGATGAAAAATTAAATAAATGTACTTATGTTAAAATCGAGCTTAAACAATAAATAAGTAATTCAGAGATAAGAAGCGAAAAAGAAAAGAAAGAGATCGATTGAAAAAAAGATAGATTAAAGTTAAGTGAAATAATCGAAAACTAAACGCTTAAAGGCTCTTTGATTGGACACAAATTTAAAATTGTTTGTGAGTGAATTCCACAATCTGACTGCACTGACGAAAAAAGTATGCCAAAATTTTTGTAATTGTAGCTCGGAACTAAGAGGTTCATACTTCTCTTAGACCTACTAAACTAAAGTTTCTCATACAGGTAATGTGGACAATGCGAATAAATTGGGAGCGGGTCAGTTTTCTGCTTGTCAAAAGTCTGTATTCTCAAAATGCCATCATTTTTGCAGGAGGTTTTCACGATTCAGTGCACTTGCCAGTACAGTTGAGGACTTGTTGAGAAATTTTGCGGATTTATCTTACCCTATTACGGAGGTTTTGTCTACAAAAAAGTAATTTCAATGGGCAGCAGAAGCGCAACTTGCCTTTGAAGCCTTAAAAACTTATTTTGCCCCTGTTCCAAGAAATCCTGACTTTTCCAAAAAGTTTTATATCCACTGTGATGCTAGAAATTTGGGTATAGGAGCTGTTCTTGTTCAAATCGCTGACGATGGCTCAGAAAATCAAGTTGCGTGTATGTCAAAAAAGCTAAATTCGGTCCAAAGAAATTTTAGTGTGACGGAGCGTGAATGCTTAGCTGCCATAGAAGCTATTGAACGCTTCCGGTGTTATATCGAGTTACAAAATTTTGAGGTAATAACCGACCATGGTAGTTTAGTTTGGCTTATGAGACCACCTAATCTTAATGGTAGACTTGCTAGATAGGCTTTGAAACTGCAGGGCTATAAGTTTTCCACAAGTCATCGTAAAGGTAAAGACAACATTGTGCCCGATGCTTTGTCTAGATTATTTGAGAAGGAAGTTGAGGGTTTAGAATTTGTTGGTCCTGAAATTGAGCTAGAGTAGTGATGCTCAACTGGGCTCCTATGGTTCGTGGGCCGACGTCGGCCCGCGCGATCTCGCTGTGTGTTTGTGTGTGTGTGTTATTTGAAAAGAAAACCCAGTCAGATATTTATTTCACTGAAGTGGGTAGTTAATATTTAGTTGATACTATTTATACAATAACAAAGCATTAAATTCATAAACTATATTTTCACAATTGCTTTTATTCCTAAAATAAAGTTCATTACAACAAATATATTTAAATATATGTACCAATAAAAATTCTTTACAGTTTCTATGCAGTTTGTTTTAGATACCAAGCACGAAAAACTATTATTTTTGTAAAGTACAAACAATTTAGCTTTATAATGCTTTATTTAAACGCTTTTGCAGATTAAAGGCATAAGTATGCAAACTTATGTCTCCTGTTACAGTTTATATTTCTTGATGGGATGATTGTGTTTTTCATTTTGCTTACAGAGGAACAATTTTCAAATTTTATGGATTTTAAAACTAAGCAAGCTTAGAGGCAATTTTCTCAGAAATTCTAACTATGCAACTGCGCAATGAATGCCATTGAATTCCAAACTAAGCAAGTTTAGAGACAATTTTCTCAGAAATTCTAACTATACAGCCGCGCAATGAAAGTGCAAGGACAATTTTAATTATATAGCTGCATATAAGTCAATTTAAAAAAAAAACTATTATCGTCATTGTCGTCCCTTAATTGGTTTAACATTTCATCCATTAGAGAGAAGTCCTTTTAAAGTATTCAATCAGATTTCATATTTATTTGTAATAATTTTGTATATTTTCGATTTTTTATTGTAATAAGCTCTTCATGTTAGTTTTAAGTTTTCGTATATTAAATATAAGTGTTTCGTATATTAAATATTTACTGCCATATTTCCTTTCTTAATGATTACTGCTAGTAAAGAGATATTATATCTTGTAACACTAAGAACTGCAAATAATAACAAATAAATAAAGAAATAAATAAATAAATAAGTGCTTTTGCCCACCGTGCAATGTTGTTGACTGCAAAAACACACACGCGTTGCTTTATTTTTGTTTTACATGAAAAGCCGCTGCCATCCCGCTGTTGGCAGCGCGAGCTGACGAGTTGAGAATCACAAATATACAGTCTATTCATTTTGGTGATGTCGAATTTGAATGTCTTAAATCCTGTGTATTAATTAGAAAATCAAGAAAAATTTCCTGATTTGAAAGTTTTGGATACATAAAATATTTATATGTGCAGAAATATTTTTAATTTTTTCTCCCTTATAAAAATATTTTTATAACAGTACAGTTTTTTTGAGTTTTCCAAAATTTTTGTTAATGGATGAAAAAATGTTCTTCTTTTCCTCGTATTCGTAGTACCGTTAATCGAAAATACTGTGTAATCTCGCATGTGGTATAGAAAATATTTATATGTGCACAATTGCTTTTTTTTGTGTTCTAACTGCTATAACGTAAAAATTAAAAAATTTTGTTTATAACCTTAGTAAGAAAAACCATACACATAACGGTAATACATTTTTGGAACAAAATATGAGCACATTTTAGAGTTATTTCATTTTTCAAATAAAAATGCCATGTGGAACCACTTTATCTATAAAGGACGTTGGTTACACGGAGTTATGGTTACAACCATTAACTTAATAAGAAGAAATTTCTATTGGTCTGGTTTGGTTAAAGATACTTTCTTACTTACTTAGTTGGCGCTACAACCGTATGTCGGTCTTGGCCTCATCTAAGAATTTGCGCCAGGCATTTCTGTCTTTCGCTTGCTGGCGCCAGTTGGAAATTCCAAGCTTCGTCAGGTTGTCCTCTACTTGGTCTTTCCAACGAAGATGCGGTCGTCCTCTTCTGCGTTGACCGCCGCTGGGTACCGAATCGAATGTTTTTTTCACTGGAGCATCGTCTTTCATGCGCTGAACATGACCAAGCCAGCGAAGCCGCTTGATTTTAATGCGCTTGACTATGTCGATGTCAGCGTACAGCTCATACAGTTCATCATTCCACCGTATTCGGTACTCGCCATTGACGCAGATTGGTCCGTAGATCTTACGAAGAATCTTTCTCTCGAATGCTCCTAAAGTCTTTTCATCTAAACTGCTCAGCGTCCAGGTTTGTGATGCGTAAAGTAGGACGGGCATGATGAGCGATTTATAGAGCGTGATTTTCGTTCGTCGAGAGAGGGTTCTGCTTCTCAATTACCTACTGAGCCCAAAGTAACACCTGTTGGCAAGAGTTATTCTTCGTTTGATCTCAATGCTGATGTCGTTGGTTGAATTAATGCTGGATCCCAGATAAACGAAGTTCTTCACAACCTCGAATGAGGTATTGTCAACGGTAACGTGGGTTCCAAGACGCTGGGAATGTTTGTTTGTTGACACCAAGTATTTCGTCTTATCTGCATTCACTGCGAGACCCATTCGACTTGACTCTCTTTCTAATCTGGAAAATGCTGCACTGACATAATACTGACGCGTATTATGGCCAATAATATCGATGTCATCAGCATACACAAGCAGCATAACACTCTTGTAGAATATTGTGCCACTACGTCTCAGATCACCAGCTCGGATGATCTTTTCCATCATTAGGTTGAAAAAGTCGCACGATAAGAAATCACCTTGTCTGAAACCTCGTTTGGTAATAAATGGTGGGGAGAGGTCCTTCCCGATTTTAAGTGCGTTGCTGATGTTGCTCAGTCTCATCCTGCAAAGTCGTATTAGTTTTGCAGGAATACCAAATTCAGACATGGTGGAGTATAAGTGCTTCCTTATTGGGCTGTCGAAGGCGGCTTTGTAGTCGACAAAAAGATGGTGGGTGTCGACTTGTTTTTCTTGAGTCTTCTACAAGATTTGTCGTAGCGTGAAAATCTGGTCGATGGTGGACTTTCCAGGTCTGAAGCCACACTGATAAGGTCCGATCAGTTCGTTTACAATGGGCTTCAATCTTTCACATGAAACGCTCGACAGGAGCTTATATGCGATATTAAGAAGGCTTATCCCACGGTGATTGGCACAGATAGTGTGATCGCCTTTCTTGTGGATTGGGCAGAGCACACTGAGATTCCAATCGTTCGGAATGCATTCTTCTGACCATATTTTGCATAGAAGCTCGTGAATGCATTTAAGTAGAGCTTCGCCTCCGTTCTTAAACAGCTCAGCAGGTAAGCCATCAGCTCCCGCGGCTTTGTTATTTTTAAGCCGAGCTATAGCTGTCAGAACTTCATCAGGCAGCGTCGGGCAGCGGAACCTCGACGCTGTCATCCGCAATTGGGGTTTCCGGAATATCATCTCTATTGGCGGGATTGTTGTCAGCGTCGCCATTTAGAAGCTTAGAGAAGTGTTCCCTCCATAACGTCAGTGTACTCTGGACATCTGTCACTAGATTCCCGTTTTCATCCTTGCAGGAAGAGGCCCCGGTTTTAAAACCATCGGCAAGGCGTCTTATTCTTTCGAAAAACTTTCAGGCCTCATTCCTGTCACCATACATCTCAATCTTCTCCTGCGCGCGCTTTTCTGCCTCTCTTTTTTTCCGCCTGAAAATATGTCTCTCTTCCCTCCTCTTTTCTTTGTATCGGTCCTTAGCAGCGCGCGTTACAACCGACTGCAGGGTGGCTTTGTAGACGGCGTCTTTCTCTGCAGTGGCGTCGCGACACTCCTGGTCGTACCACTGGTTTCGGCGAGGGCGTTGGTAGCCAATCACCTCTACAGCAGCCGCACGCATCGAGTTGGAAATGTGTGTCCACTGCGCGCATATATCATCGATTGGAGGAGTGCTTTGAAGCAGGAGTGAGAGTCGAGTGGCGAAAGCATCGGCTGTCTGTTTCGATTACAGCTTGTCGACGTCTAGCTTTCTCTGTGTAGGGTTGCGTGTATTCTTAGCTGCGCACAGACGTGTACGGATCTTGGCTGCAACAAGATAGTGATCCGAGTCAATGTTTGCATCACGGATCGTGCGTACATCCAATACACTGGAAGAGTGCCTTCCGTCGATCAAAACGTGATCAATTTGATATTTTGTTTTTTGATCAGGGGACATCCAGGTGGCTTTATGAATATTGAGATGCTTGAATCTAGTGCTACTTACGACCATATTTCATGCTGCGGCGAAGTCAATCAGCCTCATTCCGTTATCGGAGGTGTTGTCGTGGAGGCTGAACTTTCCGACTGTTGGACCAAAAATATTTTCCTTGGCCACCTTAGCGTTGAAGTCATCAAGCACGATTTTTACGTCGTGACGGGGGCAGCGCTCGTAAGCATTTTCAAGGCACTCGTAGAAAATTTCCTTGATCTCATCGTCCTTGTCTTCTGTCGGAGCGTGCGCACATATTAGGCTTATATTGAAAAATCTAACCTTGATGTGGATTATGGCAAGTCGTTCGTTCACAGGTGTGAATCGCAGGACGTGGGGCCGTAGTCTCTTGCCAACTACAAATCCGCATCCAAACTCGTGCTTCTCCGCATGGCCGCTGTAGTAGATATCACAGGGTGCACGCCGAATGCAACCCTGTCCCTTCCATCGCATTTCTTGGATAGCAGTGATATCAGCTTTGTATCTTTCTAAGACATCAGTCAGTTGGATAGAGGCACCTTCCCAATTAAGGGTTCGGACATTCCAGGTGCATATCCGTAAATCATTATCAGTTTTTCGTTTGCGGTATTCGTCATCAGATTTGGGGATCATTTTTCTTCTTTTCTTATTTGTTTTCATTGAAATTTGTTTTTACGGGTGGGCTTCAAACCCGACGCACAACCTTTCTTTAAGCCTTGGTTAAAGATAGTCAGGATTATATTCGTAACTGCGAAGTATGCAAAGCAACTAAAGCCCCAAACATGATTTTACGTCCACCTATGGGAAACCAAGTGGTTACTAATCGTCCATTTCAAAGGCTTTATATTGATATTCTTGGCTCCTATCCTAGAAGCAAAAAAGGTAATATTGGTATTTTAATTGTATTTGATCACTTCAGCAAATTTCATTGATTGCAGCCGCTACGAAAATTTACTTCAAGTAATATTACACATTTTCTTTTGAAGCAAATTTTTCATTGTTGTGGCGTACCGGAAGTAATCGTAAGTGACAACGGAAGTCAGTTCAAGGCTAATGATTTTAACGCGTTCTTGACTTAATTTGGAATAAATCATATTTAAACCGCATATTATTCGCCTCAAAATAATGCGGCAGAACGTGTGAATAGATCACTTATTTCCGCTATTCAATCCTACTTAAAAAATGATCAGCGTGAATGGGAAAAAAATCTCACAAGTATTTCGTGTGCAATTTGCAACTGCATTCATCAAAGCATAAGATTTTCTCCTTATCAAGCTCTTTTTGGTTTTAATATGGTAACTCATGGATCAGATTATAAGCTTTTAAAAAAAGTACACTTACTTGAAGAACCCAACATCATAATAAAATCCGAAGATAACTGAGCTTTGCTTAGAAAAGAAATACAGGAAAAAATCAGAAAAGCTTATATGAAAAATGAAAAACAATACAGTCTTCGCTTGAGACCCGTTTTCTTTAGAATTGGGCAGGAAGTATTCCAAAAAACTTCTCTCAAAATAATTTTGGTAAATCGTTTAATTCCAAATTGGCACCATCTTTTGTTAAAGCTCGCATAAGAGAAAAAAATAGGTAATTGCTATTATATCCTTAAGGATTTAAATGGAAACCTTGCAGGAACCTTCCATGCCAAGGATATTAAGTTGTAATATTATTTCCATCTATAATTGCAGTAAAAACCATCCTTTTATCTAGTTTTGTAACATGTCTTAACGGGCTAACTTAACATATTTTTAATTTTTTAATCTTTGTCAAAATATATATATTTATAGATTAAATCCTAGACATTGACATAAATCGATAACAAAAAGAAAATTTCTATCACCAGATACTTAAAATTCTTTTTGGAGGAATTCCGCAACATTGGCTCAATTGTGTGTACAGATTTTACATCGATATAAGTCAAGCTACGAAACCGCGTGTTTAATTGATAAGCTTTCTTTTCCTTTTGAATCTTAGTCAAGAAATTAGCCAAGAAATTAGTAAGACAAATAAAAAGTCTAAATAGTATCTAACGTGGATTTATAATTAAAGTTTTAAAATTTTCACCTAAACTTCCACATAATTAACATGGATTAATGGAGAAATTTGAAGTTTTTTAAAGAAAAAGTAAGTAAGAAACATAAAGATAAAAATTAAGACAAAAAATTGCGTAACATTTTTTTAGTACACACTTAATATTTTATTATTAGATCGTTTGCTAAAGTAACCACAAGATTCACAAAACGAAAGAACAAATCAATTATTTTTAAAATTTAGTCTTAAGTTATAGTTTAACAACCAAAAACACAATCAGTATCAACACATCGACATCTTATGGAAGGCCTTTCAGAAGTATCGAGGATGTAATGCAAGTGATCATATTCTTTTTATTAAATTTTTTAATAATATTACTTTAATCTTATTGCTATTTTTAATATATAAATAGTGCACTGCATATTGTTGCAACACCCTGTTTAATTAAAAAATTTTATTGCTTAAATAGACACTTGCTAGTGTAGAGTGGATATTGTTACCACACGCTTATGCCCAAAACTCAATAGTGCGTTAGGTCGGTCGGCCTAATAAGTTTAACAATAAAAAGTGTGGTGTGTTCATGAAAACCTAACCGCACAATTGACGTACTTTGTCAATTAATGATTAAAAAGTTATAATATTTTTTTAATGTTTTTTTAACATAATTAGTTTCTTGCAAAGTGGCAATATTTTAATTTGAGCAATTAGCTATTTTTATCAGGCAGTGTTTATGATTGTCGATTATGCATTTGCACACATATGTCAGCAGCAATATATTGTCATGTGCTGCATATGTTGTCAATAAGTTTTTAAGCTGTCATTTTCAAAATTATTTCTGAAATTTTAAGAATTAAATATTTGTTACATTTGTTCCAATTCACAAAGTCCTACCTCTCCCTGCTTTTTGCCGTCTTCTGAAAAGAAATTAATTTAATTTCGAAAAACAAAAATAGCTGCTTTATCATAGAAGTTTGCCACCTCGTTTGCTCACCTAAATCAAAGAAGAAATATACTTTGTGGTTTGTGCAAAGGCTTATACGCATTTATAAGGCTGATAAATTTAAACGCTTTTTACTATTTATAAGGGTTTTGTCCATATGCAAAAATCCCCATAATATGAGAAATAATATCGGAATTCCCGATCCAGTGCATTTGGCTGTGCATTAGAGCACGAGCAAAATATTCATGGCTTTTTCACTTAACACTAACAAAATAAGGTGTATTCACGATCCAATGCATTTGTATGTTGCAAAAACAGGTATCGTTCATGTGCTTATTAAACAGGTGAGATTTGACGAGTTCAAATGGAAGAAAAACAAAATGCACCAAGCGTACCAAGTGCACGAAGAGATGGACCATTGATGAAATTAATTTACTAGTTGATTATTTAAAGCAGCCTGAGGTTTTTATGGTATGGTTGATATGTTTATGGTTTATTGATAATTATCATTTTATCAAAAGCTTCATATGTATTCGTTAAAAATACGTATGAAGCGCGCAAAATGAGCTCACGAAACCAAAAATTTTGTGTGCAACTCAAAATGAGCTCTATTGCGCTATTTACCTAGTGCGCTATAAGGATCAATTAAAAGTAATATTTGTTGGAATGCTGGAATTTTTTGGAAAGTAATATAATGGAAAAATATTAATACACATTTAAAAACTGAAATTAGCTTCTCGAATTCTACTCATTGAACAATTTTACAGCTTTTAAATAGTGATGCAAAATTTGAGAGTTCTTATATCGATTACTTGATTTCTATATTAAGGACATAATTGCAAAATGTATAATTCGACTATTTATTTCTACTCATGTATAAAAATATGTAAATATTTTGTTTAATATAAAGCTTTGTTTACTGTCACTAGTTGTTTCTTAAATTCTAATACTGATTTCATGGTTTGTGATGTCTAAAATATGATATATATATCCATAATTCCATATTTTTGACGTTGAAAAATTGCATCTATTGTAGTAAAAACACATAAAAATAGATAAAAACAGTGCTTGTATAAACAAAAACGTGTAGAATGAGATTCGAAAAAGTTTTCTTCACAAAAATTTCAATTTTTTTTACTACACTCGAAAACGTGTACTCTCAAAAAAATTGAATGCATGTTCATATTTAGTTTATGAAATATTTTATTTTCCAAGCCACCACCTTATTCTGTCAAATAAGACATACTGCAATAAGTTTAACAATAAAATGTGTGGTGTGTTCATGAAAACCTAACCGCACAACTACAACTCCTCAACTGAACTGGCAAGTGCATTAAATCGTGAATACACCTAATTTGTTATATGTGTGTAGAACATATGTAGTGATTGAGCTTACTCATCGTGGTTTGAGGTCGCTAGCAACGAAGAAACTTATTATTTTTTCAAAATAACTGTCAGTTTTTTATTTATAATATTATTTTGTACTTATATAATAATAATATTTATGAAATATTAATATATTTATTGATTTTGATAAGATATATCATTAAATTATATGTATATCATATTAAATTCATCAAAATCGTTCTTATATTACTTTAACAACATAAAACTTTAAAAAAGTCACACCAATTATAAAATCCCACGATAATCCCATGAAAATCTTTGTAACCACCGAAATACAAGAAATACCCACACATTAAAATTTCTCAACGAAAATGCAACCCAGCATTGGCATGGAATGTCAAACGCACGAGCTAGTAGAACAATTCTCTACTTACACCCTTGATCGTAATTTACCTCTGCTTTACATTTGTACGGGATGAGGTCGAAGCAAATTATGAGGTCGCATTTAGTGTTACTTCATAAGAACTCGTTGTTTCTAGTCTAGCTGTCAACGCACGACTGACCTAACGCAGTATTGAGTTTTAGCTTTTAAACATCAGCGATCAAAGACAAAAAAAAAGAAGAAAGCTCTTACCACTCTCCCGTAACTCAATATCTTCAAGAAGCAAGCTGTCATCGGTGGTTTGTTTACATCGCCTAACTTGCATTAAAATACTTGCATAAAGATTTGTTTTGTTTCTTCGCATACATATTTTTTTTTTGTTTTCTCTAACCAGTTCTAATAACAACAAAGAAGTAAAAACAAAATGCTCGATTATCAGCATTTATTTGAGTTTATTTAAATTTAAATTTTTCTTTTTACTATTTTTCTAAATGAAATCGCCAGATACTATCTATCACCCAACCAAACCACTAGTTTTTATCTGTTCTGCTGTTTATATTAAAATTATAATATTATTTAATTTCGCCAACTACATAAATAAGGCAATTGTTTAATTCAATTAAAATGTGCAAAAATAAAATAAAACTATTTGTTAGTATTTATTGTTTAATAACTTGTTTGCATTTGTCATGTCATCCATTTTTTTGTCATCCATGTAAATAATAAGTATTAACATTTTTATATACATTTCAAATTTAAACATTAAAAAATATGAATTTCTTTTTAGTTATTTTAAGATTCTATTGAATAAATAGAATTGGTTAAAATGACGTGCTAAATATTATTTCTCCTGTAGTAGTAAGGTGACGTAAGTTCAGAGAGATTTGGGACTTTTTCATAATGGACATAAAGAGTCATGGAGGGTAGGTGAAGATCGCGGATCTGATTTACATATCTTGTTTGTGTTAAAAAAAATCATCTTCATTTCTGGGCTTATGCTTGTCCCATTACTTTACTTCTCTTTATAGTATTACCCATTTGGTCCAATTCATGGATTTTGTTCTATTTTTTTGTTGTTTTATAATAAATATAGTTTGCTTCAGGGACTCTTATAATTAAATATTTCCAGTGCTGCTCTTAAGGGTAAGGCGGTCAAGAATCCCCAAAAGCTGATTAGCTAGCTGCTTAAACGGGTCCCACCGACTGCGTTCTGCCCTAGTGCAAGTCAACTTTGGTTGACCATTGGTAAAGGTTACAGGAAGCACCTCCTCCACAGTCTGTTTATACAGAAATAATCTACTGTCATCTACATACTGTCAAATGATCTACTGTAAAAGTGAGTAAGCACACAAAAGAAATTTGAAGTTGTCTTCACTGTCCAAAAAATAATCGGAAGTAATCGAATGTTATAACTATAAATCATACTTTATTTCATTGTTAACAAATTGTACTATTATTATGTTTTCAAAAACAACAACAATTCTTTTTTCGCGTCAAAGGTAAGTTCAGTAATATTAACACTGCATTTCAACTCGAAAAACCGTTAAGTATACCGTTACAGTTCTCTTCAATGCATTTAAGCATATTTATTCCACCACTTCAATTAATATTATTCTAGTTCATGTTGCTTCATGTCGTTTTTAACAATGCGAAAATAAATTTCTATTGAAACTCGCAAAATAATAATTGACTTGCACAAAAGAGTCAAGTCTCTCCGTGAAATCGGGAAAATAGTGAATAGAAACCACACTTTAGTAAAAAAAATTATAGACAAATTTATTAAGTTTAAGAAAACTGATAATTTGGAGCGACTAGGTCGTCCTAAGGAGCTTAAATGATCGAGCATTTCGTCGTATCGTTGCAGAGGTAAAGGGGAACGCAAGCAGCATTGCTGTAAAAATAGCAGAAATAATTACAGCGGAGGAAGGAAAGTCTATTAACGCAAGTACTGTGCATCGTGCACTTCATAATAGAGGATATTTTGGCCGTTGTCCTGGAAAAAAGCTTTTCATTACGAAAGTGAATAAAGAGAAGCGCTTAAATTTTTGCTAAAAAATACAAAAAGTGTAATATTTCTTTTTGGAAAACCGATTTATTTACTGACGAGAGTAACTTCGAAATTTTCGGCGCCAAAGAAGTTTGTTGCTGCTGTTGACGAAAAAAACAGCGTTCGAAGAACAAAATATTCAGAGCACAGTTAAATTCGGTGGAGGCTCCGTCATGGAGGTAGATATTTTACCCCACTTAGATAAGGGGCAGTAAAATTTATGTGTTTCCATCTTTAAATAAGTACAGGGTTGCCCATATTTTATTTTTAAATAAATCAAAGAAACCACAATTTTTTGTCTGTTCGTCATGAATATCATTTAATTGGGTTCAAGTAGATTTGCTTACATTATTTCTTGAATATCATATCTCGTAAATGGTCGCCATTGGCCTCTACGACATATTGTGCCCGTTTTGCAGCATTTTCCATGGTTTTCTTCAACATTTCGATGGGAATGGCGGTTATTTCTTGACGGATGTTGGTTTTCAGCTCTTCTAGGGTCTTTGGCTTGTTGACGTAAACCTTTGATTTCAAATAACCCCACAAAAAGAAGTCTGGAGGCGTTAAATCTGGTGATCTTGGCGGCCAATCGAAATCACCATTTTTTGACATCAAACGGCCAGGGAACAATTGCTTCAAAAAATCGATTGCGGCTTGTGTGTGGTGGCGCGCCGTCTTGTTGAAACCAGTAGTGCCTGATACGCTTTCGACGAACGATTGGCATGAAAAAATTGTTTATCATATCGCGATAACGCTCCTGATTGACAGTAACTCTGTGGCCATTATCATCTTCGAAAAAGAACGGCCCAATGAGCATTTTAGCACAAACGCCGCACCAAACAGTGACTTTTGCATCGTGAAGAGGTACCTCTTGAATCTCTTGTGGATTTTCAGTGGCATAAATACGTTCATACAAACGATAAATTGTTTTCTTGGAAGGCGCACTTTTCACTTTATTTATTTTTTTTTTGAAAGCACGTTGAGTTTTCACTATTGACTTGTTTTGTTGAATGTAAATTTCAACAATTTTAGAGCGTTCGCGTGGCGTGTACTGTTCCATTGTAAACATTTGCTTGGAATGACGCTTCAAACGCGGTATGTCATTAGTCGATTTGGCATCACTGCGGAAAGTTACAGTATAAGGGCTACCCTGTATAAAACAAAATGATATACGCTTTTTTGTACCTTTTTAGGGCCGCACCCAGCACCAACGTCTATGATGAAAATTCCATTTCGGAAAATATCCCGCTTGCTTTGTCACAGACTGTTTCTTCCGGGACACAAACAATCCTTTCATCAGAAGACCACATTATCTCAAAAAGAAAGAGAAAAAATAAAAAAACTCATAAGAAGCGAAAATCATCTGGATCTACTTCTCAGGCCAAGCAGCCCTCAGCACCGCTTTTGAACAGGAACACTCCAGTTACTTCCTCGTCACCTTCTAACCGTCCTTCTTTGACTAATAGTTCAGTTTTGACTCCTATTGAGCCTAGAAATCTATCAAGCTTAAGGGCAGTGTCGAGGAAAAAAAATGTATTTATTTCACGTCTTCAGCCCGACACAACTGTTGAAAATGTATTGACTTTTATCAAACATAATAACTTGTTGAGTCAAAATGCATTTTGTTCATGCAAAAAAATAGGTAATAAACCTTCCCATGCTTCCTTTATTCTCACAGTTCCAGCTGAAGAGTTTGCAACTGTTCTAAACTCTAATTTGTGGACTGATAATATACTCGTTACAGAGTTTCAGCCTAAGAATAAGCCTAGAGGGACGACTCAAGCCGCTCGTCAATCCCAAAAAAACTGAATAGGTTATCCCTTTACTATCAAAATGTAAGGGGATTACGCTCTAAGGCGCGAGACATATTTTTAATGTCTCAGAATTTCTCAGAGGATCTTATCGCACTGACTGAAACTTTTTTAAACGAAAGCATTACTGACTTGGAATTTTTTTATAACAGTTTTGAATTTTATAGAAGAGATAGACACGCTGACCATACTTCTGCTGTCAGTGGAGGTGTCTTATTAACTGTAAGGAACACCTTCATTAGTTCCATTATTGTTATTCCCTGCTCTGCTAACATCGAACTTATATGCGTTAAGGTTGTACATTGCAATTCTAATGTATATATTTTTAATGCATACGTTCCTCCTAAGAAGCCTTGTGGATTGCATAGAATACGTTATAAGCATAATTGACGTTAATGACGACATTTTATTGTTAGGTGATTATAATCTGCCTGACTTGAAATGGGAATCTTCTGACGATGATACATATTTTTGTGCATCTAATTCGAAGACTCGCCAAGAGCATATATTTGTTGATAATATATGTTCTGACTTACAACAAGTTAGTTGTATTTATAATAGTCGTGAAAGACTTCTTGACCTGGTCTTAACTACAGACAGTAACAATGTGATTGTTGAGAGGGCCCCTCATGCTTTGACTGCTGTTGATGAATACCATCCACCATTGAGCATATGGTACAAATCGGAGAGGGATAATATAGTAAAGTCTAACTCAATAGATAAAGTTTATGAATTCAATTTGAAAAAAGCTGACTTTTTGAAGTTGAATCATTTACATCAAAGTAAACTTCATGTTATTTTAGAATATGTTAATAATAACACTTTTGATGATTCAATTATTTTTTTTTTATATGGAAATCTTTGCTATGTTTTCTCTGTCCGTGCCATATAGCCTCAAATTTACGAAAAATTGTGTTTACCCCTGGTACACAAAGGAGTTAAAGATTCTTCGCAACAGCAGGAATAGAGCATGGAAAAAATATGTCTGTAGCTTAGACTTGAATGACCTAGAAATCTACAAGCGTTTGTTTCTGGATTTTGAAAATTGCTCAGCTACCTTATATCAAAATTATTTAGACAGTATTAAGCTGAGAATATTGTCTGATCCAAAGAAATTCTGGGGTTTCATAAACACCAAAAAAAAAAATCTGATGCATTTAAAACCTCTGACGGATTTACTGATGATCCTGTCGTAATTTGTGGTCTATTTGCCAATCTCTTTAAAGAGTCATTTTTTTCAGACTCTTTCAATCCTGATGAGGAGTACTTTGAATATATGAACTCTACACCTAGGGTTTCGTTGGATTCTATATCCTTTACTTCAGAGGATATTTTAAAGTATATTGGATTGATAGATGAGGATTTTAATGCTGGACCTGACGGAACTTCTGCCGCAGTGTTAACACGATGTGGTTCCGTTCTAAGTCAACAAATGTCCATGTTATTCAATAAATCAATTAGCGAAAGTATTTTTCCACTTTTTTGGAAAAAATCTTTTATAAGTCCTATTTATAAAAAATGTTGTAAGAACGATATAAACAACTACAGGCCTATCGCGAAACTCTCGTCGATTCCAAAACTTTTTGAGCGGCTCGTGTATAATCGTGTGAAAATTCGCTGTGGAAAGGTCATGACAACTCGTCAGCATGGATTTCTTACTGGCAGATCCACTGTGTCTAATCTCCTCGATTTTACAACGTTTTGCTTAAATTCATTTTATTCAGGTAACCAGGTCGACTGTATTTACACTGATTTTAGTAAAGCATTTGATAAACTGCCACGCAACTTAATTCTATTTAAACTAAAGTGAATGGGTTTTCCACAATTTTTTGTAAGCTGGATTCAATCGTATCTGACAGAGCGATCTTATCAAATACGATTTCGAGGCGTATTGCCAGCTGAATTTATTGCTGAATCAGGTGTTCCTCAAGGTAACCACCTTGGTTCACTTCTGTTTATTTTAGCCATTAATGATGTAACCCACATCATCAAACACTCTCACCTACTTATCTATGCAGATGACATGAAAATATACAGAACAATAAATGCTAAAGACAATTCAGATCTGCTCCAGTCTTTAGATCTTTAGATCTTTAGATCACAAAGATACTGCTTTAAGTCGTGTAGATGCTGTCAAAGATCTTGGTATATGCATAGAT
Organism: Dichetophora obliterata; assembly: GCA_963920525.1. Lineage (NCBI taxonomy): Eukaryota > Metazoa > Arthropoda > Insecta > Diptera > Sciomyzidae > Dichetophora > Dichetophora obliterata. The sequence goes on from OY986435.1 coordinate 140,681,564, forward strand.
TCTAAGCAATCGTTTAACGTTCATATTGATTACATTTGTAAAAAAGCATCTTCTATGCTCGGGTTTATGAAACGCTGGGCCAAAGAATTTAATAGTATGATCACAACTACAACGCTGTATTATGCAATTGTGCGACCTTACTTAGAGTATGCAAGTCAAGTTTGGTCCCCAAGTTATAATGTACATGTTGAACGTATAGAGAGAATCCAAAAACGTTTTGTTCGGTTTGGTCTAAGGGGCTTAAGTGCAGCTGACACTTTAAACCTTCCTCCTTATGAGGATCGTTTAAAACTATTAAAAATGCAATCTTTGAATAAGAGAAGGAAGTCTGCAGATATCGTCTATTTACACCAACTCATAACTGGTGTATTTGATTCACCAGAACTCCTAACTATTATAAATTTTAACACTAACCGTAGAAGCAGTAGAAATGCTAACAATTTAATTTACTTACCTTTTAGTAGAACAAATTATATGGCTACTGCTCCTTTACATCGCATGAGTACCTTTGTTAACAACTGTAGCTTTTTTGATGTTAACTTATCGAAAGGTCAACTCAAAAGTAGGTTGAAAACTAATGTATGATTAGATCTATGTAAACGCATGGTTAGTTGTTATGTCTTGTGTTGTCCCTGAGCCCAACCCATATTATGGTGGGTAAATTTTTCTCACTTTGGATTGTTTTGGACCACTCTTATCGATCTCATTAGGGCTATTCACGGTTTGAGCGTACTTTTAACAAATCGTATTTATAGCATTTGTTATTGTTCAAACTGTGAGCACCTCGCCATGTGACTGTCGTATAAAAAAATTGTGCAACCCTGTGATGTATGTGATTATGCGGCTGTAGACAGAGCATAAAAATGCGAGGTACAAAAAACACGTCCAAGGGCTGCTTTTATTTACGCGTGCCTGCGTATTTGCGTTTGTATGCAAAACAACAAGAGAGCAAAATACGCTTTCGTAAATTGGCGTACAAATAGCAAATCGTACAAATGGCAGACCAGCGTATTCGAACTGTGAATGGCCTTATTGAGATGTTTTAATGTTATTTGGGCTGGTTCTTAAAATGATCTAATGCGGAGAAAGTGCGAAAAAGCTGTAGTAGCTGAACTCTATTGTTATTTTTTTTCTCTGTATTTTATAGTTTTAACGCTTTTCACTTCATTTTGGTATGAGGAATCGCGTGGTGGCGTTAAAAAAAAATGAGGGTTTTTACATTGGTTTGCTAAGCAAAGTTGTTTCAATTATTCTGGCCAACAACTTTGCTCAACAATTAAATGCGAAAAAATTGCATCCTGTGGGTCTTTTTTTTTTTTACTTAATCTTTTTTCTTCTTTTTTCGTCTTTTTTCTTTTTAATTACTACACATATCCGTAGAGCTTTCACTTGAAGATATTTCATCCAAAAATTAATTGACACTTAGAATTTTCAACATACGTTTAACACAAATGTATTTTTTGAATTTTTTTTATTTCAAAATTATTTTAGTTGAGGGTCGAAGTTTGCGACGAACTCAACAAGGTTTGCGAATTAAATTGTTTATACCGACAAAAAATTATTACTACTACTATAAAAAGCAGCAACTACAGTTAGACTGTATTTATAATTAATTTATAGCATTCATGCAAGTAAGAAAGGCAGCAACTCAAAATTTTTATATGAAATTCTTACTCGGGTTGCTGCTTTTTGTTTTGGTAATTTATGAACATTTGTATAGTTAACCCTTTTTTACATCATCATTACAAGAGAATGTAAAGCTGCACAGAAAAACTGAAAATACAGATATATAGATCATACAAAACTTGGTATAGTAAAGAAATAAAAAAAATGCAGTAACTATAGTTACTTCCTTCTGTTTTTGGACGGGAGTTCTCTAGAAGTGCTTCCAAAACTTTTTCAATGGAAGATTTCTTTGAGCCCTACAGTGAAAGGATTCTAGTAGCTCTTTTCCAGGCGAACATTGAGAAGGCATTCCATGGAATGAAATGGTTTTTGTGGTTTGGGGGTTAAAAAATCCCTGGGAATATATCCCTTTTCACGACATTCTAGTGATTTTGGTTTTGGAAATGAGAAGTGTTGGGTTTTGTTGCGGGTTTAAAAAAAATTCCACGCAAAATATCTTTTTTTCCGATTTTCAAAGCATTTTAGTGTTGAAAGTAGTAACTGGTTAGGTTTAATTGGGGGTTTGAAAAATCCCACGGAAAATATCGAAAACATATATTATAATTATATATAAATTTTTCACTTTAATTGAATTTAAATGCCATTTGAATTTCTTCCAGAAGTAGTTTATAAGAATGCCTCTTGGAAGAACTTCTTTATAAGGCTAAGAAGAAGCACAGTTTGATCTATAGAATGTCTTCTGAAAGCAGTGAGGTTCTAAGAATGCATGTCACATTTGCATCAATAATTTTGCTGGGATGTTGTGATTTTCGGAACCGATTTTCGCATTGAAATTACTCATAAGTATTAGAATGTCTTCTTTGTGTGCTTCGCTGATTCTTGATAACTGACTATAATTGTCGTTTCTCGTCGATCTTTCGGCCTGCACAGTGGGGACATACGTTAAAATTTCGTTGTATGTTTTTGACTTCTCTTCAAAAGTAGCAACTTTTTTGCGAAAAAAATGTTCCCGTACTTTTTCCAATTTTTTACGCAAAGAGAGCATTTTTTCGCTTGCTCTTTAAAATTTTACAACTTGCAAATTTCTGCTACAAAAGTACGGGAACAGACCTAATGTGTTGAGTCTTCTTTTGTTAATTTTTAATTCTTTTAAATAAGCAACCTAAAGTAAAATCAAAGTGGCAAACTCTGAACAAGAACGAATAACCACAGGACAATAATCAAGAAAGAAAAACAGAGACAAACCTATATGATATTGTTGCCATCAAAGTGATTTTAAATTCTAAATTCACCTTGGTTGCCATTATTTTTTCACTGTTCGCCTTAAACATCGTTTCAAAATCGTTACGGGCTGCCATTGTTCTGTCTGACGGTTTGCATTTTTCCTCAGTAAAAAAAGAGTACGAAATCAGTATAAGTAGTATTTTTCGAATAAAACGCGGTATGCAGTTTTTGAGTCTAAAAAGCAGTACAATACTGCGAAAAACAGTACAGAGTTCAGATACGAGCGTTAATTATATAATGTATAATATTTATTGAGAATATATATACATCTCTTACCTGAGTGACAATCTTGACGCGACGTAGTGGCGTAAGTTGCAATGACACAATGCTGCTGGCGGGAGTGGATCCTGCCTGTAGGGTCTTACCTTACGGCTTTCAGAGCCTGCAGTCCTGTTGTGGAGCAGTGAAGTAAAGGTCACTCCCCCCTAATCCAGAGTGCCATGCGTTACAGTGCCCATTGGATGGTTTGCAGTCAGGGGGTATACTGACTGTATTGGAACGGCGCCTCTCTGATACCTGGCCATCTCAGAGAGTAACTGTGGCCTTACCGCGGCATTGGGGTTAGGGCGCGGGCGACATCTTTTCCCTCTCTCTTTTTGACCTCTCTACTGACAGACTCTGGACCAAATCTTGGGTTGGATCGGGGCTGCATACTGGGTTCCTTCGTTCCTGCTGGGCAGATTACCATTGCGGTAATCGATAAAGGCGATCCGGACGTCAGCATATTACCTGATAAGTGGAGGAACGTTGAGGGCAAGTTTTCTGTAATGTTTATTCCGCTCATGAAGGAATTTCCTGCTAGGGGTCCTTCCTGTCGCCACAGTGGATGACATCACTGCCACGTGAAGCTGATCGCATGTGCTGACCAAAGGTCCCTCGGCCTATACAAGATAGCCATCTCCTGGGTTGGTGAGATATGGCCGGGTGTCCCTGCCGTAAACTCTGATCCTCAAACCATCCTTGATACGACCAGGTTGAGAAACCATGGCTACCAACAACGAATTGGAAGGTGACACGGGTTGAAGAGCCAAAGGGGGACTTTAGATCGGTAACTTTAGATATCAGTCACGATTTCCTGGCCTTCTTGTCATCAAATCGATTTGTGGCAGTCTTTGGTTTCTCATCTATCGTATTGAGAATATACAAGAAGGATGAGGCATCATTGGAGGAAGTGCAGGCTTTCAACCCAATTAAAGATGCGTCCACTCAAACCTGCTCCCCTGCACCAGTTTCTGAAAGCGCAAGCTCCATAGTAGAACTGACGTAGACCTTCGGGTTGTCCTCCCTAGAGGATGACCTCCTAAAATCGGACGATGAGTCCGACGCGACAGTCACGGAGGTGAAGATGTCTACTAGCAGCCCTGATGCTGAGAGTAATTCAAATTAACCTCCATCACTCGAAGGCTGCGTCCGCCAGCATAATCCTCCGTCTTTGGTATGTAGACTCAGGACTCCAGTCTATACGCTAGTGTATACTAAGTCACAAGATAAACCAAGAGCGTGTTTTCTAATCAAAAAAACGTTGAGCGCATTCTCTCTCTAATTTCAGTAATAAGGACACCGTAACCTCAGCATATCTTCCACATGATCATGAGTTCCTCCTAGATGACAACATGACAAAACTAGTCTCCACGGCAGCATTGGAATCAAGAGACCTCATCATAGCGTGCGATGCCAATGCTCATCACGTGATCTGGGGAAGTTCAGACACCAACGAATGGGGTGAGTCTCTTTTTAACTTTATTCTCAATGCCAATCTAAACATATGTAATGTAGGCAATGAGCCGACCTTCATTATTAGTAATAGGCAGGACGTCTTAGATATTACCCTTGCCTCTGACCATATTGCTAATAGAATAAGGAACTGGAGAGTTTCAAAAGAATACTCCTTTTCAGATCACAGATATATTCTCTTTGATGTTGATGATTTTGCTACAAAACCGAGCAGCTTTCACAACCTCAAAAAAGTTAACTGGGATCTTTACTTAGACACGCTAAAAATAGATTTCTCAACTGGACCATTCAGTCGTCCCTCCTGTAAAAAATCTGTAGATTATCTAGTGGATAGTCTTACAAATTTCATTAATAAAGCTCTCGTTACCGCTTGTCCGTTAAAAACACCAAGGGGGAAGCAAAACCCACCCTGGTGGAACAAAGGAATCGAGGAGCTCCGTAATAAGTTCAGAAAACTCTTAAATGAGGCAAAGGCAACTACATCCTCAGATTCGTGGGCGAACTATAAATTTATTCATTTAGTGGCTCTAAATGAATACAAGAATGAATTGAGAAAAGCATAAAGAAAAGCCTGGAGGATCTTTTGTGAAAAAATAACACAAACCTCAGAGACGTCAAAGCTTAGGAAAATTCTAGCTACGGTTCCCCAAATCCATGCTTCAACAAAAATTAAGATGGTACTTGGACCACCAATAGTGCAGAATCCTTGAATGTTTTTGTAGAAATTCACTTTCCGGGATGATCAGAGATATGTAATACTCCAATTCGGGAAGATCAGTTACCATCTGTGAACAGATCCCTAAACAAAATCACAAAAACAAAACTCGAATGGGCAATCAAAACCTTCAAACCATTTAAGTCACCAAACCCTGATGGTATAGCTTCCATTGAAATTCAGAAGTCGTACATCATCATTAGGGAGCGGCTTTTATTGATCTATCAAAGCTGCTGGTGAGGAACCAAAGCTTTTTTTGCTTCCTTTTATGACGACTGGTTTGAATTAAAAAATATACAAAAGGATGGTTTAAAATTACAAGTTCTTATTTATTAGTAATATGCAAAATAATTTTAATTCAGAAGCTAATTGAAAAGTCAAGTGTTGCGCGCACCGATGTCGAAGAAGTTCTGCCTAAAAAAAGACAAGATAATTTGCCTGCTACCTAAGTTAAAAATTTGTTGTAGAAAGTCGCGCCTCTGATTACGTTTTTTATGCACGCACTTTTCTATGCTTAGTCGATTAGCGGTTGGGGTGATTGTTGTTGTTGTTGTTTTGAGTGCATTGCGAGCGAAACTAAGACATTTGTTGTTGTCGTTCTTGTTGTTGACAGTATAGCGATGACAAAGAGTAGGTGGGTGGTGGTGATGATGGTATTGTTGTTGTTGGTATGAAATTGTTTTACCCATGCATGGAATCGACGATGATGAGTTGAATGGTGGTGGTGTCAAAGAGTGTGGTGCATAAATCGAAGATGCTGTAAAGTGGCGTGATTTAATTTGTTGGTAGAAAATATGTGCACATTTGAAGGCCACGATGATGTGATTGAAGAATAATTGCAGCTGCAGCTTAGTACGAAAACAAAATATAATATAAATAAGAGACCGATAACAACAACAATTGTTATGCCAAATTAGTAATTGAGCTCGACTTACTCCCAACGAAAAATAAAGGTCAACTTATATTAACGACTTTTTGCAATCTTCAACATCCTCCCCCCTTGGGAGCGATGCTTCCAAATATTAATCTTTTTGGTATGCAGCTTCAATTGGCAACTTACATATTTTGGCTACTGCTCGTGTGAGTGTTCCGGTTGCAGTTTTAATGACGACGACTCTAACCTTACCGTCTGAACCTTGAACAGCTTCTACTATGCGACCCATGGGCCATTTTAATGGTGGTGTCCCTTCTTCTTTCAGCAGTACCAGATCGTTTTTCTGAAGATTTTCCCTTTCAGTTCTCCATTTGGGTTTGATTTGCAGTTCCTTAAGGTACTCTGTGCTCCATCGCTCCCAAAATTGTTGTTGAACCTTTTGGACCAGTTGGTATCTTTTTAATAGACCGACGTTCAAATGCGACAAAGATGGTTCCGGAATTGTGGTAAGTGTGCGACCGATTAGGAAGTGTGCTGGTGTAAGCGCGCGAAGATCATCGGGGTCACTCGACAGAGGGGTGAGAGGTCGGCTATTTACCATGGCTTCAGCTTGACAGCACACTGTGTGTAGCTCATCATGTGCTAAGATGTGTGACCCAATTGTACGGCGAAGGTAATATTTTGCTTGCTTGACTGCGCTTTCCCAGAGGCCTCCAAAATGTGGTGACCTTGGGGGTATGAAAGACCACTCAATCCCTAGTTGGCTGCAACTTTGCTGAACATCTTCGCTATGTCGTTGTGACGTAAAATTGTGCAGAAGCTCGCGCAGCTCTCTGTTCGCTCCAACAAAATTGGTGGCATTGTCGGAATAAATTTTGCGGCATTTTCCACGACGTGCAACGAAGCGTTTAAGGGCGGTGATGAATGCTGAGGTGGTTAAGTCGGACACAAGTTCGAGGTGTACCGCTTTGGTGGTGAAACAGATGAAGACCGAAATATATACCTTGATCGGTGCCTTTCCTCGAATTTGCTGGGTCATAAGCAGGGGACCACAGTAATCCACTCCTGTGACTTCAAATGGAAATGATGATTCCACGCGGTCTCTTGGCAATGATCCCATAATTTGTTCTGCTAGAATTGGACGACAGCGATAACAAATTATGCATCTATGCAATACCTGTTTGATTGTGTTGCGTGCGTTGATGATCCAAAATTTCTCTCGAAGAATGCTTAGCAGAGTTTGGCAACCGGCATGAAGGTTTTGGCGATGACAATGTTCAATGATTGTACTTGTGAAGGGGTGCGATTTTGGCAGCAGAATAGGGTGCTTGGCTTCGTAAGATAACGATGAATTGTTGAGTCTTCCTCCAACTCTAAGAAGTCCATCACTGAGAAATGGTGACAGTGGCGCTAATGTAGAGCGACGACTTACTGGAAGGTTTGATTGAAGGCTTTTGATATCTTCTGAAAACGAAGAGTGCTGAACTTGACGACAAATGACGTGTAGCGTGTCATTCATTTCCTCTGCTGTAATGGGCCCAGTTGTTATGCTATTTGAATCCTTTCGACACGATGCGATGAAGCGTCTTACAAAGGCGAAGATTCGAATGAGTTTGTTGTAGTTGTTGATATATTTGTGCTGTGCGATGAAGTCTATCATTTTGTCAGCGATAAGTACATTGTGCTGGCGGCGCTGCTCTGGAAGGTCAGCGATGATGTCACTCGGAAGAGAAGGCCAGTTGGTGCTGTCCCGTAGCAAAAATTCTGGGCCATTGAACCAGAACTTGTTGTCGATAAGATCGCATACGTTTGAACCTCTGGACACGATGTCTGCTGGGTTTAGAGATGTTGGAACGTGGTGCCATTGATATTCGGACGTCAGCTGCTGAATTTTGGTTACACGGCTTGCCACGAATGGTGTCCATCTTGAAGCTTGGCCATTGATCCAAGCGAGCGTGATAGTGGAGTCGGACCAGCAGTGAACATTTTGTGGACTAGGTGCGATGATTTGCGCCACAGTCGCAAGCAGTTCGGACAGTAATACTGCTGCGCAAAGCTCGAGCCGAGGAAGACTGATTTCTTTGGTTGGTGCGACTCGGGACTTCGCACAGATGAGTGATGACCGTTTTATATCTCCTAATTCTGTTACAGCATAGATGCATGCTCCATATGCTTTGTTACTGGCATCTGCAAAGGCATGAATGTGTGAATCAGAATAAAAGGGCAAACCTTGGAACTCGAAACTGCTGAACTAGCGCGAATTGGTGGCAAAGTGTTTCCCATCGCATGTGCACTTCTGGTGGCACACTCTCATCCCAGTCAAGCTTGAGCTTCCACAGTTGTTGCATAAGAACTTTGCAAGTGACGATGACGGGGTTGAGAAGCCCAAGTGGGTCGAAAAAACTAGCGATGTGAGACAGGATGATTCGCTTGCTAACCTTCGATGATGTTTGATGTGTGTACGTGAACAAGAAGCAATCCTCTTTAGGTGACCATTTCAATCCCAGAGCCTTAATATAGTCGACGTCGTTCAAAGTAACGAATTCTTCCTTATCCGATGGTTGTATGTCTTCGATGATTCGGTTGTCGTTTGATGCAAATTTTCTCAAGGGAAATCCACAGGAGTTTAGCAATCCAATGACCTGCCTTTTAATTTCGATGACTTCTTGAATTGTGGATCCGCCTGTCATTAAGTTGTCGACATAAAAGTCCCGAAGGGTCACCTCTGAGCCAATTGGAAAGGCTGTTGAATTTTCAATGGCTACCTGCTGTAGGCATTTTGTGGCCAAGAAAGGTGCGCAACTTGTACCATATGTGATTGTCTGCAATTGATAAATACTGATGGCATCAGATGCTACGTCACGCCACAAAATGCACTGCCACTTGGCGTCCTCCTGATCGACGATGACCTGGCGATACATTTTTGTGATGTCCGCCATTAATACGAAAGGGTGGGTCCTGAACCTTGTCAGAATTGTGAAGATATCATCTTGAATTGTGGGCCCAACACGAAGAATGCTGTTCAGAGACTTCCCATTTGAAGTGCGACATGAGGCGTCAAACACAACACGGAGTTTTGTTGTAGAACTGTCCATCTTGGTTACGCAATGATGAGGGATGAAATTCAATGCCTTTGGTGATGCTTCTTGAAGAGATACGAGAACCATATGAGTTAATTCATTATACTCACTCACGAAATCGCAGTAATTTTTTCGCAATTCGCTGTCTCGTTGCATTTTTGATTCTATTGAGAGCAGCCGCTTGCGAGCTATTTCATAGGATTGTCCGAGGCAGGTGGGATTCTCCTTGAATGGAAAACGAACAATGAATTTGTTGGTGTTGGGGCATATGCGCGTGGTTTGCTGAAAATACCGTTCGCACTCCTCTTCCTCTTGTGAAAACAGGCCCGAAGCTTGATGACAATTATCTTCCAACTTCCAAAATTTCTCAAGAAGACTTTCGATGAACGGCATATTTGATGTTGTTATTGCGGATGGTGACGATGACGAAGAAAGTAGCGAGCATCTATTGTTATGCAATGATGATTTTTTAGAGGCTGATGATGACGATTTTGAAGCTCTGTTGGTGATTGCTCCAGACACAATCCACCCAAGTTTGGTTTTTTGTAAAATCGGCAAGGTGTGATGGAACTTAATTTGTCCCACTAGCAAAAGTTCGTAGAAGAGACCGGCTCCCAGAAGCAGATCCACTGGTCCAGGCTTGTTGAAATTTGTGTCTGCCAAATTAATGTTTTTTGGGATGTTCCAGTCCTTAATGTCTAAATGACGTTGCGGTTGACTCGAAGTTATTGTTGGCATGACGACTGCCTCGATTGTCGACGAAAAAGTATAGTAAAGGGATTTAATTTCAATGCTGCATACCTGATGCGCATTTGTGGCACATGCGCCAATTCCATTTATTTCCATGGGCACCTTCTTGCGTGAAACCCTTAGAAACTGAGCTGTGCGTTCCGTCACAAAGTGAAGTTGAGAAGCTGAATCTAACAATGCTCGTGCGACGATGGACACGCCCATTGGGTTGAATAGTTGAACTAATGCGGTGGCAATGACAACATCACTTTGAGTATGTTGCACCTGGAGAACCGTTGATGTTGCCGGTTGAATGCTCGATGATGATAATGGCTGTGGTGGCTGTGGTTGCTGGCCACGATGCAATAAGGTGTGGTGACTCACCCGACAATGTTGGCACCTATTGTTGGAGGGGCAGGCACTTGATGTGTGATTAGTGCAGAGGCAATTCAGACACAAGTTTTTGCGTTTTGCAAGATTATACCGCTCCATTGGGTCCAATTTCATGAAGGCAGCACATTTGAACGCATTGTGTGAAACTGTTTCGTTGCACAGCTGGCACCTTGGCTGATTAGTTGCGACGAACGAGGATTGCTTATAAACGATGCGTCCCTTTGATGACGAAGAAGCTGCACTGGCATGGCTTGGTTGTTGTGATTTTGTCGACTTTCGACTGGCTTCGATCATATCGATAGTTTGGCAACGACGCTCTAAAAATGTGGATAAATCTTCCCATGATGGCAGGGCTAGTGCGTTTGATGACGAATTTCGGTCCCATCTCGAAGCAATTTCCTCTTCCCACTTGGACTGGGTCTCAGGGTCAAGCTTGGATATAACCAAATGCAGCACAATGCCATCAGCTATCTGTGGTTTTGTTGCCATAGACTGCATGGCACGCATGTTGGCGTTAACGGTGTCGATGAAATCACGCAGCGATGAGACAGTTGCGTTGGCTATTTTTTGCGTGTCGAAGATGTGCTGTAAGTGTGACTGGAAAATATACCGCTTGTTGTCAAATCGCGCAATCAGCAAGTCAAAGGCCTTGATGTAATTGGAATCTGTGACCTCCAAAGAATGCACAAGCCGTGCTGCATTTCCAGTTAAACTTGACCGAAGATATTGAAATCTTTCAATGTTGGTCAAGTCTGCATTGTTGTGCACCAACACTGAAAACATATTATAAAAATCGAGCCATTCGCGATGGAGCCCAGTAAACGTAGGAAGCTGTAGCTTCGGAAGATTAACTCGGGGCCGAAGTGACGAAGTTTGTTGTTGATGCATGCGTGTGCTAGTTAAGGTCTCATCCAACTCCGCTGTTCGAAGTTGTGACAGTTTGTCCACAAGTAATGATTTAACAGCACAATACGTTTCTTCAAATTCGCTCCGATGATCTTCTTGCAGCTGCGTTTCATCCAAGAATTCCAGTTGTGTCTGCAGCTCCTTTAATGACTCGAAATTACGTTCGACCAGTGATAACTTGATTTCCAAGTTTGTGGCGGACAACAAACTAAGCTGCGATGGGTTCAATAGTTGTGCCTTGAGGCGCTCGAAAATATGCTGCCGCTGCGACGTTTTTACGCGTATGTCGCGACTTACTTCGTCGCGGTGTGAAGGAGTTTGCACCTCCAAATCTTGGTTTTCGATCTCTATCATGTTTATTTAAATGTATTTGCCAACGATTTGCGCGCTGTTGAATGTCCGAAACTCGATCAATTTGTCAATGTTAATTTTGCGTCCAAAGAAACGACAAAGGTGAAGTGATTATAATTGCAAGAACTTGATGAACTTTGACCCATCCGGCTCGAAGGACCAAAATGGTGAGGAACCAAAGCTTTTTTTGCTTCCTTTTATGACGACTGGTTTGAATTAAAAAATATACAAAAGGATGGTTTAAAATTACAAGTTCTTATTTATTAGTAATATGCAAAATAATTTTAATTCAGAAGCTAATTGAAAAGTCAAGTGTTGCGCGCACCGATGTCGAAGAAGTTCTGCCTAAAAAAAGACAAGATAATTTGCCTGCTACCTAAGTTAAAAATTTGTTGTAGAAAGTCGCGCCTCTGATTACGTTTTTTATGCACGCACTTTTCTATGCTTAGTCGATTAGCGGTTGGGGTGATTGTTGTTGTTGTTGTTTTGAGTGCATTGCGAGCGAAACTAAGACATTTGTTGTTGTCGTTCTTGTTGTTGACAGTATAGCGATGACAAAGAGTAGGTGGGTGGTGGTGATGATGGTATTGTTGTTGTTGGTATGAAATTGTTTTACCCATGCATGGAATCGACGATGATGAGTTGAATGGTGGTGGTGTCAAAGAGTGTGGTGCATAAATCGAAGATGCTGTAAAGTGGCGTGATTTAATTTGTTGGTAGAAAATATGTGCACATTTGAAGGCCACGATGATGTGATTGAAGAATAATTGCAGCTGCAGCTTAGTACGAAAACAAAATATAATATAAATAAGAGACCGATAACAACAACAATTGTTATGCCAAATTAGTAATTGAGCTCGACTTACTCCCAACGAAAAATAAAGGTCAACTTATATTAACGACTTTTTGCAATCTTCAACAGCTGCCTTGACCTAAATCACATTCCCAAACGTTGGCATAATGTAAAGGTTATCTTTATACCTTAGGCAGGCAAAAGCTCATACGTAAACCCAAAAGACCTTCGACCAATTAGTCTCTCATCTTTTGTTCTAAAAATCCTCGAGAGATTAATCACCATTCACTTAAGATTTAAAATAGAAAAAAATCCACTGCCAGTAGCACAACATGCTTACACCAAAGGCAAATCCGTGGAAACAGCTCTCCACTCCATAGTTTCTATTATTGAAAAATCCCTCCATCAAAAGGAATATACTATGATAGCTTTTATTGATGTAGAAGGGGCCTTTAATAACGTCGAAGCAAAAGCTATCACTAATGCGCTAACGGAGCTTGAGGTGGATGCCGCGCTGATAGCACTGGTAAATCAAATGCTAGTTGGCAAAATTATAAGAGCAAAATTCGATGCGACATCCACGTTAAGGTCTGTACCAAGGGGAACCCCACAGGGAGTGGTTCTTTCGCCTCTACTCTGGAATTTAGCAGTAAATGAACTGTTAGTAACACTGGAACTAGAGGGGTGCAGGGTGAAAGCTTATGCCGATGACGTTGCTATTGTTATCTCTGGAAAATACATATCTACCCTTCGAGATGTTATGCAAAACTGCCTAAATACTCTAGTCAACTGGGCTATCAGCTGTGGGCTTAGCGTTAACCCAAACAAAACTTAGTTAGTGGTTTTCACCAGAAAACACAATTTACCTCTAATTAGTCCTCCTAAACTGGGAAACACAAGACTTAGCATCTCAAATCAAGCACAATACCTGGGGCTTATACTGGCTAGGAAACTTAACTGGAAGCCCAATCTGCTCGAGAGAGCCAAAAAAGCGAATATTGCCCTGTACTCCTGCAAAAAGGCGGCGGGTAGCAAATGGGGCTTACAACAAAGTGTTACTCACTGGCTATATACAGCAGTTGTAAGACCAATCTTGCTATGTGGTGCTATTGTCTGGTGGCAAGCACTCGAAAAACAGACTCACCTAAATGTTCTCAGTAAAGTTAAAAAATCAGTGGAACTGTGCATCAAAGGAGCCCTAAGAACCACTCCGACAGACGCATTAGACACAATGCTCCATCTTACACCACTTGACATCCTAGCTAAACAGATGGCAGCTAATACAGCCATCCGCCTAGAAGCAACCTCCCACTTCCTAGTGGAAAGAAGGTACACTTAGACATTCTTCTTGAAATCGCTGCTATACATGAAGCGTTAACTTGGCTTCAGGCAAATAAAAAATCTTCCATGGATATTTGCATGGAAAGCCCTAGGAACTGTTGAAATAATATCTGAAACAGTTCTCAACTGCTGCAGATCTCTTAACGAGATGGCAGAGCAGCTTAAAATCCTTCTATGCTGGATTCCTGGACATAAGGATTTTCTAGGCAACTGCAAAGCAGATGAACTCGCTCGTATGGGAACTACCAAACAACTATCTTTAGACAAGGCAAGCCTTGGTATTCCTCTCAGCACATGTAAACTCCTTACACATGAGTAATCCTGCATCAAAACCAACAACAGATGGACAGCAGGAAACACGTGTAATATAACACGCCAAATCTGGCCTAAACTCAATCTTAAGCGTTCAAAAGAACTCATTTCTCTCAGTAGAGACCATATTTGCTCCATGGTAGGGATCCTTACATGGCACTGCACGCCAAATCTGGCCTAAACTCAATCTTAAGCGTTCAAAAGAACTCATTTCTCTCAGTAGAGACCATATTTGCTCCATGGTAGGGATCCTTACATGGCACTGCTTTATTGGCAGACACGCTCAAAGATAAAACATACCCACAACGACTTTTGTAGAAGCTGTACAGATGAGGAGGAGGAAGAATCTACAGTAAATTTCCTCTGCACTTGCCCAGCGCTGGCTCAAAAACGCTTCCTCCACTCAGGCAACTGGTTCTTCAATGAACTCGACGAACTCTCGAAATCTTCGATTTACCGAATCCTAGGCTTAGTAAACAGCTCATACTGGTTTAAATAGGAAGAATTAACTTTTGGTATCACAATGGGCCTCATTGGCCTAAGTGTGTCTCGTTTGAGACAACCACACTAATCAAACCAAGCCTAACGGTATACATATTTTATGCACATCTGTATACAGAGAAATTCAATTATGAAATTGTTTTTATAATAAATTAAAAGTACTTCCCTTAATGTGCCTTGTTAACTTATTCTAAAGAAATTGTTAATTGTCAAAATTGTAAGAACGTGTAAAATGGGAAAAACTTGTTATATTACATATTTCGATATCAAAGTACTTTTTTAATGTTAATTAACAAGACAATTGTATATTTGTGCAATCATATCGACGTAAAAGGTGATTCCACTTAAAAAATCCCCAATTGCTCTAATACATTGAACTGGGAAATATATATTATTTGGGTTATATTTATTGCTGGTAGTTTTTTTTTTTTGTGTAAAATAAGACAAAATGGAATTAAACTTTCTAAATTAATTTAAAAATTCTAAATATAATATTGTCTGTTTCGTCCAAAATCCAAATTAATTCATGATTTGACGTTATCTGTTAGGTTACTCAAAAAAGCCCCCATCTTCGTTGGCTTTTTTTATTTATGTTCTTCCAACTATGTGTTATTTCGTATGTGTCTTAAATATGTTGATAAAATCTATTTTATGCATTGCGTGCTATTGAAGTTTTAATAATTTAATAAAATGAAAAGCTAAGATTTTATGAGGAATGAAATATATATTTCACCTTTCCTTTTTAATAACCGTTATATTTTCTTTAATATTACAGTGGACTCGGGCTGGGGTGAACATAGGGTGACGTGAAAACCCCGTTCGGGTGAACGGTCAATTTTTTAATTGACTACTACTCTATAGCGTGAACGTTTGAAAATCTGTGTAACGTGAACATTAGAATTCGGGAAAAGAAATGTTTAAGAAGTGTAAAAACATGTAAAAGCAACAGAAAAAATAACTATTAATCAAGTTTGTATTACACATCTGCTGTAGAATTTTTCCTTGTAATTTTTTGACAGTTTAAAAATAACGCATGTTTTGTTTTTAATCAGTTTTGCTTTATTTGTGAATTGTAAATTGTTTTGAATTTACATAATTGAAAAAATTAAAAAAGGTGCAGGAGTATCATATCTGGCAAACCAATATTGTGTTGCCAAATCAACGATATGTGCAATTAATAAAAAAAAGCAGAAAACTGTCAAGGTTGTGTCAGAACGCCAAAGTGGTTCACCAAAAAGAAAAACGCTAAAGAAAGGGTAATATCCTCTGATGGAAAGAGCTCTTTACAGCTGGTTTGTAAAGCAACGACAAAAAGGATTACCCGTCAGTGGTGTCGTTTTTAAAGCCAAAGCAAAGAAGTTGCATGCTGATCTTCAGGAAAAAGGAGGCTTTAATGCCAGTGATGGGTAGCTGGCTGGTTTTAAATCGCGTTTTGGTATACGACTCTTAAAAATATGCGGAGAGAAACTTTCATCTGATAAAGCAAGAGTGGAACCATTTTAACAATGTTTCAGCAACACAATAAAAGAGCTTCAGCTATGTGGAGATCAGATTCATAACGCGAACGAATCAGGTCTTTTTTGGAAGATGCTGCAGTATAAAACGTATGTTTCAAGCGCTGAAAAACTCCCCCTGGTAGAAAAGCAGAAATATAAAGAGTTACGTTTTTGGCATGCACAAATGCTACTGGACGTCATATTGTTATATCTTTAGTCATAAGGCACGCAAAAAAGCCGCGTTGCTTCAAGTCATATACTATCCCGGTGGATTATAAATGTTCAACAAATGCTTGGATGACTGCAGATATTTTCAAAGATTGGTTTCACATACAATTTGTGCCTCAGGTAAATTAATGCTTCACAAAATGCTGCTTTATGGAGTGTCAAAAATTATAAAAATTAATTTTCAAGTAAAAAAGTTTTTTCTTCAAGAAGGTTTACCAACAAAAGCTGTTTTGCTTCTGGATTATGTCCCTTTCCACCCACCGCAGGATATTCTAAGAACAGATGATTCTATTTCCAACCAACCAATATTGATGTCATAAGACGGCGCAAATGGTTTCATCTATCTAATTTTCGACCTACGACAAAGTACGAAGCTATTCAGAACTATGTCGTATCTAAGGCTAGTATTGCTGCATCGGAAGTCGTATGCTATAGCCTAGCTTAAAGAGAGGTTCTAAATGCCAATCGTGTCTGTTTTAAATTAGGCATTCCTGCCATTCACGCACACACAGTCTTTAACTCGAATTTTTGGCCTGCTGGAGTTCGAGTAAAACCATTTAACAACATTCCAAAAAACGTCAAGCGTCCGTCGGTACAGAACCAGCAATTTTAAATGCTTCTATACCGACGATCCCATACAATTATGCACCACTGCGTCCACATAAAACAGAACTATACTATCATAATGTTGGTGGAATTCGCACTAAATCAACAGAAATTTCTCTAAATGTGATTGACTGTTCTTATGATGTCATTGCCCTAACGGAGACCTGGTTGCATCAGAATATTATAACATCTGAACTTTTTGATGACCAATTCGAAGTATTTAGACGCGACCGCAGCTCAACAACTGGCTTAACTCGTGGAGGTGGTGTATTAATTGCCATCTGTGCACATTTTAGATGTCAAGAAATATCATTACAACATGTGTCAGGTGATGTGGAGCAAATATGCGTACGTGTTGATTGTACGGTTGCCGGCGACGTGCTTGCTGCACAATCCTTTTTAAGTATCTATATTTTTGTATCTTATATCCCACCATGCTCAAATAGTGAAATTTATACTAAGCATTTTATTAATATACTTAATGTAGTTGAACGACTTAAGGACAATGATTATCCATTAGTTCTCGGTGATTTCAACTTGGGCAATACTTTTTGGTCATACTTTAATGAAATTATGAGTATGATTCCAAGCTCTATGAGTAATATTGTTGAAATAGAATTTTTAGACTCCGTCTTTTCGTTGGGATTGTGTCAATTAAATTCGGTTAAAAATAGTTTAAATAAAATTTTGGACTTAGTTTTTTCTGATCGTGATCTTAATGCTAATTGTTACGAAGCTGATTTCCTTTTGTCAAATAACTCTTCGCATCATAAGTCGCTTTTAATTCAGTTGGATACGGCAACCTTAAATATACCTGCTCTAGAAGAGGATACTTTTGTATTTGCTTTTAATAAGGCAGACTATGTTGGCATGTCTAACTTCTTATCTAGTGTCGATTGGCGTACAGTTTTTGGGAAAAATCTTTTAGTTAATTATGAATTTTTCATTAATATTATTAAAGAATCATTTGTGTCTTTTGTTCCTATAAGGAAAATTAAAAAGAACACCAAGCCGGAATGGTTTAGTAGAGATCTCTTCAAATTAAAAAACCGTATGAACAAACTATACAAAAAGAGTAAATTGAACATGTCCTTTCGTGAAAACTATCTTGTGGCTCGTAAACAGTATGAAACTCTGAAGATCTCCCTTTATAGAAGTAATGTCTGAGCGTTGGAATCGGATATTAAATGCAATCCTAGAGCTTTCTGGAAATTTTTAAATGAAAAGAGAAATACTAAGGGTCTTCCTAAAAATATGTATTTTAAAGATAAAACATCGAACAATATTGAGGATGCATGTAATATGTTTGCTGACTTCTTTCAATCAAATTTTGTTTTAGATACTGTTCCTATACATCAAGATCGATCGCTATATAATGGAGAGCGAATCACTTATTTGGGCAGTTTCGTTCTTTCGGTAGAAGATGTTTTTAACGAATTGTTGTCACTCGATATTAATAAGGGTGCTGGCCCCGATAATATCCCACCAATCGTCCTTAAAAAATGTGCTGCTGCACTTGCTCAGCCTCTTTCACTAATCTTTAATTTGTCCCTTGAGAAAGGTATATTTTTGGATGTTTGGAAGGTTTCAATTATAGTCCCTATTCATAAATCTGGATCAAGACAAGACATTGGAAACTAGAGACCAATATCTAAGTTACCATCAATTCCCAAATTGTTTGAAGCCTTGGTGAAAAAGCAGATCTATCAAGGCATTAAAAATTCGATATCTGAAAGCCAGCATGGTCTTGTCTCTGGAAAATCAACCTCTACAAACCTGGTTCTATTCATTCACTTAATAAAAAATGAATTGGAGAATGGTAAACAAATAGACGTTATTTTCACAGATTTCGCTAAAGCATTTGATAGAGCTCAGCACTCTATTCTAATTAATAAGCTCAGTCTAATGGGTTTTCATTATTCACTCTTGTCTTGGCTTAGTGAGTCCTTTTAGGTCGTAGCCAAAATGTATGCATCGGAAAGACGATCTCAAAAGCAATAATTAATCATTCAGGTGTGCCACAGGGTAGCCACCTTAGGCCGTTGTTATTTATTCTTTTCATCAATGATCTTCCTAATTTTATACAGTACTCAGAATGCCTTATGTATGCTGATGATGTTAACATTTTTAAATCTGTAAGCTCTCTCAGTGATCAATGGAGTTTACAAAGTGATTTAAATAGTCTGCACTCATGGTGTATGCTAATTAAACTGAATTTAAATTTGTCAAAATGCAACATAATATCATTTTATATGATAAGATTTCCAATGTTTTTTGATTACTCAATTTTATGCAACGCCTTGATTAGAGTAGATTCTAAATCTGATCTAGGTGTACTCTGTGATAAAAAGATGTCATTTTCCGGTCATTATGACAACATAATCAGCAGGGCTAATGCTATGATGGGATTCGTTAGACGCAACACTAGAGAGTTTGCTGACCCGTATACTTTAAAGACTCTTTTCATTTCCATTATAAGATCAATACTTGAGTATGGGTGTGTAATATGGGACCCATTTTATGAGTCGCATAGTACAAGATTGGAAAAAGTCCAAAAACGTTTTACTCGTTTTGTTGTGAAAAAACTAAATTGGAATTTTATGCCAGAGTAAAGCTCCCGATGTGCACTTATTGGGCTTAAATCATTGAGTTCTAGAAGAAAATATTTTCTTATAACTTTTGTTCGAGATCTTTTAATGAATAATATTAACTGTGCGCCAATCCTCGCCCTATTTATGCTCCGGGAAGACGCTTTAGGCAAAGAGATTTTTTTTACATTCCGCACCATAGAACTAACTATGCCCGGAGTGATCCGATTTTTAACATGTGCACTGTCTATAACAGTTTAAGTGCTCGTATAGATTTCACTCAAAATAGAGAGGCATTTAAGCAAACTGTATTGAGTATTGTATAAATCCTTAATTTTATATTCTTATAATAATTCCATTATAATTATTGTTTTAATGTAATTTAAGATGTAATAAATAGACTGTTAAACATTATTGTCAATAGTTTATAAATAAATAAATAAATAAGTAAATAAATAAATAAATAAATAAATAAATAAATAAATAAATAAATAAATAAATAAATAAATAAATAAATAAATAAATAAATAAATAAATAAATAAATAAATAAATAAATAAATAAATAAATAAATAAATAAATAAATAAATAAATAAATAAATAAATAAATAAATAAATAAATAAATAAATAAATAAATAAATAAATAAATAAATAAATAAATAAATAAATAAATAAATAAATAAATAAATAAATAAATAAATAAATAAATAAATAAATAAATAAATAAATAAATAAATAAATAAATAAATAAATAAATAAATAAATAAATAAATAAATAAATAAATAAATAAATAAATAAATAAATAAATAAATAAATAAATAAATAAATAAATAAATAAATAAATAAATAAATAAATAAATAAATAATTACGGAAAGAATCTTTTTGCTATTGCAAGAGGAGATGTAACCCAGTTCTTAAAGGCTTTAACTCTTAAAGATGCAATATCTTTGTTAATAAGGTCCTGGGACCAATTGAAATCTGAATGTCATTAGAAAGTAATACAGAAATTCTGGCAACCCATTTTGGAATATACCAGTTTAATGGGGCGTAAAGACAGCGATGATGAAGACGACATTATTCCTTTAGGTACACTTCGAGATCGTTTATTACAAAACAAATTGGCTGAAATAGACAACTTAGAGAGTTTTCTAGAAATTTTAATTCCTGATGTAAGTCTATTGTCCAACTTATGTATGTACATATTTGCGATAATTAACTGATTTTATTTTTTAGGAAACTTTCTCTACAACAGACATCGAACAATGAAATATGATCGATAATGACATTCAACTTCCTGATGAACCAGAGGAAATGCTATATCTGATAACGATGAGGACAGCGATTCGTTAACATGCGATGAGGTTATTAATAATGTAAGCCATAATGAAGCCATACAAGCTTTTGATAAATGCATAAAATGGGCCGAACAAAACACTGCAGACTTCTCGAATATTCTTGTCCTCCAAAGCCTTCTTAGGACAGCAGTGCAAAAGTTGGTGCAAAATCGCCAAAAACAAACCAAAGCAAATGACTTTCTTTCTTTGCACTAAAAATAAAACAAAACTATGTTTGTATTCACATAAATGCTTAATATAAATGCTATTTATTTTTAAAAAAAGACACAGTTTCGATAGTATCGTAAGTATAGACGTAGAATTCCTTTTTATACAGTAATAGAGAAAAATTCTGATTTTTTTTCATGTATATTCTTCAAAACTTTTTTAAAGTATTTCATCTTCTAAATAAAAATTATTCAAAAACAAATTTGTTGTTGTTGTCCTTCTTTAAACTTACCTGATCTGAAAAGCTCACAATTAAATTCATGTAAAAATTTGTTTTGTTTTATAAAAAGTTTTCGTTTGATATTTATGGTGATGAATTTGTTGTGCTTTTTCATTTGTTTTGTTGGTTAAAACTAAATGTAATTCAAAGTTACGTTTATTTAATGGAAATAAATATGGGTAAATTTGAATTATTTATTTTTCCTGTAGTAAAAAGCATAAACATATATGTATATTTTAAAAGTATTTTAAAATTAAAATTTTAGCTAACAAAATAAATTTTTAATATGGAAAGAATATAATGCATAATAAAAATAGTTGGAATTTATTATGGCATTTAAAAACTAAATGTAGTTTTTAAAGCACAACGCATGCTTGGTAACGCATGCGCAAAATTTGCGTAGTAGTATACATACATGCTGAAAATAAACATTCGTTTTATTCGTACTCCAACTCATGGCAGAATAACCAGGTAGGGCCGACTCGGAAAAGAATGAAGTAGAAAGCAGAGAAAAGCGAGCTAGTTGTCAAATACAGCTGTTTATGTCGAGTAAAAATTAAGAGCATCTAAAAAAATTTCCAACAACATCTGATCCAACAACAATTACCAAGCAAATTAAATCAACGACGCACAGAAAAGAGCAAGATCACATCGGTTGAGCAGCGTTAGAGGGGATGAACCGAATCGCCCACAGAAAATAAACAGAACTTTGCATACTATGTCCCGCTTTTCACTCGTTATACACGAAAATTCTCGAGCTTGCGGCGGCGAAAGCAATTATTGCTCTGGTAGTAAGATCTCTTTGTCCCGTTTTTCACTCGGCAATAATTGCCTTTGCCGCAAGCAGTTTGTGGATTATTCGCCCGCATGAGGGGGTTTACGAAAGTCCCCTTTAAGCCCGATTAGTCAACAAATTACTTTCGGTAAAAGCAATTATTGCTCATAGAATTGCCGAGTAAAAAACGGCCCTTTGCAGCGCATGCAGAACCAAAACAACAATATCAGCAGCTAGAAGCAACGTTGCCATTTATGTTGAAAAAATCCCATTCGTGGTAGTTTTTAATTGCCCATAGGAATTTTTTTTTTGGGAAATCCTATTAAATATTTAAATTCAGCGTGGTATTTTTTAATTGGCGTGGGAATTCAGTGGCGTATTTTTTGAATTTCCGTAGGAGTTTGGTAATATTCTTCTTAAAATTTTTTTTTTTCTTTTTTAGTAAGCAGAATTTCGTTGTGATATTTCTAAATATTTTTTAAATTGTTTGTGCATATGGGACTTATTGTGGTATTTTTAATGCGAATGAGATTTTTGTGGCAATTTTAAATGCCAATAGAGTTTGTGGTGGTATTTTTAAAACGCGTGGTATTTTTGTGGTAATTTTAAATGATCGTGGGATTTTTTTGATATTTTTTTATTGTGGTATAAACTTTTTTGTTTATGTTTACCATGGTAATTTTTGTTGTATTTAATTTATGTTACTGTGAAAAAAGTAAATTTTTGTCGGAATTTTTTTAAATTTTAACTGGGATCCTTGGCTAGTAGTAGTACATTTTTTTTGTAGCCACATACTGGCTCTCTAGCTACATGCATCTGTATTCTCTATTGTATTACAACCCAACAAGCCATGAATGTCACTGTGCCAGCTAAACAATACTTAAAACGGCAGCGTCTGATTTGCTGGTATGAAAACGACAGGTTTTTGTACCTTAAAACCGTTGTCTATATAATTGTAACCTCCTTTTTTATATTTATCAAGAATCGAATTGAAATTTATGTCATATTCGCTTGATGTGTTCTTGTCCTTTTTCCCTCTCTTTTTCACCCGTTCGCCAAAAAAGCTGAAATATGCATTGAATCTTGTATTGAAATCAAGGTAATGCAGTTAAGTTGCCGTTTATTGTTTAGTTTATTGTTGCAACTTAATAAAAACCATTTCAAGAAAAGTTTACAATTGTTTATAAACAAATAAAATTAACATACAACTTAAAGTTTTCTATATGACCTTGTTATTTATTGTGTTGATTTGCTATGATTTAAATACAAATTCTAATTGTTTGATAATAAATCATTCTTGATTTTAAATAAAAATTCTAGTTGTTTGATAGTTTAAAATCGTTTTTTGAGCTTTAGGTCAGGTAAGAACGATTAATTGCTCTAACTAGTTCAGCTAATCAGCTAACTAATTAATCAGCTAGTGATGTTTTTTTCTTTTCATATTGATAATGTTGTTGTTGTTATTTCTTTGAAAAAAATGCGTTAGAACAATTAATTGTTCTGACCTGACCTAAAGCTCAATAAACGATTTTAAATTATCAAACAACTAGAATTTGTATTTAAAATCAAGAATGATTTAAACTATCAAACATTTAGAATTTGTATTTAAATCATAGAAAATCAACATTTATATATGACTTAATAAATGGTATGCTTATATGAAACACACAATGCATAGTTCGCTGACAACGAAACGGTCCGCTTCAGTGCTTTAAAAAGTGCACACCGTTTTCAACCGATCCGATTGGCTATTTGGGAAACGAAAAAAATGAAAGCAACTGGTGTACAGTCATGTGCAAATAAATAGGGACACCTATATTTTTATATATGAAGCTGCATGAATTATATACAAGGTGCCCCAGATATAGCATTAAATCCTTCGGCTGATGATTCTTCTTGATAAGCGAGTATAACACTTTATGGAGTTTCCTCTCACATTGTAAAAATTTCAAGGTACAGGGTGTTTTATGGTTTTGGTACGTGTTTAGTATTATTGATATAGAATCTATATTAGCGGAGCTGTTATCATCCAAAGTTAGAATTAGAAAAAACAGTTGACTGAGTGTATTTTAACATAAAAAACAGAGATTTTAAATTTTGACGATTACAGCTCCGCTAAAACAAAAGATACAAAATTTGTTGATATTTCGTTTGATAATCTCAAAATATGAGCTCCGCTGCAGCACATGACACGAAAGTGGTTGATATATTGATGGGAAAATTGATATTTTTTGCTAAAATACAAAATATTATTTTTTGTTTTATGGTGATTAGTTTAGATTCATAATTAGATCAATAATACTAAACACGTACCAAAACCGTAAAACACCCTGTATCTTGAAAGTTTTACAATGTGGGAGGAAACTCCATAAAGTTTTATACTCGCCTTATCTGGAGGAACCACCACCCTAGGGAATTAATGCTCTATCTGTTGCACCTTGTATGTAATTCATGCAGCTTTAAGTATAAAAATACAGGTGTCCGTATTTATTTTCACATGACTGTATATTTATATATGTATGATTTACATACAAGTTAACACCTCACTTTATAACTCATATAATCCACACGCGCATCCGCTTCAAGTCCAGACGCTGACGCTGCATTTCCCACATTGCAAAATAACGCCAACGCTTTATCGCAAACAATTCCATAGAATTAGACCAACGACCAGACTTTACCTGCAGCGCAGCTATGCCAACATTAAAAGCAGCAGCGAGCAAGAAGCTCTGCTTTAGGTGTTATATTTAAGTTATAAAAATTGTTAGTTTAGTTTAAGTTTGGATACCAATAAAGAATGAGCTTTGGCTCAAAAAAATATTTTTTTAATAAATCTAAAATAAAATAATTTAACTGGCGCCCGAGCAGGGATCCAGGTCGCGTCTGTGTTTCAAAAATTTTGCTATTAAAAAAGTTAGTTTTTCGTATAAATCGACGCCAAGATCCTCGTCGCGGATTAACCAAGAAACTTTAAAACTTGTTCACGTAAATCGACGCAAAGTGCCTCGTCGTCGAATAGGGAAACCAACGCAGGAAAAGCCCTCAAGCAGTGCAGGACCTGGGTTCCAGAACCACATCTGCTAAAAGCTCTATTCGGTGGAAGGAGCAGCTCATACAAATATTATTGGCAGGTACCTTAGTCACCGGCGGAGATCGGACAAACGGGATTCTCTTACCGCTCTAATAGTATGAGAGGAACAATGTGGATAGTATTGTAAGTAAATTTAAGATATTTTTAAGAAATTATAAAATATTATTAGTGAAAAAAGTCAAAATTGTGAAAAACCATACATAAAAATATTTTTTCTTTTTTGAAAGATACTATAGAATAGAAATTATTAAAACTAAAATTCCAAAAAAACTATCACAAAGTGTAGAACCTGCGATTCAAACTAAAATCATATAAAAAAAGGAAGGAAAAAAAGGAATTTAAGATAAAACTAAATAAAAGAAATTCCAAAATTTTAAATCTTGAAATATTAATAAATAATTTTTGTCTTTAAATACATTAGCTATCTTATTGACTCTATACTAAAAATACTTTATTCGTTCGTTCAATCCCAATAACCCATACTAGGAATAATGTCGAATCCAAATAATTTGATTAGACCAGCTCAGCTAGCAAGCACTAGTACTTCGAATACCTGCTCAGACACAGACACAAAACCCTCAAATGACTCAATCCGACATAGAAAACTTGGTATCGTCAATAGTACAAAGAATATTACAAAATAATAAATCGACAGTAAATAGAAATACAGACTTTGACTACGCTACAGACCAAACAATACACCAACAGTATAGTGGACAGCTTAATGACTTAGATAGGATACCCGACGTAGTCCGTAATTTACGGGAGTTCTCCGGTAATCCAGGAGAATTCAGCTCTTGGAGAAAAAGCGTCGAAAGAATATTACAGATTTATGAAACCGTCAAAGGCACCCCTCGATATTTTGGCATCCTGAGCGTCATCCGCAATAAAATAGTAGGTAATGCGGACGCAGCTTTAGAATCATATAATACGCCGCTCGATTGGAAAGCGATTTCCAAATGTCTCACTCTACATTATGCTGACAAAAGGGACATCACTTCCCTTGAATATCAGCTTACCTCATTAATTCAGGGCAACCAGACTATTCAACAATTTTCGGGACCAAATATCGGGACTTGAAATAAGCCGCGAAACACTTAATGTGCTCAGCAAAACCTATAGAGATAAAGCCCTGGACACCTTTATAAGGGGTCTCAAAGGTGACTTACCTAGGCTTTTGGGAATAAAAGAACCCCTAGACTTACCCCAAGCTCTACACCTCTGTCTTAAAATGGAAAACCAAGGCTATAGAGCTCAATATGCAAACTGTAGCCAAAACACCAATCGGAGATTTCAACATCCGGAGCCACCACCACTTCCAAGAAAACCAAACCTTGATAAACAAGTTTTTCATCCTCAACTAGCATATTTACCACAACCCTCTAGGCCAATATATCAACAAAACCAAAATCCAAATAATTTTAGAAAATTCCAACAGCAAAATGGATTTCATAGGTTTCAAGGTTTCCAAAGGCCACCGCAACCAGCCTTTCGCCCTTTGCAGCCAACACCTAAGCCCAGAGTCGAATCAATGGATGTAGATCCCAGCATCCATTCACGTAGAATAAATTATATGAATAGACCAAATGTACCATTTCAATATGCAGGGAAAAGAGAAAATGGCCCACCAAATCAACAACTGGCACCACCTAACAAAATCCAGAGACAGTTCCACATTGACACAAACAGTATAAACGACCAACAACACTACGAAACCACCATGACTTTAGAAGATCCAAACTACGAGCAATCATTAGCAGAATATGTTCAAGACATGAACATTAATATGGAAAATAGCAACAGCTTTGACGACTATGAAGAGACTGTTGACCATACAGACATCCATTTTTTAGGTTAACCAGCTCTTCATTGCCTTATTTCGAGTGCAAAACGGAGAGCGGACGAACTATAGATACAGGAAGCAATAAAAATTATATTCAACCTTCCATTGTAAAAAAACAAATTCTTAACGAACAATCCTTTTACGCCAATTCAGTCGGCGGAAAGATTAAAATCACACACCATACATTCGCGAATCTGTTCGGAAAATCTGATTGCACAGTAAAATTTTTCATTTTACCAACACTCAGGTCTTTCCACGGCATAATCGGAAATGATAGCCTAAAAGAGTTATCAGCTGTAATTTATGCCAAAGAAAATATAATGCTTGTAAGAAACACCATCAAGGTGAAGATTAAACAACAGACTTCTCAAGATGCTAATAACATTCAAATAAGAACAGACCATCTCACTATCGAACAAAAAAATGCAATACAAAATGTAGTTTCAAATTTTCCTACACTTTTTACAGAACCAAACGAAAAACTGACTTACACAACTACAGTAAAAGCCGAAATCCGAACAAACACAGACACTCCCGTTTATTCAAAGTACTATCCATACCCCATATCACTCAAGGACGAAGTTGAAAAACAAGTATCACAACTTCTTAATGACGGAATAATAAGACCTTCAAGATCTCCTTACAATTCACCAGTGTAGATTGTTCCAAAGAAACTTGACGCATCCGGAGAAAAGAAGTACAGACTTGTCATAGACTACCGCAAATTGAATTCAGTAACTATCGCGGATAGATATCCCATTCCAGAAATCAACGATGTTCTGGCCCAACTAGGCAATAACAAATGGTTTTCAGTAATAGATCTTAAAAGCGGATTTCATCAAATCCCACTCAAAGAACGTGATATAGATAAAACCGCTTTTTCCGTGAATAACGGGAAATTCGAATTCACAAGGCTTCCGTTCGGTCTAAAAAATGCGCCGTCTATTTTTCAAAGAACGTTAGACGACATCTTACGCGAATACATCGGTAAAATCTGTTTCGTAAATATTGACGACATTGTGATTTTCGGTAAAGATGAAGCTTCACACATCGAAAATAATGCAAAAGTTTTCAAAACATTAGAAAAAGCTAATATGAAATGCCAATTGGACAAATACGAATTCATGAAAACCGAGGTAGAGTTTTTAGGCTTCTTAGTCTCAGCAGACGGAATAAAAACAAATCCAACAAAGGTCGATGCTATTCGAAACTACCCTCTGCCAAAAACTCTCAAAGACCTTCGATCTTTCTTAGGGCTCTCAGGCTACTATCGTCGCTTTATAAAAGATTACGCTCGACTGGCAAAACCCCTAACTTTTCTTTTGAGAGGGGAAGATGGACGCGTGTCCAAACACATGTCGAAAAAAAATTAATCAAAATGAATAAAGAAGCCATCGAAGCATTTGAAAAACTAAAGAATTCTTTAATGACAAGAGACGTCATTCTCAGGTATCCTGACTTCACCAAAGAATTTCAACTCACCACTGATGCATCTAAATATGCATTAGGTGCTATCCTAGCTCAAGACGAGAAACCAATAGTATTCATATCCCGTACGTTATCAAAAGCAGAAGAAAACTACGCCACTAACGAGCGCGAAATGCTCGCAATTATATGGGCACTTAAATCTCTACGTAATTACTTATACGGTACTGCAAGGGTTAAGATTTTCACGGATCACCAACCCCTGACGTATGCATTAAGCCACAAAAACAATAACACCAAAATCAAGAGATGGAAAGCAGCACTAGAAGAATATAACTATGAACTAGTTTACAAGCCAGGAAAAATGAACGTGGTTGCAGATGCTCTTTCCAGGCCACCTCAACATTCACAAATAAATTCAACATCAGCTTCAGCTCATAGTAAGGAAAGTTCATCACATAATCTTATTCCCGCCGTTGAAGCACCAATAAATGTGTCCAGAAACCAACTCCATATACTAATAAATGAAGAGAATAGTTACAACTTTGAAATCCCTTTTCCTACATATCACAAACACATTATAAAACAGGCTGACTACACTGAAGAAAATCTTATTTCAATTTTTAAAAGGTATCTAGATCCGAACTTAATAAATGGTATTTTTACTAACGAAGAAATCATGGGAAAAAGTCAGAATTTCTACCCAATACACTTCGCAAAATATAAAATTAGATTTACACAAACACAAGTTAAAGACATAACCACAGAAAGAGAACAGGACGATATAATAGTTAAAGAGCATATAAGAGCTCGTAGGAATAGTCAGGAGAACAAAAACCAAATTATCAAAAGATGCTACTTCCCAAAGATGAAATTAAAAATAGAGAAAATAGCTAGTCAATGCCGAGTTTGTAAGGAACAAAAATATGATAGACATCCGAGTAAAATAGAAATTCAGGCAACTCCCATACCAAACAACCCAGGTGATATTATACATATTGATATCTATTCTGCCGAAAAAAATTTAGTTCTTACGGCAGTGGATAAATTCTCTAAGTA
Source organism: Dichetophora obliterata (assembly GCA_963920525.1). NCBI lineage: Eukaryota > Metazoa > Arthropoda > Insecta > Diptera > Sciomyzidae > Dichetophora > Dichetophora obliterata. The sequence continues at coordinate 140,711,098 of OY986435.1, forward strand.
TGCTCAGGCGAAAATATTAAAATCAAAAGCAATAGAAGATATTAAAGAACCACTCAGGGAATTAATAATAGCATACGGTGCACCAAAAGAAATTGTCATCGACAACGAGAAATCTCTTAACTCCGCAGAGATATCATTTTTACTTAAAGACCAATACAACATTGAAATATTCACAACGCCTCCTTATACTAGCTCAGCTAACGGCCAAGTCGAGAGACTTCACTCGACTCTATCTGAGATCATGAGATGTTTAAAAACAAAAAGAAAGCACACTTCTTTCCATGACTTGTTAATGAGAGCCATCTATGAGTATAATCTATATAAACCGTACACTCTACTACAAAGAAAAAACCAGTTGAAATATTTTTCGGGGAAACAGTTAGTACAGATGCACAGAAACTAGAACAGGATAGACAAGAAAACATAACAAGGTTAGAAGAAAAACAAAAAGCTGACCTAGAGTATCATAATAGAAAACACTACACCATAAAAAAATATAACCCAAGAGATGTTATCTACGTTAGAATAAATAAGAGATTAGGATCCAAACTTTCACCTCAATACAAAAAACAAATAGTAAAAGAAGACAACAACAGTACAATCGTAACAGAATCAGGACGAACAGTTCACAAAAGCAAAATAAAAAATTAATCAGACATAACATAACTAAACTCATGCTTAACGGACAAAATACAACTGAGTCAAAATCCTTCTTAAATTTCATTTTTACAGATTGTTTGTTACCGCTGTCAAGGCCGACGCACAAATACTTAACTATACATTGAATTATTTAATTTCAATAAGTGACGGATACGCAAAGGTACAAGACGGGACCTTTAAATTCATTCACTTGATTAACCTAAATCGTTACGAAACCTTTTTGAGAGATACAGACACATTCATCGAAACAGAGATACCAAGAACACACACTATGTACCCCCTTTTAAATCATGAGCTATCACAAACCATAAACATATTTGAAACGATAAAACCATTTTATAAATCCAAATCCAAAAGATCCTTTAATCTTATAGGAACAGCCTGGAAGTACATAGCTAGTACTCCAGATCATGATGACATAGAAATTGTAAACAAATCCCTGAACGAGCTAATAAAAAACAATAATGTACAAGTAATTCTAAATGAAGCTTTCAGTGAAAGAATAAATAATTTGACACGATTAGTTAAGGAAGATTTAACCAACATAAAATATGCCATATCATGGGCAAAATATAATGTAATAAATTCCATTTTATTAAACAAATTTGAACTAAATCTAGCAATAAGAAAACTAAAAGAAGAAAACATGCCATTTAATAATATAGAAGAAGCGTTAGAATACGCAAACATAAATGTCCTATACAATGGCACAGATATCATGTACGTAGTAAAGATACCAATAACAACAAACGATATTTACAAAAGAATTATAATTAAACCAGTAAAGAAGAATAATTCAATTTTAAAAATATCATATAATGAAATATGTAAGGAACACAATTTTTGCAAATTCTATTCCCACATGTCTTACTAAGTATTCTCTGTTTTTTAGTTTACAACTGGGTCATGGTACCCTTCGAAATACAGACACAAAGGCCCAGTTGAAACGACCATTTCAGCTGCGCCACATCGGGACGGGGTATCCACAAGGGACCTCGACGGCCGCGCGTCTAGCGATTCAGTCGAAGCAGTGCGATGTGATAATCTCATATATAATATAACTAGCTGAAACCCGGCGCGTTGCTGCCACTCTCCCTTGTCAAATGCCCATAAAATGTTATCAGTTAAACAGCATGTTTAAATTGAGGTAGAATACTGAATTCCGAGACTGTGCGACCTATATCCACAAAACTATTCGATATAACAAATTTGGGTTGTATAGGAAGTGCCACGCCCTCTTGATCACCGCTCATAGAATGTAATCAATTAAACTGCATGCGTACATGGAGGTTGAATACCGAATTCCAAAACTGTGCGACATATATCTCCAAAACTATTCGATAGCACATATTTGGGTTGTATGGGAGGTGTCACTGCCCTTTTCCTTACGCCCATAAAATTTTACCCATGAGACTGCATGTGTAAATTGAGGTCGAATACTGAATTCCGAGGCTGAGTTACCTATAACTCCAAGGCTCTTCGATATCGCAAATTTGGGTTAAATTGGAGGTGTCACGCCCCCACGACAAACTCTAAAAAATTTTATCAGTAAATCTGCAAGCGTAAATTTTGGTCGAATACTGAGTTCCGACGCTGTGCGACCTTGAACTCCAAAGCTATTCGATATCACAAATTTTCGTTGCATGGAAGGTGCCACTCCCCCATGATAAACGCTCATAAAATGTAATCAATGAAACTGCATGTGTACATTGAGGTCCAATACTGAATTCCAAGGCTGTGAGACCTATATCCCCACAGCTATTTGATATCTCTAATTTGGGTTAAATATTAGGTTTCACTCCCCCTTGTCGATATCACAAATTTTCGTTGTATGGGAGATGCCACTCCCCCTTGATCAACGCTCATAAAATGTAATTAATGAAACTGCATGTATAAATTGGGGCCGAATACTGAATTTTGACGCTGATATTCGATATCGCAAATTTACGGTAAATGGGAGGTGCCACGCCCCTCTTACCAATGAACATAAAATTGAATCAATGAAACTTCAAGTGTACATTGAGGTCGAATACTGAATTCCGGCGTTGTGCGACCTATAACTCCAAAGCTATTTGATAGCACAAAGTTGGGTTGTATGGGAAGTGCCACTCCCCTTTTCCCTACGCTCATAAAATGTAGAGAAATGAAAGTGCATGCATAAATGTAGGTCGAATACCGAACTCTTACGCTGTCCACCTATAACTTCAAAGCAATTCGATATCGCAAATTTGGGTTGTAAGGGAGATTGTCACGCCTCCCTGTCCAACGCCCATAAAATAAAACCATTGAAACTGCATGTGTAAATTGAGGTCAAAAACTTAATTCCAAAGCTGAATTCCTATAACTTCAAAGCTATTCGATATCACAAATTTGGGTTGTATGGGAGGTGCACCTCCCCCTTGTCCACTACCATAAAATTTCATCACTGAAACGGTACGTCTAAATTGTGGTCGAATACCGAATTTCTAAGCTGTGCGACCCATAACTCTAAAGCTTTTCGATAACAACAATTTTTTATATATATGTGGGAGGTAAAAGGGGGTGTGGCATTTTCTCTTAAACCATCTCGTATTCAAAGCAAAGCGTACTTACAAAATTTGAGCTCAATCGGACCAATAGTTTCGAAGTATTTTGATATTTTCTTAAAAGTAAGCGTAGATGAAGTGTGACCAAGCCCATTTTTATCAAAGTTAATGATAGTTATCATACGAACTTATTTACCAAATTTGAATTAATACGACCAAAACCGTCTTAAATACAGCATTTTTATTGATTTGTGGGCGACAAAAGGGGGTGTGGCATTACATTTTTCCTAAACCAGTTGAAAGAAGTATCCAATTTGGTTCAGTCGTTTTCAAGTTTTAAGCATCCGAACAAATCACGATTCATTTTTATATACACAGATATTGATTTGTGGGCGGTAAAAGTGGGCTTGAAAACATTAATGTATCGTGACTGCCTCTTGGAGCACCTACACAGCAAGTTTCACTATAAAAATGTGTAGAACTCTGGGATTGCCATGATTTCGAAAAAGTGAGCGTATATATATTGCGACCACGCACATTTTTCGTACAGTTACTGACAGTAACCATCTGAACAAAATTACTAAATCTTAATTTTTTACGATCGAAACCGTCTGATATATATCCTTTATTTGGTTTGTGGTCGATAGCGCAAATTTGGTTTGCATGGGAGGTACCACGCCCCCTCGTCCAAACGTTACCAAACCTCATAGGAACACTCACTCTCCTCGGCAGACGTTGTTCTGCCATAGACCGCCTTATTGCCATATACGAAAATGTCGAATAGCTGCCGAAAGTAACAATATGAACTAAATAACCAAATTTTCGTCTAATACGATCAAAACCGTGCGATATATAACATTTTTGTTGTTTTGCAAGCGGTAAAAAGGGGTGCGGTAAAATATTTCCCTTGAGCCATCTCGTAATCGAAACAAATCGACTGCCCAAATTTCAGCTGAATTCAGGTTAAGCCTGGCGCACTTTACTTCACTCGATATAACTCCCCGAAAAGTGAGTTTAACTAAAGTGGGACAGGTCTATTTTTAGTGCACTTGCCGAGAGTAACAATATGATCTGAATTGAAAAATGTTTGTCTAATACGACCGAAACATTTGAAATAAAACGTTTTCTTTGGTTTGTGGGCGGTGAAAGGGGGGCGAGGAAACCAATTTTTAATACAGTTGTCGACAGTAACCGTACATACTAAATTACAAAATTTTAGCCTTATACGACCCAAACCGAGTGAAATATAAAATTTTTTGATTTGGGGGCGGTAAAAGGGGGTGTGGCAATTTTTTTTTCATAACCATCTCGTGCCTGAAACAAATCGACTGCCAAAATTTCAGGTCAATCGGTTCAGTAGTTTTGGAGTCTATAGGCATCACAGCCAGACACACATCGTTTTGCTTTTTTAATATATAGATATTGATTTGTGGGCGGTAAAAGTGGGCGTGAAAACATTTACATATAGTGACCGCCTCTTAGATCACCTACACAGCAAGTTTCACTGTAAAAATGTGTAAGACTACGGAATTGCCATGATTTCGAAAAAGTCGGCGTATTTATATTACGACCACGCCCATTTTTCGTACAGTTACCGACAGTAACCATCTGAATAAAATTACCAAATCTTAGTTTTTTACGATTGAAACCGTCTTAATACATCCTTTTTTTGGTTTGTGATCGATAGCGTAAATTTGGCTTGTATGGGAGGTACCACGCCCCCTCGTCCAATAGTTACCAAACCTCACAGGAACACTCTCAAGATCTGGCTTCAGATTCCCTGAAAATTTCATAAAGATCGGTTCAGCGGTTTTGGAGTCTATATGTGATATAGCCACATACCCACATACCCACATACCCACATACATACATCCATTTTTATATATATAGATTATGATAATATCAAACATACTATAAATATGATAATATCAAATATTTGAATAAATGAATCTTATAATATTACGAATAGCATAGCTAAATGAAATAATAATAGGTATAATTATTAAATATACCAATGATCTAGGACATAAAATGGATTTTTGTCTCAATAATATCATTAAGATTTACAAATATAAGTTTAGATGTAAAAATTGAAATCTAGAGGATAAGAATAAACATGAATTAATAAAACAAATCACTCTAGAGTTATTAATTAAGAAAGACCAGCTTGACGCCGCGGGTAAGGATAGTTACCGCGACCTAGCCGGGGTCATCGTCAGGTCAGGTATAGGATAAAGTAGGCATCTCCTTACTCAGGTGGTACTCTATGCCCAGCCTCAAATGTATTGCCAACTGGGAGGACTGAAATACTTACATATATATATTTTCCTTTCATTTCATGTACTCGTGGACAAACACACAAACTCTGGGGAAAAGGCCGGCTGGTACCTGATGCCAACGGCACAAACATCCGATTATGAGGAGAAATAAGCACGAGTACAAAGAAGAGGAAGCATGGCGTGGCATGCATGCGAGGTGATAAAAGGCCGAACATCCACAAATCTGGGGCTTTTTGATTTCCACGCGTGCTAGCGACCAGACGTGTGGCGCAAACAAAAAAGGGTGATCGCTATCAAATTCGACATCAGAGATTTCGACTGAGAAAGTCGACAGCGTAGTACCAGCAACGGCAACAGTAACGCCGACAGCGTAGTAACAGCAACGGCAACAGTAACGCCGACAGCGAGGTAACAGCAACGGCAGCAGAAGCGCCGACAGCGCAGTAGCAGCGACGGTAACAGCGAGCGCCGACAGCGCATAGCAGCAACGGCAGCAGTGAACGCCGACAGCGGAGGACAGACATCCTGACGTGGACGACGGCCCAGCGTAGCAACGCCACAAAGACCTCAGTAACTATTGTATCAAGTAGCTTCCCTTATGGGAATTTCTGTTAAAATTAATTTATTATTGCTAAAAATCATTCTTTTCACTCTAGTAATGTAAGGCTACCGAAGTTCAGCTAGTATTTTTAAGGATATAGGATATCATTTTCTTACACTCTTATCAAGAAACCAAGTGATAAATAAATGAAGATGCCTATCAACTAGAGCAAGTCGAAGTGGAGGCCCGGGATGGCCAGTCCCACTCAGTACCGACCTAAGACCTGCTACGCCATGTGTTGCCGTGAGTTTCGTCCACCAAAGGGAGGGGTTCAGTGAAGGCTTAGAGCCAGGGATGGCCAGCTCTTTGCCTCACCGAATTCCTCGAATCCAAACTCGAAATCATAGAGACCCGAAAATATTGAACCATAATCTAGCCCCGACCAGAGGGTTCGTACTCAAAGAGGTACACCCTAACCACGACCACGGAACCCAACCGACTCAAGTAAAGATAGGTGGGCATCATATTTGAAAACCCCAGAATAAAATCACCATAAAAGCAAGAGAGTAAGGACAATAGGATAAGAAAGTAAATAACCATACGAAGAGTTTGAAACGTATGCGAATTAGAGTAGTTATACAGTAGACCCCCAATATCAACGTGAAGTAGATTACAGAAATAGGTTAGACATAAGTAGAGAATAAGTTACTATTGTCAATGTAAGAATATTGTAAGAACACACGAAAAGATTTAAAACATTAAATAAAACTATTGCAAATCGGAGACAACTGGTTTGATTCGATGTTCGAAATAGAACAAGAAATAATTGTGCGGACCCTGGATCCGGCGAGCGCACCCTCGGCCGGAAAGGTAGGTCCTTACAAATACTTGTAAGAAAAGACGAGATTTACGGAATATATAAAGTATGTTATCAATATAATTCAATTCATATTTGTAAGCAAACCCAATTAGTTAATTTAAGTAACGAAACTTGTATTAGTAAGATTCTTAAAGGGCTTAGCTCCAGCTGTAACTTTACAAACAGTCACCACATACCAACTATAGAAGAAATCTCCCCAGGAATAATACTACTGAACTATTTCAATGGAACCATCGCAAGTGAGACAACAAATTACCTTTTGGAAGGAACTTACGTTGTCAAATTCCACAACAATACAATAAAAGTAAACAACAGGACGTTTCACAACCTGTTAGCTTCCTCATTAGAAGTCACACCAGCAATAATCCAACCAACACCAACAGAAACACATAGATTTAATCTCCTTTCATTGAAAAAACTCCACGATCTCCACATTAGAAATACTGATGCAACCCCAATGATCAAAGGAGCGATTAATTATAATAGAACCGGAATGATATCAGCCCTCATTGTCATCATAGCCTTAATAGCAATAGCAACGAAATATTCAAGCAATAAATCGAAAATTATACTTAAAGAGGTAGAAATGCCATAGTGCCTCTAGTCACACGCCCACACATAAGGCAACCCATTCATTACCAAATTTCCATAATTTGCCCTACTTTTGACGATTGTGGACAATCGATTTGAGGAGGGAAGAGTTAACACCTCACTTTATAACTCATATAATCCACACGCGCATCCGCTTCAAGTCCAGACGCTGACGCTGCATTTCCCACATTGCAAAATAACGCCAACGCTTTATCGCAAACAATTCCATAGAATTAGACCAACGACCAGACTTTACCTGCAGCGCAGCTATGCCAACATTAAAAGCAGCAGCGAGCAAGAAGCTCTGCTTTAGGTTTTATATTTAAGTTATAAAAATTGTTAGTTTAGTTTAAGTTTGGATACCAATAAAGAATGAGCTTCGGCTCAAAAAAATATTTTTTTAATAAATCTAAAATAAAATAATTTAACTTACATATTAATAAAAACCAACAACAACAAAAGCAGCACAACAACGAGCAACGTGATTACGAACCAAACAAGCAAACAGAACAACAACCTTAAAAACAGCATAATCAGCTGCTCCAGCTAAACAGCTAAGCAGCTTGTGCATTTCTCATACGTATAGATGAATTTTTCATCTACTTAGATTTTGCTATTTTATTAGATATTCGTTTTATTCCCACTAAAACTGATATTTTGGCATTTTTTTTTTCTTTGTACGATGTATATTAAAGGCTGTAGGTATACCCCAAAGTGTCAAATATCACTTTGAAAAAATTCGTGAAAATGACCCCCATACAAACCGCGCTGTAAGACGTAATTCTACGTCAAAAAAAAAATCTTGATAGTATGAACAATTTGGATTTTGTGAATCGACGTTGCGAAAATTAGTTCACGTTACCCCGAGTCCACTGTATTATAATTCGCACGTACACTCTTTGCTCTTTAGAGAACCAACACAGTAGTTATTATTTAGACCTTCTGTATAGTGCCAACCCCGTTCTAATCATATAATTTTCTAATTTTTTAGTTAGGTTGTAGACCAGAGTTGTAAATCCCATAGCTCTTTTAGCTCAATTACAACAACTTCAATACTTCCGTGTGTGTTGTAATTCGAGGAATTTTCTACATGGAATTGTTGTTGTTTGCTCGCGTCGAAAACTAGCTATCAATGTTATTACTGCTGTGTGTTTTTTGTTGGTATTTTCCCGTAGCGCACACATGGCGAGTTTTTTGTTGAAGCGTATTCAATATCACTTGTCTGGAATCATTTCATTTTTTGATTTGCTGGCTGCGTGTAACATTTGGACCTCCTCAGATGCTTAAAACCTATTTTTGCAATTTTGTTTGTTTTGAGACATTAGCTCAGTGTGCCCATGTTGTTATTTTTGTTTTTAATTTTTTTTGTTGCCATCGAAGCTTTAATTTATTTTCTTTTTTTTTTAATTTGTAATTTAGCTCACTGCCACGACACCTCTGTTGCAGACAATGAGGTCCAATAGGTCCATTGCGAGTTCTTTTATGCGATAGCTATAGGAACACAGATATCAAATTTATCTAGAATCGGCTTTAAATACATCCAGTTATTGCGTTTTAAGCATTCACAATAATTTTGTAGAAAACTTAGATGATTTGATGAATTTTTAACCGATTGCTAGAAATTATTACGTTTTGGGTATTGAATTGTTTATACTTATATTTGAAGTGCTAATCATTGTTTGGGAGGCTCTGAAACTCTTGCCATTTTCCAATTTGGATTCATCAGTAAAGATCTCGATGTCGTTTTCACTGAAAGGCTTGATTCCTACTCTTTTTATTCCAATAAAAAAGTGGATAGGTTCTAGCACAAAGAGATACAGAGGACTTGATTTTGTAACTAAAGAAGCGTAAAACCTCCGAGGATTAGATAAAGCCGTATGCATCCTGTATTCTTTTGTATTCTTTCAATTGTTCAGAAAGGCATAAATACTTTTTTGTAGTTTTTGAGCCATTATACTTACTAGAACATTAACTTGTTGGTAAGACTACAAAGCTACTGGCAAAAGTTAATAATATTATTAAATACTAGACCTTAATCTGGAAGGACTAAGTATCAAAAGCTTTAAGTAATTTTGGAAAAAGTGATGATTAATTAAAAAAATATGTATAGATACTTTTTTTCTATATTTATTATTATTTTTCTTTGTCAATCTATTTTAATAAAAATAGAAAGTTTTTACATTATATGAATACTTTAAACAGGAAATAAAAATTTTTATTTTTGAGGTCGCATTAACCTACTTTCCACCTCCACCGCCTCCTCCACCGCCACCACCGCCACCACCACCACCACCACCACCACCACCACCTGGTAAAGGTTTAGGATTTGGCATAGGATTTCCTTAAAAAAAATACGATTTATCTCAGTCTCAGACTAATTTTAGAAAATAAATTACCTTGCGCCAACGCAAACAAAGCTAAAACAAAACCGAATATAGACAATACTCTCATGATATGTGTTTAAAGCAAACGATTTAAAGTGTAATGAGTTTTAACTTTCGCGATCTGCCTATTTATACTCTAAAAGCTAACCGATAAGCTTTAGAAAACAAATCATAATCTTACATACTTTCATATAATACTCAATTTAACGATGATGAACATCACTTCAAGTTATGCAGTTATTGAGAATTTAACACACATTTACTGTAGTGTTTACATTAAGATTAATTGCTTTGTTTGTATGATTATGGGGATTTTTAAGCTTTATATCACGATAAGTATCTTCTGCAAAGTTGAATAAATAAATTATGCAGAATCATTGAGAATTTTACGTTTTCAGAATTGTTTTTATAAGATACGGTTCAACAGAACTTTATTGTTCGTAGATTCCCCCTTTCCCAAAAAAACTTTGTGTTAAGACAAAAAGTGTTGAACTTATTTTATTAGCACTGCTTGTCGCACACATTTCACGAAAATCAGGGGTGGAATCGGCTAAGGTAGTGAATTGTAAGCCGATCAATAAGTAATACTTGGCAGCACTTACCATTCTCTCAAAAATTAAATGTTCTTTCGGGCAGATGTTAATTAATTGTTATTGTTTTCTTTAAGCAAAAATTATTCAAAAATCTAAACAAAAATAACTACCAATTTAATAACCAATTAAATTCGACTTATTTCTTAAATTTATTCTAAGAAGTCGAATTTTCTTATAATTTTGTTTTCTCCATTCTCATAGTTATTTAACACTCTTTTTCACTTTGAACTGTTAATTTAAACGAGTTTCATACATATGAAGCATATGAAACATATGAAGCGACACCTTAATAGGTATCGCTTAAAATTGATAACTAAAAGCGATAGTCAATTTGATAATCAACTTACTTGGAGCACAATTTATGATTTTGATCATCAACTTTCATATAACTTTAGCCGATACCACCCCAGGCAAAACTGAGTGTAGCAAATAAAATGTAAAGTAACCCACAAAAAAACACCGACTGAGATTTGCAAGAATGTCATGTTTTCCAACAAGAAGAAACTCAATTTGCATGTGTTAATTGCTTCAATCAATATTAGTTATATTGACAATTTAGCTATGCAAGTATCTAATAGTTCAAAACGTAGCTTCGGAGGTGGAAGCCTAATAGTGTTAAATTTTATCTGCATTTCTAAGATACGAGATCTAAGATTTCGAATTAAATGAATACAATACTACGCTAAGCTGTTCATTTGGACGACACACTTTTGATTTCTAGATGATATTTATAAAAATAAATGCATCTATAAGCACGATAATTTTTCTATTCTTGTGTCCAAGAAAGCTCAAGATTTGTTTCTAGACATGTGTGTGGTCCACACTGTAACCTTATTGAGCCCCATACAGAACTAACAGAATTTAAAAAGTGATAATAAACGCAGAAGGTTACATCAAGCATTAATTTAAAAATATTTTGTTTTCAATACATATTTACAAACTCAAAACAAATTAAAAAAATATATTTAAAAAAATTTGTTTGTCTTATAAGGTCTAATTACTATAAAATGTATATAAAAAAATAAGTATAAGGTTCCCTCGCCAAATAAGGCCCGATTTAGAAAACACACACATATATTGAGTTCCAAGAAAAATGATTTCTTAGAAGTTCAAACATGTTCATATGTACTTCACAAAGAAAAAAAATTCTTCAATTGCACATCTCTAGCGAGTGACAGTCAAACGAAGTCAATAACGTGGTTGATCTTATATTGTATGCGCAGTAAAAGAGACCGTTATTCTACGAATTCGCTTTGATTATGACCAGCTTTAAATTAAAAATCAAACAGTGGCATTTTCACAACAACAGAAGGGAAGTTCATGAAATCTAACTGAGGTGTATATCGAGAAAAACTTTGTTGCTGAAATTATATTAAAAGCGTCTAAAAAATCCAAACAAAAATTTTTTGGCCTTATTAGGGCTATGAAAAAAAAGAATATTTTCAAACATAAATTTTTGAGTAAAATGCTACATTTCGACGTTGTTTAAAGTGTTTAGATGTCGTGTCACGCAATTTAGAGTAAAAATGATATGCAATTTGCTTATCATTCAAACCTGACGTACACATATAGTAAGCAATGGATTGAAGGCCACCGGTATGTAACCATTTTGTCCGCATTCTATTTCAGAAATTTCCTTTTGCCCCTCTATGCCTGCTGAAGTACCAGAAGATAGCTTTAAGGATATAGAACTGCCAGCCACTTCTGTTGTTACTCAAAGTAATCAAACACTTTCAACGAATGCAGACGATTCTTCAGAATCAGATGATTTTAGTATTCCATTATCAATAGTATTATTAAAAGACTCTGTCAAAAAGAATAAAAGTTTTTCGATCTCATGACCAAATCTAAATCTAAGCCATGCAGAAAAAATTAAAAAGACAGCACACAACTATAAAGACCAGCATATTACCAAAATTATTTTTGACAAGCCAAAGAAAACCAATTTTTATCTTTAGAATGTGCTTTTGACTTTATTAGTATATTTTCTAAAAACTTTTTATTAAAAAAAACTTTCAATAGTATTTATGTTAAGTATTGCTGTAAAACAACAATTGGAATAACAATACGAGTTCTTATTTTATTATTTTCTGCCTGTTTGTTACGTTTCTAAAACCATTATGGATTGGGCCTTATTTAGACATGGTGGTCCTAATATGGCCAAAAACTTAACTTTTTATAACCTTTCCTGGTGTATACATATATGTATTTTATGTTTTCATACTTTCTTATTATGTTTCTGAAAAAAATTGAATAAATAAAAATACAAAATTGCAAAAAAAAAATAAAATAAAACCGTTTCTCTTCTATTTGGAAGAACCCGTTAGGTTGGCCTTATTTGGGTAACTTACCTTACAAAATAAATTTTGTAAAATTAAATTTAATATATATTGAAAGAATTTCAAACTGCAAATAGATACATGAAAAAAATTTTGCGTTTAACATTTTGCGTTTTTAAGAAGCCATCGGTATTGCTAAATGCCAATTATAAAGAACTTGCATTTCTCTTGGTTGTCCAGTTAACGAAAGTAAGTTGTAATCAACTTTTAAGAGCATTAATCATCCAAAGAGTTTTTGACGTATTTCCCTAGATTACTGGAACCGTCCGAGTAAACACATTCACAGCATACACAAATCATCATATGAAACAAATCTTATCGGTTAATGAACTTAAAAATACAAAATGTTGAATAAACTCTTCATACAAAATTGGGTTTTTCCTTCTCACTTTTGCTTATCACTGTCACGCGAAATATAAAAAATTAATTCGAAAAAGTTTATTTAAAACTATGATAACGTCACTTTGTACAGGAGATTACTCGAGTTTGTATATGATTCTGTCCAATTTGAAAATCAAAGTGAATTTTAATATTCACGGCATATGTGCATAATTTTAATTTATTAAATTAATTTTTGTGGAATTTTTAGAGACTTAACCGTTTAAATATAGTTACTTTGTTTAGGAGATATGTTTGGTTTTAATCTGATTTCAACAAATTTCAAATATACGCTGAATATTTTACTTCAAAGCTTATGTGCAAAATTCCAAGTCACTAAATAAATTTTTGTGGCATTTTTAGAGATATTAAAATCGTATAACAAAAGTACAGACAGACAGACATGGCGAAATTGACTCAGAAGTGAAATACTATAAACGTTACGTACAATAATACACGTGGGGATATAAAACATGAAAATATAAAAATAATAATAATAAATCAAAACAACAAATGCAAAAATTTACATGATATTTTTAGTGCTTGTAAAAATAGCATGTCAGCATAAATTTCTTATTGGGTTTAACTTTGTAATTGTGTAAAAAATCAAAAAAAATCTGTAAATCCTTCCTTATTAAAGTTACTCTTAGCTTAGTTTGAGTAAAAATTCAGGCTATGTATAATATATATAATTTTTTTTAATTTTTTTAATACAACCACATTTATAGAATTTTATTCAAAAGGCTTTTCTTTTAATTTTTCATAAGTTTTAAGGAAAATCATACAAAAACATTTTCCGTAAAACTAAAGTCTTTATGACTGCTGTCTTAATCTGGTGATCGGATAAAAGGTGATCGAAAAAGAATTTTAAATTTCAAGAAAGTGATAATGCATCAAATAGTTTTGACATAAACGATGGTTTAATTTCTAACATCGATAGCGTTCAACCGCTACTTCAAAGTCTTAACCAAACAAATTTAAAAGTAATATTTTTTTTTTTTATATTTTAGATTTTATATGACTATAGTTTAATTTTTCTTACAGTTTAATTAAAGCACAGTATATTACAGTGTTTGTAACAGGCAAAATGCTAAGCAGCAGTCAACGGCTTAAAAACAACAAAACCGCGAGACCTGCTCAGCTGTTTAAAACCGGAGGCGATGCTTTATTTAAAAGCATTTATGAGCTTCTATGCAGAATGTCACCTGAAGAATACATTCCAAACTATTTGAATCTTAAGCGGGATTCACTTCAGCAAGAACAACGTGAAATTTCCATGGAATTCCCATATAGCATAGGAATTCCCAACGTTGTTCTATTGTATTTGACAAATGATTTGATGAGCGGTTTGAAATGTGAACACCCCTATTACCATCAAAAATACATATAGGATTTATTGTGGTATTTTTTAATGCGTATGTGATTTTTTGTGGGATTTTTTAATGCATATGGGTTTTTTGGTAGTATTTGGTAGTATGCGTAGGGAATTTTTTTTGTTTGCCTTGAGCGTAAACAGGGCATACAGCATTAAAGCGATTAACTGAAGCGTATTTTGCCCTGTTCACACTCATCACATTGTTTCTCAAATCCAATAGAACAATGTGGGAATTTCATGGAAATTTTATTTGACAAAAGATTTGATGAGTGGTTTGAAATGCGAACACCCCTCATGGCAACTGTGATATCATTTCGATTTTAAAAAATAATTGATAACCTTGATAATTGAAAGACTTGCAAATATTTTTTATTATTGTTTTGGTAGTAATTATATTTTTTCTTATTTTTGGCATTTTAACAAAATTTTTGTAAACTTCAAAACAAATATGCAATTTAATCGTTTTTATTAAGGGTAAGTTCGATAAAATGTACGGCGTAAGCTTATAGCTTTACTCTTCTCTATATATACGTCGTTCTTCGAATACCATAATTAAATTTTTGCTTAATAAAAGTGAAAAATAAATTTTAAAGAAGAAAATTCCCAAATTCCCATGCAATTAAAAAATACCACGCTGAATTCCCACGATATTTAAAAAATACCATGCTGGATTAAAAAATACCATCGTAATTCCCAAAAAAAAATCTCAAGATGAATTAAAAACTATCACGAATGGGATTTTTCCCACATTACTGGCAACCTTGGCTGTATCTCTCTCCACACTCAATGAGAGAAACAAAAACTTCCCAGTATGTCCAGAGTAGCATGCATACACGAAACATGCATACTGTAGGCAATCAAAAGTATCGACAAGGCTTGCGTTGTCATAAATTATTTAAAATCTCTGAAATGCTTCTTTACTGCTATTTTATGTTAACAGTATGCATGTTTTTTATACACAGTAGCATGCTGTATTGGTACTTAAAAATGTACAGAGAATTCGTAGTTACAATGATAAGAAAAATTGGGTACAATTCCTATAAATTTTGGCTAAGCCGATTTTGTATCCAAACAGTATACTTGTAGTTTGTACAGAGTATCATGAATATGAAAATATGGATCTGTGCTAAAGCATGAACCCTGCAGGCATAGTCTTGTTTAAAACTCAGATGAACTCCCATTGTGCGTAAAAACTTTAAGGAGTGCGTTTGTAAAAAATTTATTAACAAATTATAAATGCAACTATTAAATATTACAGAAAAATAAGATTTTAAGACAACAATAAATAAGATGTCCAAAAAAATTGCTGAAGTGAGTTTAAATAAATGACAATTTTTTTTATTACAGTTTTAATGACAATGTATGCATAAAGCATTATGACAATGTATGCATGCAGTATTAGTGATAATGTACCTATCACAGTATTAGTGATAATGTACCTATATTTTTTATTACAGTTTTAGTGGCAATGTATGCATGCATAAATGAAAATGTATGCATACAGAATTAATGACAATGCTTGCATAGAGTACTACTATTTTTTTAATAATACAGTATTAGTAATTGTGCGGGTTCACAGTACTCATGCTTTTGTATGACATCGCCTCTTAAAATGGAAATGATCTTACATTTATGCTGGCATGCATACAAAACATCAAATGTATGCATACACCTTAAATGCTATATGCAGGAATGTATTTACTGAGTTAGTACACTCTCTTTGACTTGATTAACCTAATTTCAATTTCCTTGCTGAATCTTTTTGAGTGGTTGCCAGAATGGAGTTTCTTGAGTTGAAGTTGGCATATTTTATTTTTTAAACTTCAAAATAAAGAAGCATTGTGTTTGGCAATATTGAATATGAAAAAAAAAACAGAAAACTGGCTGAAAGTTTTACATGTCAGTGAATCGACCTGCGGCACATTTTCACAGAGAGAGGAAGAAAGCTGTCACAAAAAACTTGCTGAAGGTGCTCAGTGAATCCGCTAAAAAGACGCAGAAAGACGATATCGATATACCAACTACCGCAGGATAAGCCTTCTTAATATCGCATATAATAGCTGCGTTTTTTCCAACATCCAAATATGGATTTGGATTTTGACTTGACATGAATAGTATTTGAGAACTAGATGGCATTGAATTCAAACGAGAGAATGCCAACAATGCTTTTTCCGATCACTTTCTTCATTATACGCCAACTGGCTGTGACGTTCCAGATTTGGATGTTGGAAAAAATGCGGCTAATGTAATGTCGAGCGTGTTATGTGACAGATTGAAGTCCATCGAAAACAAACTGATTGGAGCTTATCAGTGTGGTTTCGAACTTGAGAAATCTACTACAAGCGAGATCTTTACGCTACGATAAACTTTGGAGAAGACTTTAGAAAAAGAACCCTTGATACCCTTCCATTACATACAAATCGTTACCTAAAATGCAAGAAGGCGTAATTACAAAAAATTCAAAATCGGCTTTTTACAAAATTTTACACTCCTACAACGAAATACAACGTTTTTATTAATCAAATTTTAAAAGTCCTTAGTGCAAGCGCTTAAGAAATTTAGAAAGTTTTTTGCTTCTCCTGTAAAATCATAAAAAATGTTGTTACGTCTTCTTGCATTTTACGTGACGATATAATCCACTATGTTTGAATTTGGTATGCCTGCAAATAGTCCGTGATGAAAAAGATATACAAGCGAGAGGAAACACATGAAAGTATGTAAAATGAATGGCAGAACACTTTGCGTATAATTATATCAGTGCTGCAGAAATTAATAAATATAATATAAACTGGCCATTTCAGCCCTCGGAAGGACTTTGACCTAGCTTCTATTGATCAATTTTGTTGTGTGTGTTATTAAATGTTTGATCACAAATGACCGAGAATTGGACCTACGTGTTTAATGCTGACTACGAACGGCTTATGTTCTCAAGAAGCTTTACATGGCAATTTTTACTCTCTGAGGTTTGCCATTGTCTGCAGAGAGGTGACAGCCGAATAGAAAAATTAATTAAGGTCACGCACTCTACCCACTAGGCTACGGCCGCCGCTGCAGAAATTAATAAACTTAAAAACTCAACAATAAAACATGTGCTTTATTTTGGGAATTATGCCTAGAGGAACTTCGGGTATTATAGTATAGGAGGATAATGTGGCATAGGCATTCTTGTTTTAATTCGTGTAAACTCATAAAAAAGAGAATAGAGTTAAAAAAAATTATCGAAATCAAACACGTTTTCGATCAAACACGATTTCGATCAGTAGAAAAAACATGTGAATGCGTTTGGTCGAATTTTTTTTGTTCCAAAGTCAGTGAAATTTTTTCAGGAAAATAACAAGCTATCTATTACTGTGTTTCATTTTGCTTTTAAGGTAAGTGTTAAAGTTTGATTAATTAGCGATATTTTTGTTAGTTCTCAATACTATTCAATTTAAGAGTTTTTATACCTGATCATATCAGATTGGCCTTTGTGGTATTCATCTTGGCGGCTAATGCGGTATTATGATTATTAGAGTGGGTCGATTTAATAATCGCCCATTGCTCAGTGAAAATCGTATTCTAGGGATCAAAATAAGAAACTTTGCCCGAGGAACTATACCTCTAAAACGTATTCTAATGATCCAACTTTTGACTTTTGTCCCGTAGGGTCAAATTTTGAAAAATCCCTCTTTGACCCATTTAGAGTGCCCCAATCGAGTCCAAATGTATGACAGATCCCCACTAACTTTGGCCTCCCCACAAATCGACCCGGCCTAATGATTATATATGTGGTGGCGGAATTTAACATTTTTCTTATTAATACATTTTAATTAACGTATATGTGGCCCTTTTTTTATTTTACGTAGCAGCGATATCTAAAAATGTAATGAGTTTTTTAAGTAAACCTGTTGTTGTCATTCTGTTTCCTCTTGCATTTTTCTTATTCATTGAATTATAAACGTTTTCTTTTGTTTAACTTTAAATATTAAATTCTTATAAATTTATTAATGAAAAACCTCCTATATATATATATAATATAAAGTTTTTTTCTTAAAGATTTTTCAAATTCAATTCACTTAAAGACAGTTTACCACATTACACCTATCTTGTGTATCACAATACAGTCCAAATTTCTAGGAAGGAGGTTTTTGGGTTTTCTCAAACTTTCCCTAATAACTTTTATGGGTTATCATAAGATTCTTATTCTGTACTATTTTGTTATCAATACTTTAAGCATAAAAACTAATAATATTTGACTAAGAACAAACTTATAGTTTTTTCACAAATCGCAGAATAAAAATACCTATACCACAATACCCGCAGTTACTCTATATGTATTTTAATTTATCTTTTTAACCATGGTTATCCGCATAGTTCACCGAATATCTTTTATTTGTCCAAATAATTTTATGGTTTTGGACAAAGTATTGTAAAGCAAAGTTACATTATTGTCAACAACTTATATTTTTGGTTAGGGATTAACAGAATCCTCCTTCTTAAGATTTTTTTTCAGCTGCTAACTTCCAGGTGCTCTAAAAAATAACTATCAACAAGTGATTATTTTTCTCACTAAGTAAAATCATAGTGAAACATAAAACTCATCGATTTGTCTCATTTTTATTACAGGATCAGTGCAAGTGACAATGACGTCAAAGTAAGAAAAACTGGTGAAAAAACTTACAGAACCGAACTACTGGTGTAAACAAATAAACACTTTCAGCGTCTTGGAACCCACGTTGCTTTTGGTAACTACCTGGCATTAGCATAAACTCTACTAACGATATCAGTATTTAGATCAAACGAAGGATAGCATTTGTCAAAAGTGTGACATAACATTACAAACCTGGACGTTAAGTAGTTCTCTGGACGTTAAGTAGTTCTGATGAAAAGACTTAAGAAGCCTTCTCGAGAAAGATTCTATGTGAGATCTACTGTTCAGTCTGCGGAAATGGCGAGAACCGACGACATCGACATAATCAAACGTATTAAAATCCAGCTGCTACGTTGCCTTGGTCGTGCTAAGCGACTCAGAAGATATCAACCACATCGCCGTTGGAATGAACAAATCGAGGACAATCTAATGAAAGTTAAAGTTCCAACTTGAGGCAGCTATCGCAAAACAAAAATATATGGCAAAAATTATTTGATTAAGAACATTAACATCATTGAAAAAAATTGAATTTAAACAAAAAAGATAACTATTCCATTAGCTTCAAAACACTGCAATTAACCTTTCCAGTTCATATTTAATAGTCTTTATCAATATTTCAATTAAAAGAAGGTTATCTATAGACACGGAAACAAAAAATAGAGGATTCTCAGATTACCCCTAATGTTGACTGAAGGGTCTGCGCAGACCAATCTGAAATTAAAACAAAAAAAAACAGAATAAAATACTAATTAAATAAATCTGATATTTCCAGACATCCTCCACTGATGTTTTCACGATCGAAAACTATAAACAACATATTTTTAGAAAAAAGTGTGAGTGGGGTGGAACGGTTCAAAGGCTAAGGTACTGGCTACCCACTTATAAATAATTACATGTTGTTAGCTTCATGCTTTGACTATCCCTTCAGGATAGTGCAAGTATGTTTTAATAGAAAATTTATAGCATAAAGAAATAAATGGGAAAATATAAAATAAAGAAAAAATATTAAACCATACCCAAACTATGACTTCAATTGTTGACATAAGATCTAAATACTTAAACCTAACTCATTTAATTAATGAATGGCCCAGCCTCGCCCTACCATGCCTTCTTCGAGACCTGCCCTTCGCACTCCATGCACCCTACCGGGTAGTTTCTATGCTTGGTGCAGTCGGTCTACAACCCAACAGGAATCGGAAAGTAAAGATAATATTTTACTGAAGTTTTGGTCCTTACAATGTAACAAACCTTTACAAAATGTATTTCATTGGTTAGATATAATGACCGGTTTCGGTCGGACACTATTTAATTTTTTTTTATTCAAATAAAACAAAAGTACTTTCATACACATAAGAAAAAGATTTAATATAAAAAAATATTCTTTGAATATTGAAGTTTATAATAATTGAAGTTTACTATACTAATAAATGAGATAATTTTTTATTTAAATTTTTATGAATAGTTTATTTAATACAAAAGTATTGCATACTTTATATCTTCAGTACACACTCAAATGAGTATACACATACAATGTACATTTTTATAGAACTACAAAACAAAGTATTTTTGTTTTTTTTTAAGAAACAAAAATAGAAATATTTCGTTTTCTTTTCGTTTAATCCACAACACAGAATTCGTTTGTAAGTTAAATTATCAATTTTTGGCTTCAGTACCTATAAAACTTTAATAATATTTGCAATAGAGATGGTAAAATCGAAAATGATAGTATCGAACGCATAAAGTTAACCAAAATGTTTTGTGCTAACACGATAAATCAAATTATAGACGAATTCATAATTTTTGTTTCGTACAATGCGTTGTAAATTTTTTTACTAAACCAAACCTTATATATTTGAATTAAATAACTGATGCAAGAAATTTTTACCAAAATTTTCAGCTATTCGGCCTCAATATGGCCGAAATTGACAAAAAGGGCCGAAATTGATCATAATCGGAACCAAATATTTGGTTGGACGATAGTTAGATAATACTTTCACCAAGAAGAAAACGAATTTTCATTGCAAAATAAGTTGATTTGTGTAAACTACACCTCTCAAAAGTCAAATCCTTATAATGAGATTTTATTGTTGTGGACTTTTCGATTTCGGGTTGTATTCAAAGAAAAAAAATAATGTTAAGTTATTTTGTACACTACTCAAGATATTATTTTTTAAACTTGTAAAGAAATAATAAAAAAGTACGTTTTTTTATATCTGAAATAGGATTTAAAGTAAGTAATCAAGAGTATGTTCAAATTATAGAGAAATTTATAAATTTTTTTGAAAAATGAGCTGTTTTTGTAATAATTAAAAAAATGTCTCCAAATATCTTCTTTGACTTTAGCATATGGTCATTTCCGTACCTACGCACGTGACAGTCGTACGACTTTAATAAGTGGAAAAGCAAAGAAAAATTAAACTTACAGTTTTCTTATTTCGATTTTTCCATAGTTTACAAAGTGCACTATTCAAGGTGTAAAAGCTAAGAGTTGCCAAAAGTTATGGCATTTAGATAGAAGCCACCAAAAATGGTTCGTTACGTGACGCAAAATAGAAGTGGTTTTTGCATGCATCAATATAAACGAAAAAATCTGCGAAGTGTGCATGAGTTTTTTTATATAAGTTTTTTTAGTATAATCTGGAATAATAATGCTATTTCAACTTTCGTTAAAATTTTTCAACTTTTATCAAAAATTTTTAACTTTTGTTGCTATTTATCATGTTTGCTGCCATTTGTTAAAATTCAAATTGAGATCAGCTCTCAGTACTCTCACAATATAAATTTAAACATTTTTTCTCTATTATGGAGGTTTAAAAGAATTTGAAGTAACATTTAATTTTTCAGTTGCGGTAACCTTTTGGTGGAAATACCCATATGTTATTGTGTGTCTTTTAATCTCTCAGAATCTTAAATATTTCTTCCAACTACGTCCAACACTTGCAGTAAGCCCGTTTTAAAAAATTGTCTAAAATTCATATTTTTCAATATTAAGCGAATTGTTGTTAGTACATGTAAAAGTAAACAAACATATTTTTTGTACTCTTTACCTAACAGAAGGGCACATCAGTTTATAAAAGTAAAGTTTTTACAGTGAATAATAAAAATGTAATTTTTTACAAAAAGTTTACGATTCTTTCATGAATTCTTATTCTATTTATTTATTCGTTAAGCTTAATACAAGCTGATTAACTAAGATCTAAACTAGTTCTAATTCTAGCAGGGTTTATTTTTTCTCCCTTTTTCTTGTTTAAGTCGAAAGATATCCAATTCGTGGTGGGCGTAATCCGCCCACCTGAATGACGTAATTTTAAGTACATGTAAAAAAGAAAATACGAGAAGGAAAGTAATAAAGGGAACTTACTTTTATTCGTAATAAAAAATATCATTCATTATACCATTTCTTAATTGTAAGAAAAACATTAGAGAGGGGAAAAAAGTGGCGTAGGAGTTAAGAAGAAGTGGCGTTGGAGTTAAGAAGAGGAATTTCGGAGTCGAGATCTGCTCAGATAAAAATCGAATTCGCTGATCAAATTTTTGGTTACACGAAGCATCCTGGCTACAGGTTCACTGCATCCATAGTCGGTGCGGTGAAAGTTGAGGTGGAAGAGAGGAATAGACAGATGGTTACGTGGTTTGGTATTAAAGGATATTAATTGGAGTAGTGCTGGGCAGTTAATGGTTCCACATACAACTTGATGAATGAAGAGCACATCGCCAACTTCCCTTCGTTTTACAAGAGTTTGCATGTTACCAGCCAGTTACACGTTAAAGTTTCTGTTCAAGTTTCCTTTCAAGTTACAACACACTCATATGTATACTTTTACTGTGTTTACACTAAAAAAGTGTGAGTGTGTTGCAACTTGAAAGGATACTTAAACATGTAACTGCAGAGTAAATCAGCTTCAGGCGGTTTGCATAAGAAGGTAAGTTGAATTTGTCAGAATTGGGAAGACCGCGAAGTGCGAACCGAATGAATCTTCGTTAAACGGCTTCGATTCGGACAGAATGGGTGTTGTGGATAGGCGACCAAACCTGGCTGGCATATTCGAGGATGGGTCCAACAAAGGTAAGGTGGAGAGATTTAGTCACGTAAGGATTGGAGAACTCTCTGGACCAGTGTTTCACGAAACTGATGATACTTATATTACTAATGACACTAATGATATAATCAATCTGAGACCTAAAATTAAGTTCCTTGTCACATATTACACCTAAGTCCCGTAAATAACTTACAGGAGAAACTGGCTTGCCGAGTAAGTAATAAGTTCTCGGGGGAAGCTGGAGACGCTTGCGTGAATATGTAATTTCTTGACATTTACTGACGTTGAACTCAAGAAAATTTTTTTGGTACCAAGTGGAAAAACTAACCAGATCATCTTGAATATTGCAAGAATCGGCGTTGGTTTGTATGCGCCGATAGATTTTCATATCATCAGCATACACAAAGAGATTGGAATCTTTGATGATTCCATCTACATCAAAGATTGTTAAGACGAACAACAAAGGACCAAGGTGACTGTCTTGTAGGACACCAGAGGTAGCTGCAAAAGACTCTGAATTCGAAAATCTAAAGATGATATTGTAACGGCGTTCTTCGAGATATGATTTAATCCATGATATAAACAGTGATGGAAAACCAAAGGCTTTTAGCTTAAGAAGTGTAAGGACAAAATTTGTAACACAAATTTTACCTACATGATTTAATGCAAAAATTGTAAATTTTCTTGTAGCATTAAACCGGTTCGATACCAGACAACCCGAGCGTAGCAACATAATGACCCTAAGAACACCTGCTGGAACTTCACCCTGACCGAAAGGTCAGCCACCAAAAACACCTGTTACAAAGAGCCATGAGCCGTCTGAACGGGTTGGTGTGAAGCCGCTAGACATGTCAACAAATATTGGCAAAACTCATTTTATCCACCCAGGGTCGATTGACATCCTCGCCAACGATCCAAGGCCTTAAGCCGGAAATAAGTAGCCATAATGAATGGATTTATGAAACAAACATTGTCAAAAGAATTAACTAAAACAAAATAATTAGTTATAAATTGTTAAATTAAACATTGACAGGAAAACCATTGTGGCTAATAAAACTTGGCCAAAATAAAGAACAAAATAAAATTCAAAATACATTTTATTATTTAAGACATAATGTTCAGGGCGAGTGATGAGGTCGGGTAGGGTTAAGGCAGTAGCCAGAGTCGGAAAAGGTGCTAAAACCGGAAAACTAGACACCATAAAGGTTTAATTTGGCAAAATAGCCAATACAATACCGCATGAATAATCATATCCTAACTTAATCTAGGTCATTAGACCATAACGATTTATGAATGAAATTATACATTGCATTCATAAATCATCATAAAAACAGGGTTAATATACTCGATACTCATAAATTTCTTTCATTCCCATATAGATTTAGCATCAGGCGAGAATATACCGGAAACATCACGCCAGACTAACCGATAAGGTAAATACTTGGGCAGAGAGACCGATGGGTATAGTCACCACAAAACATACGTGGGTTCCATGATGAGAAAATACACTATTTACCAGTGAGCGACCAAGGCGAGCGAATACACCAATTACTCAGCATGGCAACAGCGAGCGAATTCACCAAATGCTCACCACGACGACAACGAGCGAACTCCCCACTGACTCAGAGTGAGAATAGCCCAGCCGCCATTTTGCTACTCACACATGGACACCAGTGAGCAACCATGGTGAACGAATACACCAATTACCCAGCGTGACAGCAGCGAGCGAATTCACCAAATTCTCAGCACGACGACAACGAGCAAATTCCCCATTGACTCAGAGCGAGAATAGCCCAACCGCCATTTTGCTACTCACACATGAACACCAGTGAGCAACCATGGCGGACGAATACACCATTTACTCAAAATGACAACAGTGAGCGAATTCACCAAATTCTCAGCACGATGACCACGAGTGAGTTCACCATTTACTCAGAGCAGGGGTATAAACAAATCACCCAGCCAACATTTTTAACACGCACACATAGACATCCGTGAGCTACGAAAATACGCCACCCGAGTTAATACGAGTGCATGGTGATCTCTGTCATACCTGAAACATAAAGAAGAAACACGAGGTAACAAATGGAGGCAATTGTACTACGACGATCAACCACTCAAATATTACCAGTGGGTAAGCCCCACCAGACATAAGGAGACTCAGAGTGAGGAACAACATAAGTTGCTTTAGTATCAACCAACAGTCGAAACGCAACCTAAAATTTACCAGTGGGTAACCTTTCGACCAACCCATACATCTACACAAGTGAGCGGCAGACACCACGCTCTTAGCGAAAGACACCAGGCAAGCTTTTCACCACAACATAAAATACACGCATACATACACAAGCGTGAGCATGAAGTCGAGATCATGCTCAGAGGCAGTATAGGTGAAATTTCAACATGGCGTGTAACCAAAAGAACGAACAATACAAGCAAAGAAAATAGATGAACGATAAAAATAATATAGCAATTAACCACACCATTTACACAGTCAGCAACAACCGGCAGTCTGACAGTTTGTGAACACCTCGAAGGTAGAGTAGTCAAATTCAAAGTATAATTTAAAGCAGCCGAACAGAAGTCAACTAAAGCAGCACAACCAAGTCATTTAAACACAAGGATACCGCAGTGACGTTGAAAAATTCAACCACATTCGCAGCATCGTCCTGTTTGAACGAACAAAAGAGGTCAGCTACTATAAGAAGACATCGGAAAGGATACCGCATCAAATTTACAGTGAAAATCAACTACCAGCTAGAAGAAGTGTATGTGACCCAGCAGCTAAGGCTCCGGCAAAGTGAAACATAACCTAATAAAGTGCAGTGTTAGTGAAATTAGTGCAGTGAAAACCTAATCCAAATCCTTGTACTCACGGTCCGGACTTCTATCAGGGCTAAGTGCGTAGTTTGTCTACTAGCCACTCTGATCGCCGGTCCCTGAGCCTATCCCATAAATTTCCTTAATCCTTGAATATACAGTGAGGCCTCCGGATTCTTTAGTTCGACCCGCTGTTCAAATATTCACTGTTCTCTCTCTGTATTAATATCGCTACCTGCAGGATCAACTGCTGGAGAGCTTGACGCACGTCGGGGTCACTCGCTATCAAAGGACATCGATAACGAAACCTACGAATAAAGCCATCAACAATCAAGCCACAGAAAAGGATTTGGTGACCTCTAATTAATTTATTTTCTTATATTTTGTATTTTTATTCTTATAAAAATTAATATTATTAAAACCCTAATTTTGAATATTTATTACCGTGAATTTAACAAGTGATTAAGTTCATTTTGGAGCCGTGCTAAGTTTTATTATAAACCGCGAAATAAAACCCTACTTTCGAGATCATTAAATTCAATTTGAGGCATTTCCAAGTTTAAATTATCAATATAAAATTTAAAGTGAATAATTTTTAAGTTTAGAATCTTACCGGTGTCATAATTAGTCAAAACAGTTTGAAAATGTGTTATATCCTCGACATTTAACGTGAATTTAACTTTTTTTAATTACTTTTATAATTTAACCATCAGTGAATTTAGACTAGTGTAACGTAAAATATATTGGGCTTCTCCTTAATTTAAGCACGCACGGTACATGCATCCAAGGACAGTTAAATAAACGAACACATACATAAACAATCATTGTAATCATAGCTTAAGGCGAATTTACACGATTCACTATCATCGTTCACTTTGGATGAATCATCTGATTTGTAAAATGTAAATTGAGTTTCATCTTTAAATTGAAGGTGATTGTCATCCACATTGAACAGTGAAAGAAGTAGAAGGTCTTCCTACTTTTTAATAAAAGTGAAAGCAAACCGAACTGATGTGTCAATCGTACTTAAACACAACTGAAAGGTTAAAATAATTTCAAGCAGAAAGTTTATATATTTTTTATTTAATTGCTGAATAGCTTTTAATTATTTAATTTTTTTAAACGTCAATAAAATCAATCAGCCAACGAATATATTTTGACATTCAACACCGAATCATCCATCAAATTTAAAATTTACACTTTGAATAATGTAAATTAAAAATTTATTCACTGTCATCGTTCAACGTTCACTATCATCGTTTTGAGTGAAATGTGTAAATTCGCCTTTAGAATCCAAATAGATATACCTTGCTATATTGTTTAACCCACTATAAATCATAGTAATATTTTCTTACACCACATTTATAATCAAATTCGAAAGCTACCGAGCTGGCAATTTAGACTTTCAAATCATAAATATTTAAAATTAAATAAACATTCCAATTAATTTTTGTAATAAAATACATATTTTAAATCAAATATAACTTAGCGATGGCGGCGAATAAATGTTTAATCATAAATCCAATTAGAGTTGTTATTTATCTACATTATTGCAAACATAATAATCAATTAAAGCCTTACAATAAAATTATAACGTTTACTAAAATTGAAAAGCGTCTGATTTTGTGTCCCAAAATAGTAGAAGATTATAAATTTTGGAACGACCCTGGACAGCCACTTTGATGTCCCAGCTTCAAACGCCGCTAAGGTGGGTCTTTACAGAAGGATGATAGTGTGTGAGATTTTGTTGAACGCTTTACTAAAGTCGGTAGAACCTACATCAACTTCGTACTCGCTTTTCAACGAGCATTAGCGTTTTAAACAAATTCTGTAAGGTTAGTGGTAGTCGGTCTTCCCTTGAGGAAGCCGTGTTCACTAGGAGGAAAAATAATTTGCAATGGAAAAAGAGAATGTCATACATAATACTTTCAAAAATTTCGGGAGTACATGACAGTTTTGCAATAGGTCTGTAATGCGAAATATCATTGCTAAGTCCTTTTTTGTGCAGAGGTATTATATATGAACTCTTCCATAACTTAGCAAGAACTAAATTAGATATATAAAGTGTGAAAAGAGCCAACAAGTTCGAGAATTTTTTGAATTTTCGGCAAACCAATCGGGTCCAGAAGAATATTCGTCGTTTAGATTATTTATCTTTACTAACATATCAGCTAGTGTAATATCAACAGGAGTCAGCGACGTTTGAGGACATTTCCTAAACAAAGAAAAATATTCTTAGTGAATTATTCTGTATCACGAACAAGCACACCAACGATGAGAAAGACACGAGAAGCAATACAATTTTGTATGGAAGAAAGTATTGCTTCTCGTGTCTTTCTCATCGTTGGTGTGCTTCTTCGTGATACAGAATAATGCAGTTAGTCTAGTTCATCGTAATGATTTGTGTATGACTGACTGAAAAAATTTGCAAATAGGTTTTCAATTGAATTAAATTGCGAGCTTAAGATCAAGTAAGTTTTTAAGAAAGCAACACCAACAACAATTTTTTCCGGGTTGTGTGTCATTTATTCATTTATAAACTTATTTTTTAATAGAATATTTAAGTAATCGAATTGATTATTAATAACTTTTATTTATAGAATTTTATGTGTATTTATTAATTGTAAAATGTAGGATATTCTCATGCAAAGAAGAACCACCCAATTTTACCGTATTTGTTTGCATGAAAACATACTTGCAAAAAAAAATGAATTAGTTTAACTCTCTTTGCGTGTGCATTAAGAAAAAACAAAATTACTTATTTATTATTCAAAATGCCAACCATTATAACAAATAAAGATTTATTTGATTGTTGGATTTCTGCTGGTCAAAATTGGTTAAAGATTGTTTACTGAAGCAATAAAAGAAACCATTAGGTTATTTCAGTATAAATAAGAAATAAAGTGGAATTAGTGCCGGTTTAACAAAACTTTTTTTATAAATGCAAACTGATTACGTATGGAATCAATTGCAATTCCTGATCCAGATGATGTAAATAACATAAAGCTATTTTATACGCAGTAAACATAAAATTTTACATTTTAGCAACCTAGCTCTAGTCGCGGAAGGTTCAAAAAGGAGTTTCACTTGTTTTCAGAACAAATGAAAAGACGTAAAGTTGCTGAAATAGTATCTGACTATACTGAAGAGGAATTAGAGTATGAATCAGGTGTTGCGCGAAGAAAAGGCAATATTGAAAAACAAAGTGGCCTTATTTAATGAGGAAGACCCTTATTTCATCTTCTATATTGAAAGCGAGAGAAATGAAGATCTGTAAAACATTTCATATAATTAAAAATATTCTTGAATGAGTAAAAAAATTGTTTGAATAATATTAACAAATATTTGTTTGCAAAGTTTTCTTACAAGCGTCATATTTTACCTTATATAAAACCTTTACCTTATATATACCTTATTATAAGCGAAAATAAAAGATCACCTTTAAATCTGATTTGACTTTTGAAATAAGCGACCAAATGTTAATCATCATGCAAACTTTCTTAAAAATCGAGGGATTCCGTGAATATTTGCCTGACTTTTGTATGGGCTCAAAGTACTGAAAGTCGTAGCAAAAGTTAAGGGTAAAACTTTTTAAATTATTTTTTTCGTTTTAACGAATATACTCTAGGCACAAGTTGAACGTATTTATTGTTTTTTTAATTGAATTTTTTAAACTCCCACAAATTGAGAGTAAAAAATTATGCCTGTGCTTTTTCCACTGTTGCCAACTTGGTGCTTTTTCCTACAAGATTTGATGCATATTTAAAATTTTGGCGCATAATAAATGAGGTTTGGGTCCTATTGAATTTTTTGTATTTTTTTCAGATTTGGAGGCATCAAATGTGCCCTAGTGTGTGCCTTAGTATTAAATAAAAATTGATCTCAAGATGGGATATGATATGACAAGTATATGAAGACATAAGTAATTTTTGTAAAAGATTGTGTAAATACGGCTTAAGAGTGCGTCGATTAATTATTTCGGCAAACTACCGCTAAGGCAGAATTCTTCAACATTTAGTTAAATTTTATACAGATCATTTTTTTAAACTCATAAATAATTTACACGCGATCACTTAGTATGCAAAAATCAAATTTTTAATGATTGTTTTTTTGAGGTCACAGTTCCAAATATGACTTCAATAAATTGGAGATATACATAAGTTTCAGCTACTGTTTAAAAAACAAAGCATACTTCTATCTGCCCAAGGTCTCTTTTTATAACATAATTATAGAAAATATCTGATACAAATTGAAAAATTGCAATCACAAAAGTTATATGGATTTCAAGAAAAAAAGAAACATTTATTTTAAATCATCGCAAAATTGTGCAACTTTATACTCCTTATAAATTAAAAAAATATCGTTCCAGCTTAATGTATTGGGGTTGGAATTAGTTTTAAAGGTTTTCTAAGAGATGGCGTAACTATCAATAGATCGCATTGGGCACACCTGTGACTATATTCATTTCAAAGCACATTGTCTAAGCTTCATTTTTCAGTATGTGTCATTCCACTGAAGTGTAAACAACATATATTGTTTTCTCTGTGAACATGTCGACTTTCGTTCCAACAAAACGCAGTTTGCGGGAAGGTTTACTTTTGTGCTTCCATTTGAAGAAAAAAGCGGTTGAAGCACAACGCACGCTTACTGAGGCTTACGGGGACTATGCTCCATCGATTTCTACTTGTGAGTACTGGTTCCGTCGGTTTAAAAGTGGTGATTTTGATACGCTAGACAAAGAGCGTCCGGGCCAGCCGAAAAAGTTTGAAGATGAGGAATTGGAGGCTTTGCTCGATGAAGACCCGTGTCAAACCCTTCAAGAATTGTCAGAATCATTGGGAGTCGACTTATCAACGGTCGGCAAACGCTTGAAGGCCATGGGAATGATTCAAAAGCAAGGAAATTGGGTGCCGTACCAGTTGAAGCCGAGAGACGTTGAACGGCGATTTTGCATGTGCGAACAACTGCTTCAACGGCATAAAAGGAAGAGTTTTTTGCATCGTATTGTCACTGGCGATGAAAAGTGGATCCATTACGATAATCCTAAGCGAAAAAAATCGTGGGGACCACCCGGCCATGCACCAACATCGAGGGCCAAGCCGAATATTCATGGCGCCAAGCTTATGCTGTGTATTTGGTGGGATCAGAAGGGTGTCGTGTACTATGAGCTGCTAAAACCTAACGAAACCATCACTGGGGAACGCTACTAACAACAATTGATGCAATTGAGCCGAGCATTAAAGGTTAACCGGCCGGAATATGCCAAAAGACATGACAAAGTGGTTTTTCAACATGACAACGCACGGCCACATGTTGCAAGAACCGTCAAGGAAACGTTGGAGGCGCTGAATTGGGATGTGCTACCCCACCCGCCTTATAGCCCAGACATAGCCCCTTCCGACTACCACCTATTCAGATCGATGACGCATGGCTTGGCTGAGCAGCGCTTCACTTCTTACGAGGATACCAAAAAATGGGTCGATTCGTGGATTGCCTCAAAAGACGAATCGTTCTTCCGGCGCGGAATCCATATGCTGCCAGAAAGATGGGAAAATGTTGTAGCTAACGATGGACAATACTTTGAATAATATACATTGTACCGTTGTTTCTAAATAAATGCTCAAAAACCGAAAAAAAACCTTTAAAATTAATTCCAACCCCAATACAATACTCGATCATTTGTGTTCAATCATTTAATAACACACGCAACACCATTGATAATAGCTCGGTTAAAGTCCTTTTTCGGCTGCAATGACAATTCGTTTTTTATGTGGGCTTTGTAAGTCCAAACGACTAAAAGCAAAAAAGTCTCTAAAAGTTAGGAATAATTACACTTTACAGCCCACGCCCCTTTTTTCAAAATGTGCATTTAGAGCCCCTTAATCCAAATCTGCAAAAAAAGGTCGGTCTCAAGTGGTTTAGGAGATAAAAATCGTGAAAGTTTGAAAAAGTGGCTTTTTCCATATACAAAAATGTTTACTTTTCAGGCATAAGTGAAGTTCTAAGAATGCATTGGACAGGTAAAATAGTGTGTTTAGAGCCCCTTAATACAAATGTGCAAAAAAGTCGCATCTCAAGTGGTTTAAGAAATTTACGAAGTAAGTTAAATAGTTACATGAACGAATAAGTTTTGAGAAATTTTTAAGACATGTACAGATTAAGGTATAAAAGCCATAAAATATTATTATTTTAATAAGAATTTTTGAAATATTTAGAAACTGTTAAATAAACGGTGGATAAATAAAGCGTCGCAGGCGAAAAATTGTTATTCAAAATCGCCGCGATTCTAAATATTTCAAAAATTCTTATTAAAATAATAATATTTTTCATAACAATTTTTCCGCGATTTTTCATAACAATTTTTTAAATATTTACATAGTAAACTCTACAGTAACATAAACGATGTTTAAAAAGAGCGCCGCTGGCTCTTGTTTTTTAAATTCTCTTAAAATGTACTAAAATAAAGAACAGTGATCTAAGAGGGTTAAAGTTCTTGTATTTTTCGCTGTAATTTTAAACAGTGGTTTTCGTGTTAAATTTAAGTATTATAATGTTACAGGTTAGATAAGCTTCCACACAAACTTTGCACTGAATTATGGAATAATTAGAATTTTATCTCCTAAACCATTCGAGACCGACATTTGATTTTAGCATTTTTGGACTTAGGAGACCCATATACGTGGGCTGTAAACTGCACTTATGCCTAAAGTTATTCAGAAAACTTTTTGGAAAATTATAAACTCTTGATATACGAACATACCGTAAAATAAGAGCAACGGGAAAAAGAAAACCCAAAAAATTATAACGCACATCCAGGGATAAAAATAATTTATTAATGATATCCTCATGGAGTTCATATTTATCTCCAATATTAGAAAAAAATGTGTTAAAGAGTGTTTTACATCATACGCTTAACTCAAGATATGAAAAAATAAATAAAATTAATAAATTCAGCTTGATAACGTGAGCACTTGTGGTCATTAGAAATCAACGGACGTTTAAGCGTTAATAATTTATTTTATAACATTTACGTGCTAAGAAAACAAAAACATTTTACTTACTCTGCTTTAAGTATTATGGGGATTTTTAACTATCTCTCTTTTATGATCTAAGTTTTGGTAGATACTTAGATGAATTGTACAACGAACTTGTACAGTGACGTTACATGAGTTTATTCTGCCCGGTGCCTTTATTTGATAAAACAAAAAACATTTGAGCACATAAATCGGTCTTAAAATTAAAAATATGCACGGAATTTATATTCTTTGAAGCTTACACGTCTAAAAATGTCTCAAAACATTTCGCATCTGTATCAAACAATAAATTTTATAAATCAGATGAAATCAAAAATATTTTTATGTGAAAATTTTCATATAGCTACAATACACGGTGTAAAATCTGACGTATTAATAATCCACAATTTAATATTGCAAATCTTTTGAACAGTTATAATCAACTGACATTTGTTTAAGATTTGTAATGTTAATGTTAATGTTGTGTGGTGGAGATGCGTACTGCGACCTAAATGAGATCTATTGTACCTCCTTCTCAAAGCTTCGCTGGGTTTGCGGATTACAGAATTTTATCCAGCCCTATTTCTCTAATGAATTTGAGAATATTCTTAGGTTCAAGGGATGAAACCTTTTCTAGACTCAGCTCATAATTCCCCAGTGCTAGTTTACGTCTGCGAGCCACGGCGTCGCAGTTTGTAAGTAGGTGTATTGGAGTCTCCTTTGCTTCTTCACAGAAACGGCAGTTACTATCAGTCTCTATGCCCAATTTCATCAGGTGGTATTTCAGTTTGCAGTGTCCTGTAATGAACCCCGTTAGAATTCCAAGATTTGGTTTGCCTAAGCTTATGCACAATTTTGATCTCCGAGTGTCAAAATCTCTAAGGAGCAATTTGGATTGTCTTAGCTTTGGGAGGCTTTTCCAAAGGTTTCAACGTTTATGCCTCTCCTCCCTTCTTAGTTCTTCTTTTATAGAATGTGTGCCCAATCCGCAGAATGGTTCTGGTCCTATAAATTTTGTGGCTGCACCCTGTCGCGCTAGACCATCGGCTTCTTCGTTACCCTGTATTCCTTTGTGTTCTGGGACCCAAAGTATAGTAACAGTGTTATTCTTGCCTAGCTCGTTGAGTTTTGTTAGGCATTCCCATGTTATTCTCGATGATATCTCATAGGAAACTAATGCTTTGATTGCTGCTTGGCTGTCTGACATCACAACTATATCCTGAC
Organism: Dichetophora obliterata; assembly: GCA_963920525.1. Lineage (NCBI taxonomy): Eukaryota > Metazoa > Arthropoda > Insecta > Diptera > Sciomyzidae > Dichetophora > Dichetophora obliterata. Next base: position 140,745,370 of record OY986435.1, read on the forward strand.
CTTTGTATTTACGGTCCAGATTGAATTGTGCACACAGCTTTATTGCTAGGATTTCCGCTTGGAAGATACTGGGTGTTGTCCCCACCGGTTCAAAGTGCTTAGTTCTTGGCCCGTACACCCCTGCGCCTATACCTTCCAATGTCTTGGACCCATCTGTATACCATGCTATACTATGTGGTTTCTTAACTTGCGATATCATCTCGCTGTCCCACTCTTTCTTGGTACTAAGCTTAATTCCGAAGTGTTTTTCGAAGTTATACCTTTTTACTATATCGTCTCTTGGTAGATCGATGTAGGGAGTGTGCTTTGCAATATCCTCCTTCTCTCTACTGCTGATAGTTTTACCTAAACCTGTCCCCTCTTTTGCAATGCCCAACAGAGTTCGCTTGGCTACTCCCTAAGGGTGTTAGGTTAGGTCCAGAATTACTTCTAGTGCTGCTGTAGGGCATGTCCTCATGGCCCCTGTGATGCATACACAGGCCAGTCTCTGCACCTTTGTTAGCATATTCCTCATTGTGGTTAGCTTTGTTCTCTCAGCCCATGCTATTGCACCATAGGTGAGGATGGGTCTCACCATCATGGTATACATCCAGCGGAGAATTGTTGGGTTACAACCCCAGATTTTCCCCGCCAGGCTCCTACATACCATGAGTGAGCGCGTTGCTTTGTTTATAGTCTCTGCTTGTAGTCTCTGCCTCTGCATGTCTTCTCCAGAGAAGCTTTGAACCTAGTGTAAGTCCCAGATACTTTACTTCTCCTTTGAAGGGAATTTCAGTGCCATCCATTCTCATTGTTCGGAGGTTTGGCAGGCTTCTTTTGTTAGTAAAAGGTACTATGGTGGTTTTCGCTGGGTTGATACTTAATCCCACCATGTTGCACCACTCCTTTGTTACTGACAGTCCTCTCTGTATCAGGTTACAGAGTGTAACCTCGAACTTCCCTCTCGCTATGAAGGCGATATCGTCTGCGTAACCCTGACATTTTATGCCATTCTCGGTTAGCATCGTTAATAATTCGTCCACAACAAGACTCCACAGCAGTGGAGAAAGGACTCCGCCTTGTGGGCAGCCTTTTGTTGTTTTGATTCTTATAGTGGTGTTGCCCACTTTTGTTTCTGCAGTTCTAGTGCTAAGCATTTGGCATATCCATCTGCTGAGCATATCATTTACTCCTTTTTTGTGTAAAGACTTCTTCACAGCCTCGTGAGAAGTATTATCAAAGGCTCCCTCTATGTCTAGAAAGGCACAGAGTACGGTTTCTTTGTTTTTGAAAGCTGACTGGATGTTACTAGCCAACTGGTATAGAGCAGATTCTGTAGAACTACCCGCCCTATACGCGTGTTGACATGGGTGCATTGGTGCCTTCTCCAGAATCTCAGTTCTTAAATAGTTATCTATTACCTTTTCCATTGTTTTAAGTACAAATGAGGTAAGGCTAATGGGTCTAAACGACTTTGATAGCATGTAGTCTATTTTCCCTACTTTTGGTATGAAGGTGACTATCGCCCTTCTCCATTTCCTTGGGATATAGCCCAGCGCAAGGCTGCTTCTAGTTATTTTGACTAGGTGAGGCAATATAGTTTCTGCACCTTTTTGTAGAAGTGCAGGAAAGATGCCGTCTACACCTTCTGATTTGAATGGTTGAAAGGTTCTGAGTGCCCAATCTAGACGAGCCTTAGTACAAATGCTCGTTGCGAGTTTCCATTCTTCTTGATTTGGAGTAATCTGCCTGACTGCTGTCTCATACTCAGTTACTGGTGTGCTGCCCGGGAAATGAGTTTCTAGAAGGTGACTGGCTCGTTGCTTTTCTCTAAGCGTATAGCTTCCGTCTGGCAATAGAAGTGACATTCTTGTTTCCACTTTGCCTTTAGCCATTGCTTTGTGTATCCTGGCTGCGGCTGGCGTGGAAGAAATGTCTTCGCAGAAAGTTCTAAAGCTTTGCCTTTTGGCTTTTCTGATTTCTTTATTGTACTCCGTCAGAGTCGCCGTGTAGTTGTGCTATTCTCCGTTGCGCTTTGCGGCATTAAAACTGAATCGCACCTTCTTTCGGAGTCTGGTTAACACGGCGCTCCACCAAGGAGTATGTTTTGTTCTTGCCTTGTGCCCTGTTGGCACAATTTCAATTCATTGAAGGTTCCGTTGATACCCTCCATTCCCTAATCATATCCCCAACCTCTGGGCTTCCTATGGCGAGATCTTAGACCTCTTCTCTAGCCCTAGTGACAAAAGTAGGTGTTACCCCTACATTGTAAAAGTCTAGGTTACTACTTGTGCGGAAGCTGATAGTTGAGCCCCGTGACTTGATAGTTTCAAGTGACTCCCTATCTATTGAGAACGTAAGCATGTGCCCACTTCCCTCATCCTTAGAGCTCAGTATCTTCCAATACTTCGTATTGAGGCCATCGTTCTGGGCGGCAATTAGTCCCATCGATCTATTGATCTCCGTACTACTTAAAAGAAATTCTAAAAGGTACTCACCTCTGGTGTTGACGTCGGTGCTTCCCCAAATTGTATGGTGTGCGTTGGCGTCACATCCGATGATTAGTGGAAGTTGCTCTTTCCTGCAGTGCTCCACTAGCCGTTTTATTTCCGCTGGGGGATGTTTAGATCGTCCCCAGGAAAGTATGCGGATGCGATCACTATGGCGCGGTGCTTGCCATCAGTTTCGATGTTAGTCTCGATTGGTCCCTAAACTGTTAGGTTCCGCGTCATAAATTCTGAAAGACAAATATAATTAGTATTTTTCTGCATTAGGATGCATGCTCTGGGATTGCTTGTTCTGTGGTCCCAAGTTACCTGACCCTCTCTGCAGTAGAGGCCACTGACTTTTCCCCTGTAGCACCAGGGTTCTTGGATCAGCACGAAGCCCAGTTGTTCTGTGGTAAACCTCCGAGCAATAACTGCCGAAGCAGCTTTTGCATGGTGGAGGTTTACCTGGGCAAATTTCGTGCTGGTTTCTGTGCCGATCGTCATAGCACCGGGCTGCTGCCCCGATCTTCTTCAGGCAGCGTTACTCCTACCTCAGTTGAAGGTTCGCTTTTACTACCATCAATCGAGAGAGCGGCGAGGTTCATGCCCTCTGCTGATCTCCGATTGAAGGTGTTGCGGTGATGACCGAGACGGAGGCGAACTTCTCCGTGATAACTTCACCAGTTATTTGTGTTGGTGGCGTTGTGTCTTTCCCTTCATTGAGAGTTACAGACGTAGTTTCTGTGGACGTAGCTTCTGTTTCCACTGCCGACGTTGCAGCTGTGGGCGCTACAGCTGTGGATGTTGCTGCTATGGACGGTTTGGTCGTTGGGGGCGATTTTGTGCCCAACACCGGAATGGCTCCAAAGCGGAAGCTGATAGTTGAGCCCCGTGACTTGATAGTTTCAAGTGACTCCCTATCTATTGAGAACGTAAGCATGTGCCCACTTCCCTCATCCTTAGAGCTCAGTATCTTCCAATACTTCGTATTGAGGCCATCGTTCTGAGCGGCAATTAGTCCCATCGATCTATTGATCTCCGTACTTGAGCTTCTTGGCAAGAACATCCTTATAGTATGCCCTTTTGGAACCTCCTCCCATAGGCAAGCCATCAGTTCTAGCCCTTTCCAGTGCTCGGGCTTTGGTGCTGATGCTCGCAGCCATTCTGCTGTTGAGGGATTCGAACAGTCGACCAGAAACATGCCCGGACGGAAGTGAATTCCCTCAAACTGTAGCTTGGTGGACCAGCCCTTCACTACTTCGCTCAGTATGGCTTCTTCTAGCTCCGAGAGCTCATCCGGACTAAGCATTTGCCGGGGGTATTCTTTGGGTAGGACCGCAATTTGGATGCCTTTTGTTATGCTGGCATAGCTGGTCCTCTTTTTCAGTGGTTCTGGTTTGGGTAACTTGGCACCAGGTTCTGACCTACTATTACTCCCAGGAGCTTTTTTTATCTTCTTGCTCTCTGGGCGTTGAGGAGGCGTTATCTCATTACAACTCCTCTTCGTTGTCTCTGGTGAGCCGGTGATTCCCCGATGCTCCAACGCTTTTTCACGAGCTACTTCGGGTGCCATGCCCTGTTCCAGGTAGCGCAGATACCATCTTACGCCCGCTCCACTTAGACCAACTCTTAGTGGGTCGTCTAGTCCTCCTGGCTCCCCACGCTAAGGAAGATGGACAAGGCGACGTCTACTATGGAAGGGCTTGTGTGTGTGCCCTTCTTTTGTTTCCCTTTTCTGTGCTGCTTCCTTGGACGTGGACGCAGTTTCCGTACTTGGGATTCTTTTCGGAGCCGATGTCATATCTTCCCGGTGTTTTTCCGGGGGCATTGTGACAGGATGTAATCTCCTAGGGCTCGAAGTTTTCCTTTGGTGGCTCGTACTAAGCCTTTGATCGTTGTGGATGTTATGCTTCACTCGATCTCTGCCATACGGGTTCCTCCTGATCTGTGTTCTGCAGAGTCGGTGATCATCTTTATGGATTTTATGCTCCACCTGATCACTTCTGCGTGAAGTCCTATTGACTTGAGTTCTGGTTGGCGGAGGAGGATTACTCCTAACTTTGGTGCCCTGCTTTTGACCTTTTCCTTGGAATCTCTGTTCCATAAGGTCTGCTGCTCTGCTTGCAGTAATTTCCCGCAAGTCTTCTTGTTTGTTGTGTTTGTTTTTTGGTTGTACTCATATTCTTTGGTTCGACCGGTAGCTCGTGTCCGAGGACAAAAACGTCGCAGTCTATTTGTTATGGCTGGGAAAGGGTGGTCGACCATGCCAGAGCCCGCATACCATGGTAAGGCCACAGTTACTTCACGAGGCGGCCTGTTATCGTGAAGGCGCCGTTCCAATACAGTCGGTATACCCCCTGACTGCAAACCATCCAATGGGCACGGTACGCATGACACCCTGGATTAGGGGGGAGTAACTTTTAGTTCTCCACAAGACCATCCAATGGGCACGGTACGCATGACACCCTGGATTAAGGGGGAGTAACTTTTAGTTCTCCACAAGACCAAGACTGTAGGCTCCGCAAAGCTGTAGGGTTATGCCCTTTAAAATTTTTTTTAGAGTTTTTTTTTAAAATGATCTGATCTCCCATGAAGAAAATGCAGCTATTTACTTTTATGGATGCAAATAGCAGAGGCCTACTACCTGCTATGAAAAACCAATGCTTTATCTTCTCTTCTCTACTTTCTCTTCCAATCTTCCATTTCATCTACATGGGGCATTTTTTTTTTCTTCCACTAAGTTCGTAGTATCAGACACTTATATCTTTTAAGAAATCCATTTTTTAAAGTTTTTAGTTTTATTGTGTATTCTTTCCTTTTCTGATTTTATTATTAAATAAACAAATAAGTGGGCCTTAGGTCAGTTTCAATTATTTATTAATTGTGTCGTTTAGTTGCAAGCCGAGGCCTTTTCCATCCTAGTTACATTTTAGAAAATAGAGAAAAACTGATACACTTTAAGGTTCACATAAATTTAACCAGTGTTTTTTATATTATACTAAAGCACAATAAAATAAACACAATAGTTTGCGTAAAATTAATTAAAATAAAATGGAATAGAACTGTTTTGACACCAAACAACTGAAACAGAACGATTTAGTAAAACAATTTAATAAAATTTACATTTATTTATTAAGCCTAAATAAAAATAAGTACGTCTCTACACCTCAATCACTTTAACAATACTGAGTAGGTAACACCATTCTCTAATGAGAATGACATTCAAATTGGTGCAATTATTTGGAATAGACTTAATTTGATACTCATTGTCTGCAAACAAATAAACACAAAGGAATGTAAGCGTTTACTTACCAAATATGGAATAGAACTATTTTGCTACTACTAAGTCGTTGGAATAAAATCGCTTTGCTTCTAAGTATGGTTTTTGATATAATTTTTGACGGAATAGAACTGTTTAAGCAAAGAAAATGACATGATTTATATGTTTTCAGCCGCCAAACATTATGCAATCACTTTTCGAATTTTTTAGTTTTTGGAGTAAACACCTTTTAAACTAAAGGACACAATTATTTCCGATATTTACTATTTTCCAATTACCCGAAACACACTGTCGTTGCCATATTGCAACGCAAACACAAGCACTTAAAATGTGCTTACTCTAGTTTAAACCATTTTATCAACTACCATTTGCGTTAACAGGTCATTCTGAAAATTTAAAAAAAAAAATTACTCAGCGTGATTCGGGTTAAATATAAAATTATATTAATTTTTGGTCTTTGATAATGAACTTCGACGGAGTTCGAAATATCGGAAATAATTAATAAATAGTTACAACTGACCTAACCCGCTTATTTGTTTTTTTAATTTTTTAATAAGTTATGCTACTAGTTTGTCAAAATTTGTCGGTCATTACATTTTAATGCAGAACTGTAAGCAAGATGAGACAAAATCTGATTTGTGTCGTTAAAGGCGAATTTACACGATTCACTATCATTGTTCACTTTGGATAAATCATCTGATTTGAAAAATGTAAATTGACTTTCATCTTTAAAATGAAGATGATTGTCATCCACCTTGAACAGTGAAAGAAGTAGATGGTCAAGGCTCATTTATAAGGTTGTGTCACTTGAGAGAATTGCATTCTTTTTCCGCCTTTGTTCGAACTGTCACTGAACTTTCCTTTGTTCTATGCATTCATTTTCTTGATTTCTTTTCATCTATTCTGACAGTTCGACCAAGCTCGCTCTCAAGTACCACAACCTTATAAATGAGCCTTGTAGAAGGTTTTCCTACTTTTGATAAAAGTGAAAGTAAATCGAACTGATGTGTCATTCGTACTGCAACACAATTGAAAGGTGTTAACATAACTTCAAGCAGAAAGTTTATATTTTTTATTTAATTCCTGAACATCAATCATACTGCTCCATATTTTTCAAATTTGGATTGGTGGATTTGTTTGTACGGCTTTTTTTTATTTAATTTTTTTAAAAGCCAATAAAATAAATCAGCCAACGAATATATTTTGACATTCAACACAAATTTACATTTGAATAATGCAAATTAAAAATTGATTCACTGTCATCGTTCAACGTTCACTATCATCATTTTGAGTGAATTGTGTAAATTCGCCTTTAGATCGATAACTTAATTTCACAGTTTGACGTTATTCGTTTGTGTAGTTGCATTTTATTTTTTAAAAAGAAGTTTTACGATCAAGTGTACTTCAGCAAAGTTTTATATATTAAATAACTAAGTATTTATTTATGTCGATATGCTAGCGAAAAAGGTAATAATTCCGTTATTTAAATTGTAGAATTTAGTATAAAAAATAATTTGTGGCGATATTCGTCATGTTCCCTTTTCGTTTGTTTCTTTTAGTTTCGTTGTGTTTTTGGCGTAGAGCAGTGCTGCCAGGTGCCTTTTTCCATTTATCCCTAGATTAGATTTCAAATCCCCCTAAAATTCCCCTAAAACTATTTTTCGAAAAACATACAAAAATTTCATAGGGGGCAACTTTAAAGTAGTGTAACTGCAATGCAAGCCTATGTTTTTAAAATGCTGAGCTGTTGGACGTCTTTAACATGGCCAAAAAGCTGCTTCATAGTTCTCAATTTTCCAATGTGAAATTGACCTTAAAATGAAGTCTTACTTTTGAAAGGAGTCTCCCACTACTTGATATATTTTTGGGCATATCTTTTTTGTCTATAGTTTTTCCCATACTTTTTTTAAAAAAAAAAAATATCGAAGAACCATGCGCCTTATACAAACAACGCTTGTTCTTTGACCTGAAAGGCAAAGGATAGATTATAAGAGGAAGAATTCATTGGAACCATACATGAATTATCGATTAGGCGGAACAAACGTGAAAGACAATTTGAATTTCTTACAACTGAGGCAAGTATTTTTCCTTAGCCTCGGTAAGCATTTCCAGCCCTCAGTTACTACTCCTTTCCTTTAATTAAACATTTTCCACAATTTAGCTGTGCATTTTTTGCTTCAATAATTCTTCAGTGTAGTAAAGAAGAAAGATAGCGACAGGAACCATGCCTGAACCCAGATTCGAACCTGGGACTTCTGAGTTGATAGTTAAGCGCACTCTTCACTCTAGTCTACTACAAAGGCCGACTTGCTTTTTTTTAGTTTTTACATGGAATTAATCAACTGCAAGTATGAAGCGAGAAGTGAAGTGGGAAATGATTGGTAATTTATTTGAAGTGCTGTCAATTCAGCTGTTTTTATACACTGTTGCTGAAATGCCCAAGAAGCCAAATATCTTCTTTTCTTAAATTTTTAGCATAATTTTAATTTTTCCAATACCCCTAAACAACCCCTAAAAACCATTAAATCTTCCTAAAAAACCCCTAAAGATTCATTACCCCTAAAATCCCTCAACACAGTTAAAAACCCTTAAATCTAGGGGAAATCCCCTAACCTGGCAACACTGGTGTAGAGAGATGTTATTTCAGTTGTTTTGTTCTCTCCGATCTTGTGCATCATTAGCGTCACTTTCTGGTGTCAGGCCTGAGCTCAGGAAAGTCAGAAGATTTTCTCAGGAAAGTATGAGCTCAACCTTTAATTAAAATATATTTTTAAACAAAAGGTTGACTTAAGTTCTAAATAAAAAGAATATTAATCCCCCTGGCTATTCCACTAATTATTTTTTTATAACTTGTTTAAGCATGATTATCAATACTGATTATAGAAGCAAGCATTGTTAGCAAAATAAATATATAAACACGAACAGGTTTTTTTATTTTTCTATATTATTTCAAACTTAACAAAAATTGTACACATAAACAAATTTTCTTTTAAAACTATATACCAATAAGGTCGAAATTAACAATTTAGCTTCATCCAAGGTGGTAACACACAATCGGGCCCTTTCGCACCACCTGCACCACCAGGTCCATTCCCTGCACCAGCTCCTCCGCCACCACCACCACCTCCTCCACCACCTGCCTCACATGAACAACCTCTCCCACCTCCACCACCTCCGCCGCCACCACCACCACCAGGTACTGGAGCAGCTTTAAAATAAATATTGATAAATGAATTCAAGTATTTAGTATTAAAGCTAATTGACTATAATTACCTAAATTAAGTATAAAAGCAGCCAAGAGCAGTAAAATTAGTAAGAAGAATTTCATGACTTATTTTTCTCCGATTGGCTTATGAGACTGAGCTTCAATCTTAACTTAATCCCTTTTTATACTAATCGATGAAGCTGATATTGCGACTAAAGCTTATGTTCCGAGAACGTTTAGCTGTATACGTTACGAAAGTGATTAGCACGATAGAATATTTTGTCTCATAGTATATATATAAATTAATTCAAATAAAAAACATTCCAAACTTATTTATAATTGATTTGTATAATTTTAATCAATAGAGACTTATGTCAGAGTTCATGCGATTATTATTTTTTGTAAAATCTTGATGGTATATTTATGAGTTCTAGTTTAACTTATTACTTACATCAGTTCACTTATGTTTAATACTAAAGTTTTATGCACGGTTAAAAATCTTGGACTAAATTTTCAACTTTTTTGGATTACATATAGAACAACACCAAAACAAGATTACTTTTTAATCCAAGGAAAAGTTTAAAATTTTTCAATCCAAAAAAGATTAGTTTACAATCCGCAAAATTTTTAAAAAAAGCAATATAAATAATAAATTAAAATAAAAAACTTTTCTGACCAGCTCATGATTTGAACACACGTCCTCTGTTGTGCTGATCCAACACCTTATCCACTCGTACATCTCAGTTGTTAACACAGTTTCGCTAATTTTTCATCATTACGAATTAGAGATGAGCGATTTTTCGATACCCGTGATTTAGTCACCGTGATTGAAAAATCACTGGTAACAACGGTGATCAAATACTATCAAAAACCGTGATCAGTGATTCAGATTTTTTCATTTTCGTCTTATGTCGTTTGTAGCGATTCGTGATATAATCAGTGATTTTTTTATTTGCGAGAATTTTTTGTCCCTCTCTCAAGTAAGCATACCATGCGCACTTTGGTATGAGTTTTAATGTTGTTTCGGTCATCTCTGATAACTACATACTTACACAGTTAAAAATATGAGCATAAATTTTATACTATTTTGTATACATATAAATCCAAATCAAAAATGTTTTACAAGTTATACCATCAAATCTTATAAATTTTTCCAGACCATTTTTCTCGTCAGACCACTTGAAACCACTATATTTTTAAATTTCCCAATTTCGGTGAATTTTTTCTTTCGAACCAGAATATATTTTGATTAACACATGATATCCATATGTATTTTTTAAATTATATTTGTTTTATAATTTTTATAATATTGAGTGGTATAAAATTTAATAAATTATTTGGAATAAAAAGTTTATACCACACATATGTTATAAAAAAGATAAAATCTACCCTCAAATTTTTTACTGTGTAGATATTTATTTGTTAAATTATAAAATAACGTGATCACGGTCACCATATAAAAGAACGGCGATTTCAAAATCACGTTCACTAAGAACGCCGTTTCTGAAAAATCACCGGATCGCTCATCTCTATTACGAATGCAAGTAAGTTCTTTTCCGGAACGTGGCTTTGAGACCCAGCTAAATTACTGGAGTAACTAGGAGTTGCAGTTGCTTAGCAAACGTGTAAGCTGGCTACATAAAATGGTACGTTGAAGATGCATTTAAGTTGCGTCGCTCGCTCTAATAAACTTTTCCCAAACAATAAAAGTAAAGATATTATATTGTGTTGTCTCAAAAAATGGACATATTTTGTTTTGTCATTGTTAGGAAGACGTGTGTGTAATGAATAAACTTACCCGATCTCATAAACATTTTATTACAAAAAACTTTTAATTTATTTAAATTTATTGCAAATTCATTAATTTATTTAACTCGTGGCGTTTCTCATAAGAAAAAGCTGGTTCAATAAAAAGTCCACTTATACTACGAACCCTTGAGAATGCCCTTGAGAATGCCATTCCTAATGCAAATTTATTTTCTCCAATATCGACAACTGCTTGATCGAAGGTTAATCCCTGCAATCTATGAATACTAATGGCATAAGCAAGTTGTAGTGGAAATTGCTTGCGAGTAAAATTCTTTGATCCTTTTTTAAGTGACACTACAACAAAAGGAATAGATAGTACATCAGAGTTGTATTTTGGTCCAGAATAATTGGGAATCTTGACCAAAATGCACAAAGGAAAATCTTCTATAAATCAATTTACAATTTATAAGTTATATACAATTTCAACAACCTCTGTTCGATCTTCGACTGTAGTCGAATGGCCTGATCGAACGAATTTGCATTTGGTATTATAACGTGCTTTCGACAAAGAGTAGCGCTTTTGTGGATTTCGTTCAATTGGTTTATTCACGGTAGTATATTTCTATCAGCTGACCGTAATACTTACATTTTTAACAATTATTGCTCAGCAAGCATCGCATCGAAAGCAAAATTCTATTCGACAGAAAATTCGATAAACAACGAACATTTCGATGGGGTTGCACTGCTCATAATAAGAATTTAACGTTCGATACTCGTTGTTCGATAACCAGTAAAGATCGAACGTCGAAAGCAACTCATAATAAGGGCCTAAATAGAATTTCGGAATTTTAGCTTCGTAAGAAAATAATTTTATTATTTTATTACAGTTTAAAAAAAAAACTTTTAAATCGGTCAACCCATTTAGAAAATATGCTCTGTTTAACATTTTTCAAACAAGCTATTTCAAAAAACTGTTAGAGTTTAAGGACCGGAAAAAGTTCTTCCAAAGCATGAAAAATTTAAAATTTTTGCAATTGGAATAAAGGTAATGCTGTTTTTCGTAAAATTTTTTTAATTTTTTTAAGTTATTTCCACTAAAACTCAAATAACTTCATAATTCTAATGCGATCCTTACTTTCGAGATATCGTTGGGAAGGTTTTGAGTGCTTGCACTGATTCCTGGTAAGAATTGCTTTAAATGATAGATATAAATGCTAAAATATTTCAGTATAACAACTACTGAAAGAATTTTGGTAAGAAATTAAAAAAAAAAAAATATGAGTAATGAAGTTATTTGAATTTTGAAATTTTTTTATTGTATGGAAATAAAAAGAAATGTCAAAAATGTAAATTAAAAACTTTAAATCTTAACTTTAATTCTTTAATCCGATTGCAAAAATTTAAAATATTTTTATGCAGATTGACCTTTTTCAGGCCTATAATTTCTAATTTTTTTACAACTACATAAAATACGAAAAATATTTACGAAAAACTGTATTTTGGAGGTTTCTGCAAAATAGTTTCGCTCACTGGCGGTTATCGTAATAGCTAAAATATTTTGGGTATAAAAAGATCAAGGTCCAATAGAGGTGTACAAATGAAACTTTTTCAAGTCACCTTAATATACAGGGTGTCAGTGTAAAAGTACGAATATTTATGGAGGTGAATGAGGAGGCCGAGTTACGCACCTATAGGAGTTACGAAGTTAACTGTTATTTCATGACTGTGATTCGTACTACTGTTTATAGCAAGCTCATGGAAAACTTATTTTTAGAGCTCTCTTCAAAGGCAATGAATTGGTCTTTCTAACGGTACATCAATGAACCCACATGACCTATCTGTTACTGAGCTGTGCTCGTGTGAAGATGAAAGAGATCCGTTGAAACTACAAAAATTCAAGTTTGACCGCAATTTTATGAGAATTTCGCATAGTAGATTAAAACTTTTTTAACATCAAATATGTGATTTATTTTGTTTTCTTTCTAATGACATCAAAATCATAAACATATCTTTAAAAATATCAAAGTTAGTTGTACTTCAAAACTTAAATAAAATTAAATATATCACAAGTTTTATGCTAAAAATAATTTGATTTATTACGCGAAATTCTGATTAAATTGCGCTCAAACTTGAAATTTTGTAGTTTCAACGGACTTTTTTCATCTTCTCACGATCACAGCCCAGTAATGGATAATTTGGGTGGGTTTGTTGATACACCGTTAGAAAAGTGCTCTTAAGTGAAATGAGCTCTTAAAAGTAACGTCACAGGAAGTTATTGGAGCAAATTTATATTTAATGATATTTTCATTTGTGACGGATATGTTAAATCTTCATCTTTGAGATTTAACATATTATTTATTTTTGAAATGATATTAAAATCGGGATTCCTTTTAAAAATGGCTTCAAATTTATTTTTTAAATCCATTCCAATATCACCAGTTATGCTATGAACTATATTTTCAGCTTCTTTTAATAAATTCATTGAGTTTGCTAATGTTAGACCCTTCACTTCCAAGGAAGTTATTATTTCGACAACTCTCTCGAAATTCGATTTTATATGCGTAAAATCCCGATATAGTTGGGGATTTTTTATCAGCTTTTTGCTAGCTTCATAGATTCAGCATCTTCTGGGTCCAGTGTTTCAAGAACCTGGAATGCAAGTTCAGAATTTATTTTCTTTACCAAACTTAAGTAAATGCATATCGCCGTTGTTCAAGAATAATGGGTTATCTAAAATAATTTGGAAAATTTGGTCAAAGGTAAAAACCCCACTATGAATAAAAAAATATTCAACGGCATTATTAAAATTTTGATTATTTTAGGGAAAAAATCATATTGATTTCTTTTTAAGTTTTGAAGAACGACGCTATATTTAAAATGTTGTTTCTTTATAAACACAATCTTACCTATGTTATTCCTTCCGTGTTATGTGCATAAAATGATGCCGCCTTCAACCATGTACCCCATCTGGTTATGGTCGGTTCTGGTGATAATTCCTTATTTAGTAGGATATAAAACTTTTAAATTTTTACCAGCTTTGATCATATATGCCGCAGCATTCGTTAAAAGCAAAACAAATTTTAACTCATTCCCGCGTGGCCACACTATACGAATGCTGTCGTTCACAAATCGGGAAACAGTTGTGTAGTGCACTCTATCTAAACATTCCTATAATTACAACTTCAACACTTTTCTTTCATGCCCTTATTATATATAAACATTCAACACATAAAAAGGGTATTCACGGGTTGATGCGAAACACAGTTGCTACGATGCGAAAACGCAAGATTGCAAACTTTCACATCACTACAACAACAAACACATTAGAAGCAATTTTGCAACTCTTCTTGAAATACGCACTGCCCAAACCTATTACGAGATCGTACAAGCAGTGATGCTAAACAGCTGATTCATGTTTTGGTTGTTCTCAAACACAGTTGCCACCTGGGTAAAACTTTAAGAAGCTTAAGTTGATGCATTGATTCTAAAAACTTTTTGTGATTTTGAGATGAGGTGGCAATATATTTACTGTTCATTCGTCATAAAATTTTTATTGCATAATTAAGTTGTAATATTGATACCCCTAATGATCTACTCTACAAATTAATTATTTCTATAAACGTAGCCTAAACACATTTATGCTAGCAAACAAACCAAACACATAACTTTAATTTACATTCTCCGATTCAGACAGGCAGGCAGACAGGCGCAGGCAGTAAAGTACGAAGGAACGTGATAGAAATAACCTTTTTCTATCTTGTTCACATAGTTTTCCTGCGCCTGTCTGCCTGCCTGCACGCCTCGACGCTTACTCTGTTTGCAACCTTACTCGCTTGCACAACGATAAGGTCAGTGCACTTTATGTTTACATGAATACATTAATGACTACATAAGCTAATGTTATTCTTCCTATTTAAGATTATATTAAGTAAGATATATAGTTAATTTGGTATTTATTTGAAGACTAAAATAATACCGTTATTTGACTTTATAAGCAGAACAAATTTTAAAATAAAGTTAGTTTAGTTTTTAGCTTTAACCAAACAGCTCCATATTTTTTCATTTCCAAGTGCCTGAATGAACTCTCGAGTGACGGCGCATAGGAAATATATTTTTTTACAAAAGCCAACAGCGCATTAAAAATCTATATCAACGCGAAAAGTTTTTTTTAAAATCGCGTTAAAATTTAAACCGCGTATAACTTTTTAAGAACGCACAATATCAAAGTACGCACGGCGAACCCTACAGTTGCATTATTTACTTCTTCCAACTGTTTACACGACAATAAAAATGAGCATGAAGATTCATTTTCGCTCAATGTTCCTACAGTCAAATTCGCTACATAACGCCCTTGTTTGTCCGTTGTTTCGTACACTGATATCCAAACGCTTTCGTCTTTGATACTGTCGCGGACTTTTCGGATTGATTGTTGGTAGCATTTATTCAAATAACTCTTTCTGAGAGTACTTTCATCTGGAATTAGATGTCATGTGTATTTTTTTAAAAAAAATTATTAAATGTAGCATTGTTAAGCACATTCCATGTTATATTTCCTGCAGCCAAAGCTGTACATAAATCCATTTTAAATTCATTGTTGGAATTGTCGAAAAAGTTGGTGGACGTGTTGCTAGAAGTATGCGCATTTTCGTCGTTGTTGTTATTGGATACTTTTGACCTTCTGTGAAGTGAAGTAGCAATATCCTGCTGCAATTAAAATTTTTTCCACAAGTAATCTAAATTATAAAAAACATTAGAACGTACTTTTAATTTAACAACCTAGCTCACTGCAAGCAAATGTTTTGATGAACAAATTTTGAAATTTGTAAAATATTGGAAGATTGGTTTACATAAGCCTGGGGTGCCAGCACGTAACTTGATACAATCGAGTTTTTCGATACAACCGATAGTTGCCAGCACAAACTTTGATTCAATCGACTATCATCGATTGTATCGTCAGATTTGGCAGCACACAATTTTTAATATAACGCTTGAAACAAAAAAATAAGTCGACAAGAAACAGTTATCGTCTGCGTCAATTTTGTTCTAAAAAAATGGAACCAAAACCAAATATGTCCATTAATAAAAAACAAATGGAGATTTTGACAAATTTTATGAGTGGTCATCAAGATTAAGCAAGAGGGATACTTAAATCTGCCCAAGGAAGAAAAAACAGACATTTTAACCAGCAAGAGGAAAAACCGGCAAAACTAATTTTCACATATTTCTAGTGGCTTGCTTTTATCTCTGAAATCCCTCCTTGTAATTTTTGTATTAGCTCTTTCTTGATCCTTGCTCTCAGACTTAAAGAATATAATTTTTTATTTGGAATTTGAAAGTAATGTTCGAATTTAAGATAAAAAAAAACCTTTTTGACACTTCACATAATAATTCAAATCACAATGAAACTCGTTTCAATTTACTAGCAAATAACATTTGTTTCGAGTTGAACTGCAATCAACAATCCTCGATTGTATCAAGTTACCTGCTCGCACCCCTGAATATATAAATTTCACCTTTTTGTCACATGTTGTACAAATTGTATATACTGTTTCCATCAATCTTAACCCGAAACACCCTACCGTTGCCATATGGAAACGCAAACACAAACACTTAAAATGCGCTTATTTTAGTTTGAACCATGTTATATTTGCTTTAACAGGTCATTCTGAAAATTTTAAAAAAAATTTACTCAGGGTGATTCGGGTTAAAGCACTTTTCGGGAAGGCTGTTAAACCATTTTTCTATCAAATTTGTCTTATATTTGTTGCTTTTTCACTACACTACAGCGTGAATCAAAATAACTGTCACACTTGTTTTATGCCATAAATCAAAAGCACCTGTGTAAACTTTATTAAACAAATATTTTTATTTTAAGCATTCTTTATAACTCTTCATCATTAAATTCGAATCTTTCACTATTAATTTTTTAAAAATTTTAAAACAATTTGTGAAAGACGAGCATGCGGCACGCATCTGGTTTTCAGGTATATCATCTGATATTTTCATTGATCATCGCTTAAGTTTACCGTCATGTGTTTATGTTCGTTAATTTATTTATTTATTTATTTATTTATTGGCCAAGCAAGGCAATTTACTTATTCTTACAGGTTTGTTTATTTTTTTTCTTTTTTTTTTCCCATTTCCTTGTTTTGGTGTTCGAAGATATGCAAATCAATGTGGGCTTAATCCGCCCACCTGATCGACATGAATTCAATAACACGTCAAAAAGAAAAGGAGAGAAGAAAAGAAAAAGAAAAGGAACTTACATGCTAACATATTTTATACATAGTAACATAGCTAAGAATTTTATTTAATAAGATTAGGAGAGATCTGAGAAGGGAATAGGGAATTGGACTGGCTATTTATTATCTTAGCATTTAATTCTTAATGTCTAAAAGGACAATAAATGAAGAGTGCAGGATTATTGGGCTTTTAGTAGGGAAAAAAGATTTGGAGAGGGCATGCTTAATTATAGATTAAGATTTCAAACCTAGTTGCTTGAAGGAAGGTATTATGACGGAAATAGGGACTTGGAAAGATTTTTCTTAAAAGTTAATTTAGACATAGGGGGTGCATAGTACTAATTTGCTCAGCATTATACCCCAAATAGAAAAGTCCAGGGGTCTTAGGTCAGGGGATGACGGAGGACATTCCTTTAACAGAAATAAAACATGGCATATTTGCTCTGCACCACCTTTGAACGATTTTTGCCTTTTGTGCTGGAAAAGAATCTTGCTGAAAAAAAAGTGACCCTCTCTGTAAATTTGCTTGGCATGCCGCATAAGTTAGTTTTTTAAAGCATGTTCTCAGTAATATTCCAAATTATTTTAACGACTTTTTCGATAAGAAGAAGGGGCAATTTGCCTTTTTTGGAGAAAGCGCCCCAAACCATGATTGACGAAACATTTTGAAATCTTTCAATGGTTTTTTTTTCTTTAGAAATTTCTGCCATGCTGCGTACACTCTACCATTATGCGAGTTGTGGCTTGCTTGCAAAAACAAGAGTTTTTCGTTGGAAAATATGATACCTCAACCTGCGTGCTGGCGAAGGATCTGTGCAATGTATAATTTCCCACAAACACATGAAAAAATTCCCTTTTTTCCCTCTTCCAATTTTGAAAAATCTATAAAATATCTTTCAAACATAACTTTATTTAGGTATAAAATTGTATACAAATTTGTATACAAAATTGTATACAATTGCATACAAAACTATGAATAATTAAAAGAATTATTGTATAGAATATGTTTTAAAAACTTATTTCTCTGGTTAATACATAAGTATTTGTTATAAAAAAATCTTTTCCATACAAATTATTTGATACTGAAAAAATATGTAGTTTTTTAAAATTAATTAAACATTTTGTTAAAAGTAACTAAACAATACAAAATACAAAACAATATACATAGCAATATATGTACTACTTATATTCATCGACTAATTCTAGAAAATAACAATTGCAAGTTCATTTACAATTATAAGGATTTCTCTGTATAAAATTTTATCGAAAGCTACTTGACAAAACTGTCAACACACAAAAAGGTCTGCACAAGAAATAGTTATATAATATTTTGTGAACTTACCAACTTCATGTTAAAAAAAGTATATTAATTTACAATCGCAAATCACCAGAATAACGCCTTTAGCTCTCCATTTGAAAATTACCTTTTATTTGTACTACCAAGCAAAATGTTTCCCTTTTCCTTTTTAGCTTAAAAGACGATTAGAAAATCCGTCAAAAAGGGAAATTATCCTCAATCTGGCATCACTGGTGTCGGGTAGCTTTTGCACATTTAAACTCTCCCATATTGAGTATGTATTAATGAGCGATTTAAAGAGCATACTGAGAACAACCCAGTGGTAAATGGACACATGACGTAACTAATTATTTCTTAAATACAATGTCGCTGCTAGGCCACCAATACTTGTACACAATTCTGAATTACATTTGTTCGGGCATGGCCGCTAAGCCACTGATTACAAAGTTAACTTCTGCTTTTTGCAGAATTCTTATAAGACTTTAGGTGATTTTTTTGTGTGCTCTGATTTATATTGAAAAATTAAATAAATGCGTAGTGGACGGGCTGTCAAAAGCAAACATACCGAAAGAAGGATAATGTGGAATACAGGTAAAAAGTCGGATATTTTTTAAAAATCCAGACGAATAGTTACAAAAAAACAAATATTTTCAAGCTGGCACATAAACTGACATATGAACTTGCAGCAAGGTGGAGCAAAAACTATTTGTTTTTTGCAAATTTTATTGTACCTGGCCGCGGTAAAATTGAGAATGAATGTAAAATTTATTAGTAAGTGTGTGTGCATTACTTAATAGGTATTGCAAAGGAAGAACTGCTAGATGTAGTGTCAGGAAATTCATTAGTTAAATCTTTAATCTAAACATATTGGAACAACCCAAAACTACTTGTTTTGAAACATGATTTTAGAAAATTATAAATCTTTTAGAAACTTTTTATTCGTGTTAAATAAAACAAAACAAAAATGTTGTTTTTTATATGAAACGAAAAAAGATTTCTGAGGGAAAATATTATCGGGATATGGTATATTTATATCTATACTATTATATAAAAGGAGACTCACGAAATTTCAAGCCAGATAAGCTCAGTAGCCGCTGAAAATATTATTTTTTGATAATTCTTTATATTAGTTCTTTGATTACAATTTGATAGCTTCGATTATTTAATTCCTATGATAATTTCCGGTGCCAAAGCTTTTCGAAAGGTCTATTCTTTTATTATTACAAAATTCAAGTATTTTGTTTTTTGATGCTTACGTTCCACAAGCATCGCAAAACAACAGCAAACAAAGGTTTCCTCCATGGTATAATTATTTGGCAAGGTAGCCGTGACAGTTTTTTGGCGATTGGTAGTTGTCAAAAACAGCTAAACGAGTTGTAGTTTGCTACTGTTGACTAGCTCTGTGGTTTTTTTATTAACCACAGTATTTTCGCGAAGTTTATTGGAATGTTTTTAGTTTGCTGCGATTGACTAGCTATGTTTAAGTCGTTCCTTATTTTTTCACATTTCTTTGATTAATTGCATGAACAGCTAGTTTTGACAACTACCCATCGCCGCTCGTGATAAAAAAGCCAGTCTACGCTACTACCTTGTCAAATAATTATACCATGGTGTCCTCTCTTTATCGCGAGAGCTTCTCTCAATCTAGCACTGATATTTGACAAGGTATTTGACAAGGTAACCGTGACAGTTTTTTGGCGATTGGTAGTTGTCAAAAACAGCTAAAGGAGTTGTAGTTTGCTGCCGTTACCTAGCCATTTGCTTATTTTTAACTTTTCTTTGATTCATTAAATTTGTTCGCGAAGTTTATTGGAATGTCTTTAGCTTACTGCGATTGACTAGCTATGTTTAAGTCGTTGCTTATTTTTTCACATTTCTTTGATTAACTGCATGAACAGCTAATTTTGACAACTGCCTATCGCCGCTCGTGAGAAAAAAGCCAGTCTACGCTACTACCTTGTCAAATAATTATACCATGGTTGTTACTTGAAAATAATGAGTCCAAGATTTAAGAGCGCGTGTTTATTTATTAATTCAACTGCGTTTTATATTTCTAAATGCAATTGTCATTTAATACATATCTATCAAATCATTAATTCATTTTTACCTTGGGTTTCTTGGCTTTAAATTAGATGCAACGATATAAATAACAAATTATATTAATTCTATTTCAAAACGCGTGACAATTATTCGCTTAATCAAAGTATAAAAGGCAGGATACAAAGCAAAGACAAAATTATGTAAAGCAAAAAAGTAAACGTAAAATTTCAAAGAACGGAGCTGCCACCTTACTGCCCTGTAGTCAAAGTTGGATCAGTGTTTGTCGGCAACAATGGTCATACAGTGTGGATTAATTTTCTTGCAAATGTTTTGAAAAGCTAACTTTTCCCGACTTGAGATTGTATTAACCTATCTATCTATACTATCTATATATTTATACTATTAAAAGCGTTGTGATACTGAACAGATGTCTAACAATCACGCGAGGACCACTGAAGCAATTTGGACGATGAAGGTACCAAACGATTTGTTAGCTCAACTAAATCGTGATATTAGCCAATCCTATTTTTCATGTCTACTGTATGATTAAAATGCTATATTTCAAACGGTTTCGTTCGTACAAGACTAAAATTGGGTAATTTTATTTGTAAGGTTACTTTCGGAAGCTGTACTAAAATGGGTTTCACCGCCCCCTTTAACCGCCCAAAAATCAATGAAAATGCTATATTTCAAAAAGTTTCGGTCGTATAATACTACGTTTAAATTGGGCCAAATGACTCATTTGATTGGACGGCAACTGAAATGTTCAAGCAGCTCAAACATTTCTGTTTTTTCAGCAGCAGCCTTCCTACGCACTATAACGGCAGGCATATGAACTCTGTTGAATAAAATCATTATTTTGGCATTGAACTGAAATATTTGGGCAGGCTTAAAAGTTTTGTTTTCTACAGAACAGAATGCTTTCGTCCTATACTGGCAGGCACATGAACTCTTTTAAAAACAAGCATTGTATTGGCATCCAATTGAAAGGGTCTAGCAGCTTAAAAATGTTTTGCTTTCTAGACAACAGAATCATCTCGTCTTATACTGGAAGACGCTTTTATTCTGTCTAACTCTTCCGAGCTCTAACTTTTTACTGGCTTTAACTTGAAATTGTTGAGAACCTTTTCACATGTAACATGTGAACTTGACAGTTACAATTAATATTTTTTTGCCGAAAGTTTACATAAATAAACGTTATTTAAAAATGTATAAAGGTAAAGGTGCTTTATTCGTTTTCAATCATATGTAGTGGAACACTAAGAATCATATATGGTGGAACATAAAACATAAGAAATATCATTTACATGTAATGCAAAATTAATTTTTTAATATATTGTGGCGAAATTTACTATATTTAAGAAGATCTGACATGCTGGTGTACAAGAGTGACTTCAATATTTGATACGACCCTCGGTTTTGAATAATTTTTAGTGCATTTGTTAATTTCTATCCAGCTATCGGATCTTCACTATCCTCGTCTGATGCACAATTTTTTGATTCTGAGAAGGATGAGTGACCAGCAAATTCATCATCTTAATTAAAAACTTTAACTGATTATACGGTACAAACATTTCTCTGTCAAATTTCGTTTAGGAAATCTGCTTATTTTTTGCGAGTTGGACTATGTTTTTATAGAGCAATAATTTTAAACTCACCATTCTTTTCAATAAAACTGTTCGCACACGTAGTCTCTGGTATTGTTAGTGGCATTGCTATTATACCCACAGGAGTGGATTTTCTTCTTTGTTTGGGTTTGCTTACACCTGATATATTAAAGACAAACTTAAAAAAAAACTTTGAATTTACGTTTGAAAAATCTCACTCAAAATTGTATGTCACAACATCAAAGCCGTTCAAAATTTAGGTGAATCGGAAAAAATCGACAAACCCTAGGACCAAAAACCTATAGTTGAATAAAAAAAGCTCAAATATATTAAATAGCCTAAAATATATACAATATATAAAAGAACCAATATTTTGCATCCAATTGCCTGCCACTACCTGCTTGTATTCTGCTCTGTACATTCCCTGCCAAGTTGCTTCCACTGAACGCCACTTGCATGCTCTCTTATACATTTTTTGAGCCTCTGTTAGCCAGACTGCTGTTCTGTACAGTGGCAGTGAACTGGCTGGTTTTGGTGCAATTCCCGCCCTGCCCTGCCAAAATTGAGCCAAAATAATTTCATTTCGATTCAATAAACAGACTACCTGTCTGCCATTTTAAGTACATTTCCGGCCAAAAATTTTTTCTGGGGCAGTCATTTAAAAGTGCTTTCATTGGTTTTTTTTTTGCGTTTTTTAAAAAGTATCTCATTTAGTTTGACAACTGGTTGTTTGTTTTTTTTTACTGGTTGATATTTATGATGATAAACAAGTATAAAATGATTTGTTGTTTGACGTTTTCCTTTGTTTTTAGTTTGTTAGTTCGAAATAGCTTGTAATAAGTTCTTAGAACGTACCCAATCTCATTCATTTGTTTTAAATGAGTTTAATTGCAACTGAGATTTTGTATGGGAAATGAGATGACTTCGTTTCTCATTTGGCTGAAGGGGATTAAATGAGTCATTTAGCCCAATGTAAGCATAGTATTGGCCTTGGCAAAAAAATGCCGACCGTATGAAGATGGTATGTTTACTAAATAATTGAGTCAGGTTGTTTTCAGTTTTTTTGAGAAGCAAGGGAAATAAATGCAACAAATTGTAGAAAAAAAAAGTTTATCCAGACCAACAATACCTAGTCGAACGGAAGTTATTAGTAAATATATTTTACTACTAAACAAAGATTATTAAACAGGAAATTTTTTTCTATATGCCTTGACGAGAGCATGGACATAAATACTATAAGCGTATTAATCATATGTGTTAATTCAGTGAATGAATATTTAAAAACAACAGAGGAAATACTTTCCGTTGATTCTATGCATGAGCACGTTACAGGCGAAAACACCTCTAATATACTACAACAAAATGTTTTTTCACTTTTTAACAAAAACAAAAAAAAAACTTTACTGCGATTTGTACTGACGGAGCCAGAGTGAAGACTAGAAAAAAACAAGGGCTAATATGTTGGTTGATGAAAAATAATATAAAATTCCCAGCTTTTCATTGCACTATCCATCTGCAGTAGCTTTTTTGGAAAGAGTTAAACCCTTCCTATGTAAAGAAAATAAACATAAAAATTCTAAACACAATAAGAGGGGGAAATAATGCATTACGCCACAGAAAAAAAAAATAATAATGCTAAAAATAATAATAATAATAATAATAATAATAATAATTATAACAATAATAATAATAATAATAATAATAATAATAATAATAATAATAATAATAATAATAATAATAATAATAATAATAATAATAATAATAATAATAATAATAATAATAATAATAATAATAATAATAATAATAATAATAATAATAATAATAATAATAATAATAATAATAATAATAATAATAATAATAATAATAATAATAATAATAATAATAATAATAATAATAATATTAATAATAATAATAATAATAATAATAATAATAATAATAATAATAATAATAATAATAATAATAATAATAATAATAATAATAATAATAATAATAATAATAAAAATAATAATAATAATAATAATAATAATAATAATAATAATAATAATAATAATAATAATAATAATAATAATAATAATAATAATAATAATAATAATAATAATAATAATAATAATAATAATAATAATAATAATAATAATAATAATAATAATAATAATAATAATAATAATAATAATAATAATAATAATAATAATAATAATAATAATAATAATAATAATAATAATAATAATAATAATAATAATAATAATAATAATAATAATAATAATAATAATAATAATAATAATAATAATAATAATAATAATAATAATAATAATAATAATAATAATAATAATAATAATAATAATAATAATAATAATAATAATAATAATAATAATAATAATAATAATAATAATAATAATAATAATAATAATAATAATAATAATAATAATAATAATAATAATAATAATAATAATAATAATAATAATAATAATAATAATAATAATAATAATAATAATAATAATAATAATAATAATAATAATAATAATAATAATAATAATAATAATAATAATAATAATAATAATAATAATAATAATAATAATAATAATAATAATAATAATAATAATAATAATAATAATAATAATAATAATAATAATAATAATAATAATAATAATAATAATAATAATAATAATAATAATAATAATAATAATAATAATAATAATAATAATAATAATAATAATAATAATAATAATAATAATAATAATAATAATAATAATAATAATAATAATAATAATAATAATAATAATAATAATAATAATAATAATAATAATAATAATAATAATAATAATAATAATAATAATAATAATAATAATAATAATAATAATAATAATAATAATAATAATAATAATAATAATAATAATAATAATAATAATAATAATAATAATAATAATAATAATAATAATAATAATAATAATAATAATAATAATAATAATAATAATAATAATAATAATAATAATAATAATAATAATAATAATAATAATAATAATAATAATAATAATAATAATAATAATAATAATAATAATAATAATAATAATAATAATAATAATAATAATAATAATAATAATAATAATAATAATAATAATAATAATAATAATAATAATAATAATAATAATAATAATAATAATAATAATAATAATAATAATAATAATAATAATAATAATAATAATAATAATAATAATAATAATAATAATAATAATAATAATAATAATAATAATAATAATAATAATAATAATAATAATAATAATAATAATAATAATAATAATAATAATAATAATAATAATAATAATAATAATAATAATAATAATAATAATAATAATAATAATAATAATAATAATAATAATAATAATAATAATAATAATAATAATAATAATAATAATAATAATAATAATAATAATAATAATAATAATAATAATAATAATAATAATAATAATAATAATAATAATAATAATAATAATAATAATAATAATAATAATAATAATAATAATAATAATAATAATAATAATAATAATAATAATAATAATAATAATAATAATAATAATAATAATAATAATAATAATAATAATAATAATAATAATAATAATAATAATAATAATAATAATAATAATAATAATAATAATAATAATAATAATAATAATAATAATAATAATAATAATAATAATAATAATAATAATAATAATAATAATAATAATAATAATAATAATAATAATAATAATAATAATAATAATAATAATAATAATAATAATAATAATAATAATAATAATAATAATAATAATAATAATAATAATAATAATAATAATAATAATAATAATAATAATAATAATAATAATAATAATAATAATAATAATAATAATAATAATAATAATAATAATAATAATAATAATAATAATAATAATAATAATAATAATAATAATAATAATAATAATAATAATAATAATAATAATAATAATAATAATAATAATAATAATAATAATAATAATAATAATAATAATAATAATAATAATAATAATAATAATAATAATAATAATAATAATAATAATAATAATAATAATAATAATAATAATAATAATAATAATAATAATAATAATAATAATAATAATAATAATAATAATAATAATAATAATAATAATAATAATAATAATAATAATAATAATAATAATAATAATAATAATAATAATAATAATAATAATAATAATAATAATAATAATAATAATAATAATAATAATAATAATAATAATAATAATAATAATAATAATAATAATAATAATAATAATAATAATAATAATAATAATAATAATAATAATAATAATAATAATAATAATAATAATAATAATAATAATAATAATAATAATAATAATAATAATAATAATAATAATAATAATAATAATAATAATAATAATAATAATAATAATAATAATAATAATAATAATAATAATAATAATAATAATAATAATAATAATAATAATAATAATAATAATAATAATAATAATAATAA